>JAHREE010000308.1:4541022-4587603 GCA_033628505.1 Tringa tobata | reverse complement strand
CTTTTAATGAAGTCACTTTGTTGTTTCCAGATGAGAGAAAAGATGACTCATTTGGTAACTTAGAATGATCTCTATTTTGTATTCAAAAAGTAACAACTAAATTCAAAAGAATCAATTATGGTTGCACATTAGCACCTGCACCATAATTGCATGTACTATTGCCAGTTCTCAAACTAGAATGTTTGTCTGAATTTTTTTTGGTAAAGCTTAATTTCTGGAACCTGAACCTAACCTTCTTAGGTTTAATGAATTTCTAACCTTCTAAAAGCAGGCTCTTCTCATGGAAAATGCCTGGTTTCTGCCAGGAAAGGTGTGCTTACACCTTCCAGTACCAATGTAAGAGGTACTGGAAGAGGAGTCATTAGTCTTAAAATGTAAAGTAGGAAGCAACTTGATTCAATGCAAGGGACTCTACTGGGATTTAGAGAACTTGGATTGTTTATAGATTTGCTGGGATTTAGCTGTGTGGTCACAGGCAAAAATTTGTTACTAATAATTGTTGTTGCATCATTTTTTACTATTTGTCTGTCAAATACTTCAGTGTAGAGCATGAAGTTGCTCTTTGGCTTACACAAATTTCAGTTGGAACCTCCGCTGTTGGTATAATAAAAGTTGTGACCACTGGCAACAAATGCTGAGCATGAAATGCTGCAAGTTGCTGCAAAGCTGCAGCTTTTCTGGTGAAATACAAGGCAACACCTGGAAGTGCTTATTTCCTTGTGTGAATTGACTGTACACTGCCACATAGATTTTAAAAAGAAAAGAAATTTGATGTTTTTGTTGCATCAAAGATGCTGTAGTTACTCAATTCGTTTTGGTTTGTTTTTTTTTTTTATATTAGAAGCTAAGGAAAGGTTTAAATCAACTTCTACTTTATACCCTTTAATCTTTGTCTTTAGCCTTTGAGGGTAGTTTGTTGGGTTATCTCACAGTTGGTTGTTTGTCAAGTGCAATAGAATGGCAAAACATTAAAAATCCCCATTAGATGTTACAACTTTGACAGGCGCAGAAAGATGTGTCTGTTTAATTCTCTTTAAAGGAGAGGCATGTAAAGTGTTTATTGCACCCTGAAATTGAATTTTTGCATTAGTGATGGTATACTGAACTTACTTTTTCATGCTGTGACTACAGTTATAATAAAAGCTTTAAATAAAACCTTTCAGTAAGTATGTGGTTTTTTATGTATAGCACAGTTTTGTTCTTTGACTCCTTGGCCACGTTGCAGCTGAAGGAGCAGGGGGGACGTTTTAGAAAATGATGAATATTTCCTGAGTAAAAATGAGATGTTGTTGGGAACGTATAGAAAGACAGACTAAATCTCTTCTGTTTCCAGCATACTGTCAACTGGATTGAGTAATAAATTCTTCAGTCAACAGTAGTTCTACAAATGCTGGGAACAGAAATGTTAAAGTCTGTACAGAGAGTAAAGACCTGGGACTTGTAAGTGAACTGAAAGGACTATGATTCATTAAAATCTGAGTGAAGTAGAGGTCCACAGGTGAGAATAATATCCTCTTGTCATGTGCCCTTTCAGCACAGCATAGTCATTCATCATTCTGCTCAGTGCTGTAACCAATGTGTTAGGAGCTATGTTTTCCTTCTAGGCATCTTTTTTTTTTTTTTTTTCCCTCTCCCCTAACCCAAAATAGCACTGCAATTTTGCTCAGGTATTTGCTTCTACTTTTCTGGTTGAATCTTCCATAAATCTTTATCTGTCGTGTCAATTACAAGTCATTACTGAAATAATTCATTATAGGCTTCAGTGAAGTTAATATTGTTAAATTGTGAACAACTGTATGTTGTTTTCTTCCTTGAAGTTTTCCTCCTGGCTGGTAAAGTGCTGTGAATGGGCCATGGGGGCTGAAGGAGCAGTGAAAGGGTTGGCCAACTTCTAACTTACCCCCTTGGTTGGCATTTCTCTTGGTTGCTCGTGCAGCACAGATGTGCAGCCAGTAAGCATAGGTGCAGTCTGCATCTTTAGATACTCTTAATTATGCCTCTCCTATTTGTATTCTATTCACAATAAAATAGAAGATAATCTTGTCCTGTCTCTTGTAGAAGGTGCCCTTAGAGCGAAATTTATTGTGGTTTTCCAGGCACAAGGTGCTTCTCAGCCTTGCTGGCAGAAATTTTCTAAGTGCACAGTTCACTAGTTTGTGTGACCCAACAGCGAGAAAAAAACATGACTCTTCCTAAAGACTGTCTTTTAATTAGCTTTATAATGGATTCCCATTGACTTCCTCTGCATGAGTACTACTCCATTAACTCATTACTATGATTTAAAAGCAGCCAATTACAGTCATAGCTAAATAATTGCATTCAGGTATTTCAGCACATTTTGATTCTCATATTAGTAATTTCCAGACAATGTATCTCACTTGTGTCTCATTCATGGCCTTTTTACAAATGAAGTGATAGTAACTTAAATGTCTTCCTCTCTGTGGAACAAAAGTAAAAATCAATAATGTCATCTATAAAGAATATAAGTGTACCAGCATTGCAAATGGTGTAATGAGTGTGAAATTTGTTCTTGTCCTTTTCTGAATGAGATTATAATACTCTTCTATAGCAGCTGATATCTTCAGATTTACTGGAATGAAAACCAAGACATAAAAGTACTCGGTAGAATTAAATGTCAGTCTCTCTGCTCCCAAAGTCTATATGGTACAGAATGGCAAACCAAGACAGAGATTAAATGACCCTGTTGTCATTTAACGGACCATAGATAAATCAAAAATATTTCAAAAATGGAGGTGATGATGTTTTTTCTTGGTGTGATTGTTACTAAGAGTTCAATAATATATTATTATGTTTGTAAAAGACACATGGGAAGTGAGCAAGGGCTCATGTCCTGCACAGTGGAAAGGAGAACTTTGAGGTTGCAAGGAAGGTTTTTGTTGATATGGGGAGGAAAACGGATGTTTCATAGATAAATTGTGAGAATGGGAAAAAGTTTTTAATCTTAGCCATGGAAGAGCTCTTCCTGAAGCTTCCCTGCCCATCTGTTCCTGTTCCTTCTCTGCCTGTATATACGCGTGTGCAGACTTGCCTCCTGAAGGTTGAGATCAGGGCTCTTAAACACATTGGTACTACATTTGTGTAGTCTGCAGATTTCCTGAGAACAATTTCCTTCTGAGATTGTTTAGTTTTAAGATCTGTTTCGATGGAAATCTGGTACTGGTCACTTGAGGGTAATAAACCTCTCCCTTTTCCAGCTTCCCTCGTATGCCTAAAGATAGTGTTATTGGGTGGGTATTGAGTGCTAGTGTTGATGTATTTTAAATGTGTAGTTATTTATGATAGCAGATGTGACAGTGATTTAAAATAGACTCAAGTCTTTTTTGTATTTGCCTTAATTTTGGTATGGGAGTTTTTCCAGCACGACTATATGATGAAAATGCGAAAGGCTTAACTTGGAAAAACCCAAAGCATTGCAAACTGTGATTTGGCTGAGTTGGTATCAAAACTCTAATATTAAGTACACATTTATAGCACAAATTTTTGTAGCTTTTTTTTTTTTTTTTGATACTTTGTGCTCCTGGAAAGCTTTATACATGGGAACACAATAGCAACTTGAAGTGGCGTGAGCTAAGTTCATAAATCTAAACCAAACCACGAGGTTGCAAATGTGTCTTCAGATCATTTCCCATGTATGCAGAAGTAACAGTTGCTGTAACTGGGATGTAATGTGTATCCTAACACTGGACTGAAAATCACTCAGGCTTTTGTACAAATTTTACAGATGACAGAGTGGGAGCAAAGGTTTATAAAGTGACTTGTCTCCTGAGTCACTAGAATTAGGCTGCACCTGCAGCCCCCAGCCCCTGCCCTCACCCCAAGCTGCCCTGGAATGTGTCGGTGCTCCAGCGGGAGTGTTCCCACCTTCACCCCTCTCACCCCAGCCTTCTCAATTGTGATTTACGTGATTTACTTTGTTCACAAACTCTCACTAAAACACAGAAAGAACAGGGCAGGGGGTTGTATTTTTGAAAAGACGTTGCTTGCTATCATCAGCTGCAAATTCTCCCTCGAGTTCAAGCATTTAGCGTGGGGATTTCAGGTGAGGGAGGAGTGGTTTAAGTTCCCTGGTTGGCAGTTTTTCTAACAAAGTTTCAGCAAAGAAAGATTGGGGTTTTTTCTCTCCCCCCAAACCCATGCTCCAACAGAGTTGGTAAATAAGAAAATAAATGCTGGAGGGAAAAGGAATTCAAGTATTCCATTGCGAGCACTCTGGGTAAGGGAAGAGTTAGTCTGACTAGTGTGAGAAACAACAAGAGTAGAGCTGGCAATAGGACTTGAACGTCCATATTCATTTAAGTAAAATCTTAATGAGTAGAAGCAGAATGGTTTGTGGTGTGTGCACATGAGTTTTCACCATAATAGAGGCGGCATGCAAATTCCTCACTACTTCATGTGGGACATATGCGGCAGTTTATTTTCACTGTGGTTTAGAGAGGACTATTTTTCAAAACACCAAATTGTAACGTTACAGAGTAAGTCTTGTGTTTTTGTATTGCAATTGTAGTACAAACGTGTGCAACTTTCATTTTTAGCGTATCCATCTTTCTATGGCTGAGGCTGTAATGTGTCTCCATTTTGTGGAAAACAACTCCTTTCCCCCTTGTTGTTTCAACGTGGAGGATAATGTCATCTTGAAAACTGTTCAGTAATTTTTTTAAAAAAGTTTCTTTTATTTAACTTCAGTAAATCCTATTTAACTTAACAGCGTTTACTTTTAGAGTAATACTTAGTTTTAGTATTTTTCTTTTCACAGTAGTTCATTATAAATCTTACCAGCTTATTAGAACATTGTCTATGTTTTCAAATATTTGAATCCTCGTACACCTTTTATGACTTTTCAGAATAAGTTGAAATTAAACCATAATTTCTTATTACTGTACATCATTATTTATAGTTCTTTTTCTCACTCCATAGTCCCCGTGGGATTTTTTTCTGTGCCCTTCAGTGGCAGATGCAATAGGCATCAAATGAATGAACATGTTGCCTTTTGGTGGTAGATAATAATTAAGAAGGTGCCTTGGAATATTTCTGGAGTAGAATTTCAGGAGATTTTTCTTAAAATTAGCATGCAGTTTTCTATTTTTTGATGAGCTATAGAGCCCTGTTCTACTTACAACACTTAAAGAATGTGGTCTGCTAAGAACAGATGGTGTCATTTAAGTTTTATACTGATTCTACTTAAACTTTTAAATGAACTCCTTATGCTTTTAAATGTTTAGTTAAGACTTACTGATTGTTAGCAAATTGAGAAAAAGTTGGTCAGAACTGATTACCTGTTTAGAGACTGAAAGAGGTAATTGTCTCAATTTTTAAAACTTTGTAGTCATTAACATCATTAGTGGATTCCTGTCATCTTCCAAAGGAAGCAGTGAAGTTGGTTCATAAGCTGGGAATCGTAGGTAGATGGAGGCTTTTCCAAAAGGCAGGAAGTGGTAAAACGGGCATGTGGTTTGCTTTAGTTAGGAAATTAACTCTGATTCTCCACCAGTGAAGCTGATACAAATGAGAAATCACTAATGTATGTGTTCTACTGTGACACTGTCAGAACAGATTATTTGAAAGCACAAAAGTGATATGTTTTTGTCATCTTTTTAACTCTCCTTATGCAGCTACAGAAGCTGTTGTTTCTATAAACTGCCTTTCATGTATTTCCTGGGTTTCAAAGTTACTAAAGAATATTGTTCATCCTTTACACTATTTGCTTGACACCTGCAATAGTTCAGTTACTTTAACTTTCATTTAGATACCCATGAAAATTCTTTAAAAAAAACTCCAAACAAACTACCAAAATCAAACACTCAGAAATCCTGAATACAAAATTCTAGGTAGAAAACTGTTGGCAAAGAGATGAATGAATAATCACAGTATGATGCTCGGTGGGATCTGCATGTTCTGAAATCCAAAGCAGTGTCCATCCGATTGCTTTCTCTGGGAGGTTGCTGATAGCACCTCTAGTGTTGAAAGGAAGAGGAGGAAGAGCTTGCCAACAGTTGTTCCTGCTCTGCTCATACAGCATAATAAGAATTTTTTTTTTTTTTTTTTTTTTTTTTTATTCTCAAAATTTAGCCATCATGCTTAAGCCATTGCAGTTTGTTTTCCATGTCAGGCTCAGCAGAGGCAGGACTTCTTGTGTGTTCCCTGCTGTACTTCAGTGGAAAGTCATCCAATAAAGGGGACTTGGTGGAGCCTGGTTGTCTGTGCGGCGGAAGGGATTATGGAGTGCTCCCATGTTCATTTTTGCTGTAAGGGCTCTAATCTTTGGCAGGGGAAAAAAGGACAGTATATCGAACTGCTGCAAGTTATTTCCAAAGGGATCAGGTGCTCAATCCCTCCCATCATCACGAATTTGAGTTTCAACTTCTTTCCTAACTCATAGAACTGCAGAGCAATTTAGGGGTAGCCTAAAAATTTCCTTGGTCAATGAAATGTATCTGTCAGCACAGCTCTGCGCGCCCCAAAGTGTAAAGCTGCTGCCTAAAGGCTTTCTGGCTACGCAATGCGGCTGCAGTATTTTTTGACAATACCAGTTGAGCACTGTAAGGAACGCTGCTGTCAGGGTTTTTCTTCACTGTTTGTGATAGTTTTGCTATTTTCAGATTTGGATGAAAAATGCATTAGCAACAGCCCTCTGTTTACACTGGGTTCCTGAATATGAACCTGTGTCTTTTGATGTGTTATCTGGGAGGCCTGCAAATTTATGTGCTGCTTGATATTACCCAAGACTTTATAATTATGGAGAATTTGCACCTACAATCATAAGTGTAGGATTTAGTTAGCAAGGGGTATTAAAAAATAGATAGATGATAGAATATTGACTGTTGCTTTGCTATGGGCGTTGTGTAGTTTTTCCAATTAAATGGTTTTTGGTGACATGAGTGTATTTAAGTACCCACCAGTGTGGGGTGATTACTTGTGGATTAATCTCAGTTCAGCCTGTTTAGATGGGAACTGAAGGCTATGCTGCTAATGAAGTGATTCCACTTAAGGAGATGCAGATGTGCTGTGAAGTCTCTGCGAAGCAGCATGTTCTGTGTTGTCTGTTTGTTTTAAATAGAATATGGTCTCCTTTTGAAATATCTGAATAAACTTAATCAGCTTCAGAAATCTAATGAACTGACAATACCAAAGGGGCAGAAATATTGGTTCAATCACTAATAAGAAAAACTTAATAATGAAATGTAGCCTTCTATTAATGTGTAAATTAAAAGCAGATGCTAAAGATGAATGAATGCATGGATTAATATTGTTTTTTGTTGTCAGAATTTATGTTGATGGGAAATGGAGGAAATGTACCCTTACAGAAATATTTTGTAGTGGTTGTTAACACCTTATATTCTTTCTAGTGCTTTACTGTTTCATGTACTGTAGTATAAATGTGTAAGCTGTTAACAGCAGGATGAACATTCAGCGAGTTGAACAACCACCTGCTCCCATAACCGAATCATTATTTAAATTCCCTCTGCATTTCACAGGTTTAAACACTGTCAGGGATTCAGATTTACAGTGCAAGACACGGCACACAACTTGCAGTGCAGTACTGTCACTAGCTCTTGCAGGCCATATGGATCCAGTTTGGCTGCAAGAGGATTTTACTGTAAAACAAGAAGTCCAAGGCAGCGTGTAACAAGGTCGGGCATTGAATGGAGCAGAAAATAACAATTGTCCTAAAGTTATCAATACTGAAGTACTTAAATAGTGTGGTAAATTCCACCCCCACTTGCCCCAGGAAAGTGTTTGTAGGAGCAAGAGAACTGTTCCAAGCCCTTCCCATTTTCATTGTGTCCCAATCTGTGGAGTTGATACTAGTGATCTTCCCAAGTTAAAGTGCTTGTTACTCTTAAATATGTTGTGAATATAAATGGGTTTACCTTTAAAGAATAATAAATATATGAAGTACTTGAATAAAAATGAATTGTAGTTAACAACAACAGTCCCCACCCCCTTGACAAAAAACCCCCAACAACACTTAACTGATTGAAAATCTTGCCACTGGATGTAGAAGTTAAGTTAAACTTCAAAGTGCTGAGGTTAACAAGCTTCTTTGCCAATAGGCTCTTAGATACAAGAGTGGTTTAATGTCGTATTACCAACTTTGCCCCACTTTCAAGAGATTAGCTATTTGAGACTTTTCTGAATTCAGCTGTTGAGCATTATCTCTAGTAGGCCCACATTTGCCAGTCATTTGAGAGAGGGTATGTATTCCATATTTATCAGATTTCTGCTCTTTAAGAGCTGCAATCTGACTCAAAGAAATAAAATAGGTTTGGGGGTTGTTTTAATGACACTTATATTTGTCTAGTTTGGTCTTTTTTTCTCTGTTAGGGTTTCGAAGTGGTGTCGGTTGTTCTGTGTCCAGCTCAGCCTGCTGAGTCTTGCCTTTTAACTAACTCAGCGTTGTTAATTCGGTGGGAGCAGAGCTCAAAAAAGAAAGTAGGCAGGGAGTAAAATCTAATGTTCAGCTGCACGTTGCCATGAATAACCAGGTGGAGACATGAACAGTTAACATTGTGGTTGAGCTGTAGCTAATAAAATAATGATGTGCATGCAAGAATTCTAAGCCATACTGAAAACTTTTTTGTTTTTTTAACCTTCTTCCAGGCCTTTGCATCGAGGTAAGGAAGAAGGCATCTGGTTTTGACTGGATGATGAGTGTATCAGTAACCTGAGAGCATCGTTTTTCTCTTTTAGTTCCCTCTTTAAGCACAAATTATCCCGGTTTTGGCCAAGTAGCCTTCCACAAGACATTCATGCCTTGGCTTTAAGGGATCCTAATCCTGATATTGGAGTTAAACGCTTTTCAGCAGATGTCCTGGGGTGTTCTAGATCAATTTTTGCCATCAATCTGTCTTTCACAGAGAAAATGTGGATGTTAAAGGTAACACAACTCTTATGTATGTTATTTCAGGCTGACTGGACTTGGGGAATATTTAGAGATAACAAAAGTAGATCTCATTGTCACAGGGCAAGCATTTGTCTGATTTACTAATCCAGGGGAGAAAAAACAGGTTCTAAGCTAGGATTTGTCAGACCAAAAGCATGTAGGAACTGGATTTGCCACATGCATGTGATTCTTCTTCCCTGACAGTTCTCCAGCCTGTGTGTCCAGCAGTTGGCTTCTCTTTTCCATAGCAGACATTGACTCCCCCCACCCCTCCCAGTGTCTCTAGGAAAATCTCTAAGTTTGGTGTGAGGTGCTGCTCCGTTCTCGTTGCGTTGCCCCGAGGAAACCTCAGTGTGTGCTGAAGCCAGGCTGGCTCACAGGCCTGAGTTCTTGAGGGTGCAGAAGGTGCAGAAGGGTGATGGGTTGCTATCTGACCCCATCATGCAGGCAGATTTTCTCAATCTTCCTGTTCTTTATTAAAAATTTTAATTGAGTTTGGGATTGGAATTCTAAATGTTTATGTCTTGTATTTGTGGATTCATTTACTAGATAGGCTTGAGCTGCTGCTTCTCCTTTTCTTCAGCCTCTGTTTCTCTCCTACCAGCTCTCAGTGCAGTTCCAATTAGCTTCATACGTGGAATATTGTTGTTCCTCAACACTTCTTCCTGTTGGGCTCCCTGTGTAAGGAATGTGTTTAGCTTTCACTTTCAGAGATACCTTACCCTTCCCTGAAGTCTGTGTTGTCTAATTCATATTAACTACCAGACTGAGGAAAGCTTTGTATGTATTTTTTTCCTTCTAGGCTACTCTCCCTTGCAGTTGTCTTTCTGTAAAACTTTTGTAATCTTGACAGGAGAAGAGGGTCTAGGAAGCCTGGTGTGGTGTGGTGTGGCCGAGTCTGTTGTGTTCTGGACTGTCAGTTAATGTTGTTTCTGTTTAGCTTCAGTTAATATGGGCTAAGGCAAAAATAATGGAGTGAACTTTGTAATCCCAAAAGAACTAAGAATGGGATTTAATGAGAAGACAACAGACAAGCCCCAAAATCGTGAGAATACTTAACTGTTGATTGATTTACTTTTTTCCTACAACATATAGCTGACATATTAATGCTGAGATAAAAAGCAGTTTATAAAGAGCACTTTAGGGCATGTGATCTTTGTAATGCTGGTGTGCTGTAATCTGTAAGAATGCAAATTGTACCCACTTGAATCCCAGGTAATCCTGTACTTTGCAGCTCTTCATACTTGAGCTGGTTTCTCATATATTTCAGAAAAACTACAAAAATCACATTTGGGGTTAGTAGTATTGCTTTTATTAAGACAATATTTAGAGACTCCAATGAAGAATGGAGTACCACATGTATTCAATAAAAATATGGTTTGTGTCTCAAGGAAACGAATTAGGAAAAAAACCCCAAATTTCTCAAGTAAGCCCTCCCATCAGCTGCTTCAATGAGAAGGCTCTTGTTCTTTCAGCTTTAGACCCCAATCCTGTGTTCACCTTATTGATTACAAAGGTAACAGCATGATTCTTCAAGTTGCTTGGTTTGAATTAAATGTAATCTTCTGTTATGTGGAACCCCTGAAGAAACACTGCCTGGTTATAGTGGTTAACAGCAGCAGCACTGAGTCCCGTTTGGCAGTTTGCTCACATGATGCTGGGACCAGCCCTCTCAATGTTATTCCAGGAAATATCATGTTCAGGTATGTTCTTCCTAGGACACCCCTCCCTTATTCATGTTTACAGCCTTTTGTGTGTGTGAAATGACTTAGAATAACTTTGCCAATTTTTAATTAAATGTTTAACGTACTTTGCATTAGTGACTGTTCATACTGTGTGGATTCACTTAATAGGAAACATGGCTCATCTAATCTGGTGCTTTTCAAGGTTTTGGGGTTTTTTTAGAGTAGGAATTCCTCAGTTAACTGCTTTTGTGTGATTCCTTATGTCAGTAACAGGCTCAGTTCTTCCAGGATGAAACATCAATGCAATTATAGGCCAGAGGTGCAAATGCCCCTTGCCTTGAGAGAAACTGGCTTCATCCACCAATTAGAGCCATTTGAGAGTTCCCAAGGTAATTTAAATGTTTGCAGCCAGTAATGACAGCTAATTCTCACTCTTCCAGTCCGGAGGAGCTGTGGTACTACTTACCCCATAAGGCTCTTCACATCTCGCCAGGTGGCCAAGACCCATAATGGTGACCTGGGCAGGCTCAGCACCACGCCAAGGTGTGTGCAGTTAAACTGTACTTTGTTGGAACAAGCTTGTCTTCACTGGCCATAAAACATCCATACTTGAACTTGTCATAAAATGCTTCGTACTAATCCTTTCTGGTTAATGGAAACCAACTATAGAAATAGTTCTCAGGTTTAGATACAAAACTCTAGGCATGATACAGCTAACATGAAGATGCATATGCTGTCAAATATACAAGTTTTGATTTAAACCGTTTGTGGTGATTGATCAAAAATTCTTACTGTTTTCTGTAAGTTGACAAATATCTCAGGTTCAAAAATATCTTTTAGAAATTAATTGCAATAACATTTTGATTATTAAAGTATGAAAATAATACAAAAGGTATCCTATACTCATAACATATAAAGGTTATGTTTCTTTTTTTTATCCGTGTATACTTTCAATAAAATATTCCAAGTTGAGGATCAAACTGCCAGGACATTCCCTTAGCGTTGATTTGTTTTGAAAAAAACTCATTGCTTCAGAAGCAAGCTGAAATTCAAATTATGTCTCTGATTTGTTATTTATGAAGCTATTAAAATTGACAGTTTATCACATGCAACTTATCTGTACTGCTGTGCTGTGTCAAGACTACTTCATTTCTCTATTTTCTATTTCTAGTTGAACTGATACTGTTTGGAACTATCAATGTAAAACCATTGAAAAAAGCATCTTTTTTTTTTTTTGTTAACTTGACGGTTGAACTGCTGTAAGTTGAGGACCACTGGAGCTTTAACCCAGAATCATACAGATATTATCAACTTTCTCACTTTATATTAAAGTTGGCTTATTGTGTATTTGCAGTGGTTGCCCTCTGGAAGTGAGCAAGCATCAGTCAGTGTTACTGGTGGGTGTGAATATTAACCAGGATATAGCAGGGGACAGGCAGGAGGCCTGTTTTTGAGCACGCTATGTAAATGGAAATGTAAACTATGTAAATAGAAATTCGATGGGTTCTGCAGCTTGAAAATGTAAGTGTGGCCACCAGTCAGCACAGGGCCGTTTGCATTGTGGATCCCACATCTGCTGTGGGGATTTCAGCGTGCTCACCGTAGAGCGTGCCGCTTGGAATTTCATATGGCACTTGATTGTCCTGCTTTGCTTTCCCTGTCCCTGGGGTAAAGAAATGGTATAAGATATAGGGTGATGCTTTGCACGTGATCCTGTTACAGTGAAATGCCTGAAGATTTTTAGTCAGGCAAATACGAGAAAATAAATTAGCTTTCGACAGGAGGAAAGGATAACTTTGTGTTCTTTTCACCCAAAGGAGTGCTAACAATATCAGCCCAGCTACTTTAACATACCAAATCACTTCTATTAGTTGATGAAAACAGTTATTAAACTAAAAGGCTAGAATAAGTAGTGTGAATATTGACTCTCCCATAAGAATTTTGTCTGAAAGCAGGGTATTTGCTGAAGCCAATGCAACTTCATTTAAGCAGGAAGAAAGCCATTCCAGCTATGCCAATACTGAACGGTGCTCTTGAGAAGTGTCCAACTGTGCGCTTTGGTTGCGGGAAGGTTAAGAGCGTAGCGAGGTGATGAAATGCAGTCAGTGTTGTTGCATTACACCCTGTGTGCTCACTGCTATTATATAGCCTGTGTAGGCAAGTCTCTTGGTTGGACATCTGAGTCTTCTCCTGGCAGGTGGTGGTTCTGTCTGTTGTTGAGGTAGTTGATGTGGGAATGTGAATAAAATTAAGCTGGATGCCCAAAGAAAATAGAGTGCTGTAATGTCTGGTTTACATTCAGATATTACTGTTGTGTGGACAGACCTTTTTTGTAAGATATGTATTAAGTACCGCATTTCTTTTGAAGATCATAAACTTTTAAAAGTATGCAGTTGGGGGTGGTAATTTTAGTGTTTTTGTGTACAAAGAAACTGAAAGTCAAGAGATAATATGGACTTTCACTAGATCGTGTTGTGGGTTATTCTGGCCAGAGCACTCAGCAGGTTGACATCAGGCCAGACCCCATGTAATCCAGAGCTGGAAAGCCGTTTCGGAGGAAGACGTGGTGTAACTCCTCATGGATGTTGGGCCTGCACAGGCTCTGCCATGCTTTGTGTTCACCTTCGTACTGACAATAGAAACATTTTCAGAAAAACCCATTGGCACCCTAAGTTAAGCAAATAATATGATTTAAAAAAGCTCAACACTGGATCTGCTGCTTTATATCAAGTGGTGAGGAAAGATTATTGTCTAAGAACTCTTGAGAACCCTAAATAGTCCAGTATTTGGTTGGAATGTCTTTCATGTATTTTGGGCTTATCTCCTAAGGCTGTCCTGATAAATAATTTTAGAGAAACAGAAGACACATTGATGCGTGACTCTAGTGACCTGGGAAATTATGCTTTTAGAGTTCCCGGAGTGCAGAGGGATATCAGTAATCTTTGTTTAGAAGAAAGGTTTCATTGCAATACGCACATGGCTTTGAGCCTGCGAGCTTGGAAAAGCCACTTTCCCTGCAGCAGCAAACTGAGTGTGTCTCCTTCCCTTGATACCCAAGTCAGCTTATGGTGGATGGAACGACACCATCATCCACAACAGCAGGACTGACCTGCTCTATGATGGTTGGTATTTTAGTACTGGCAGATAGCAGAAACTCAGAAGGCAGATCCTTTTTGTTCACTTAAGAGCTCTTCTAACAACTTTGGGGTCTGTAAGATATGTTTATTTGCAGAGGGGATGACCATTATTGACAGTAAAGAATAGGATGCCCTTGTTTCTTTTAATTTCACTTTCTACTGGCAAAGGAGGCTGGCAGAAAGCCTCCCACCTTGAAGTGCATAACCAGATTTCACAAAGCCTTTGTATATGTCTGAGGAGGAAAAAAACTGTGATCTTAATCTGTGCACTTAATTGGTTAGGCTAGGTTAAGGTTAATGGGAAGGATGACAGTATGTAGATGGCTACAGATTTTATATAAATCTTTTAACTATGATTCAATGCCTTTGTAACAATAAATAAAATACCCTGATGCTGTCTTTTAGATATTTGATGTAGCTTGGAGTATGAAGACTTTGCAATAAAACATCTGGTATTCATTTCACTCCCTAAAGGAGTAGAGGAAAGATACAAAAGCCTTTGGCCAAAGGTTAATTTTCTCCCTGTTGTGTTGTATTGTGCTTAAAAGGCTAAGAAAAACTTGTCTTGTCAAACTCAAATCCAGTGGTATTTTTATTCTAAAAGACATGAAGGTACATTTTCTTACAGGTGCATTATTTGTGTTACTATTGTATTGAAACAGATTTCTCAACCTCATATGTAAGGTTACGCAGCAGAGATTGACCTCTGGTGTATCGTGTCCACGTGTCAGTACCTGGCTGTGTTTTGAGGGGGGGGTAACTAATGGTGCTATGGACAGGACTGTATTTATCCGCAGGAATTTTTGGTGGGATCTGTCCAAGAGGCTTTTCTATGTACAGCATAACACTTAGATGTGTCTTGTTCCACCACCCCACGTATCCGACACTGCAAATCTTGCCCTTCCAGATGAAGATAGCGTGCTGGGTTGGGGAGTGGGAGGAAGGAGGCATGGTGCTAGACTGTAGATGAGAGAGACACATGTTTAAGATGTGACTATTTTAATGGGTGTCCCAAGAGATTTCTTATCTAAAGAGTAGAAAATCTTTGGGATTTTATTCCTTTTTCATCTTGTGACATATTACCACTTTTGAAACTGTGCATTGAATTTCAGCCTTAGGTGTACAGTAAAATTGCAACTGGCCATAAATAAAATTATCTGTGGCAGGATTTTAAGATCTTAGCTTCTTTTTGTATTCTGTGTAAAACTTGGAGCAAGGATTTCCTATAAGCTTTTCTGGCAGCCTGATTTCTCATTTTGCTACTTTGATCAGTTTAACATTGATTTAATTTGTAATGGCTGTTCCCTTTATTGCTAGATTGTCAGCTAAGTGTTGCCAAATTATCTTTATTTGTGTGTTAAATAGGAATTTTAGAGATGCTTTGCATTCCTTTGCAGGGAAGGTTTGTCACATGCCACTAAGTTGTTAACAGATAGCTTATTTTAAGAACTGATGGGCCTGTCACCCTGCCCTGCCTGATTATCCCCCTGCCCCTTTAACTGCTGAGTATTGATTCCAATTAACATGATTGACATCCACCTCTGAGGGTGAAGTTAATCAACTAGAGGATCCCCTGTTGAGAATTCATTTCCTCCTCTGAGCTTGTCCTGTTCACTTGAGCATTTAAAGAGCCCAATGCAGATACTGCATGGCCACGTCCACTCTCTGCAACAAGTCTAAGGCTCGGAAAGCTTGGAAACTAAAAAAGCTTTTTCGAAGCTAGCCTGGTCAAATAAAGTTGATACTCTTCTGAAAGGTCAAACAAACCACCTTTTCTTTCTACCTTGATTATTGATTGCTGGAGGAGGTCATCAGAGTTGGTCAAATTTCAGCAAATAGGTTTTTCAGCGAAGTAGTGACTGAAATAAACGATGGGAGGTTTTGTCAGTGACAGTGGCATCAATTTTTATATTAATAAATTTATATTGATAATTTTTATTTCTACTATTTTTGGGGTAGTAGAAACATAAAGATTACCAAAGGACAGACTTTCCTAAGTCATTAATATATATGATGGACAAAATGTTTGCATTCATAGACCGAAGTTGGTGACTAGAGATGAAATGAGCGGATCATCCTACCCGGTACAGAACAGTTCCACCTGGCAGGAGTTGATGTTCAGCACAGGTTCAGATTGTCTGAAACAGCCACCCCTACTTAGAGCACTACATTTGGCCCTAGCTTTAGCTATGAAAGTCAGCATCTATGGGCGAAAATGTCTGTCTAGGTTGGCTTAAATAGTTAAGATAGAAATAGAGAAGGAATGAGAAAGCTAGAATAATAATAGTGAATTGATAACTATCTTGATTTCCCATGCCAATTTAACAATTTGTAGCTGTTAGAATGTGAGCTACCATCTGGCTTCATAGATCTTTATCTCATACTAAATTACCATGACTGGTCCAGCTTCTTACTGAAAGTTTGTAATTGTGACAAGCAGCAACTAAAGAGCAAACACTGCTGAGCCCGCAGATAAGGCCGATACTCCCCTCTGGAGGTAAAAGTGGCCGGGTTTTAATAATTTCCTGGTTAAACACTTACAAAGCTCAGCTCCTTGTATAAACTACACATCTGTGCTGTTTGTTTTTCTAACTGCACAGCCCTGGTGTACTAGTGTAGGGATGATGCTTGCTACTGCAGGACCTAAGCGGTCAATGGCAAGGCTGGTTTTAAGTGATTTTTTTTTTCCTTTACCTTACTTAAGCACCTTCATATATCTTGAGCCAAGTAGGAGACAAATCTGGAATTTACTAACGGTCTAGTTACCATCAGTACGGTTTATGTATCTTAGTTTGCTATGTCTGCTGTGTTTTAGTCTTGCCATGACATCCACAGCAGCAACAAGCACAGTAATTTTACTTGATTTGTTTTCCTTTCTTGCCCATAGTTAGTATGTGTAACAGGTATACAATAAACCCTTGTACAAGCATTATGAGGACCACATTACACAATCTGTCTCTAAGCTGAGTCTTGCTAACTAGTTCTTCTGCTCTGTCTCCCAGTTTCTTACAAAGTTGTAATAAATTATAGAAGATTTATTACCTATAAACCCATTTGTCTCTAACTTCCCTGTGAGAATTCCTGGCTGCAGAGAATATGCTTGGGAATGGTCACTTGCGTTTCAAGAGCTGGTAAAATTCAAGGTGAATTGTTTACTTGGGCGAAGTGAAGTCTGGTGTGAATTTTAAGTTTTGTTATTCCCAGTTGCAAACTGAAGTTAAATTGAACAAAGACCTCATTTATCTTAAAACCAGATTTATGCCTAACCTTGAATGTTGTTGCATCGTCATTCGGGAATTAAATGCCGTGATGGGAGATGAAAGGCTTTCCTTTTCCTGAATATAGGGCTCAATACCTGGGTATTCCCAGCCAATCCTGCAGAAAATACCATTGAAAATACCACTGGCACTTGGGCTGAGGTTGCTGCTCTCAGCCACTGAGCAGTGAAGGTGGGAATCTTGAAGCGTTTGAGCCCTCTGTATGTTTAACTGGAAATCTTTATAGTCCAGCTGTTTATTTTGATTTCTGGTTTATGCCCTGGTATTTCACGACAGCAGGTATTGCGCTGTCTAGAGTAGCTTATCCAAGGAATGTGTTCCATGGTAGTAGCGAATTGAGGATGAGGAGTTAGCTTTTAATTTTTCTTTTCCTTGTTATTTTTGGAGCACGACTGCAATTACTGTGGTGAGCAAACGTTGATAACAGATGTTGAAATGAAGGCAGCCTTTACTGGCGCTTTCCAATTCAGAGAGCAGCTACCAGGGAACCAGAAGAGACAGGTTGGTAATATCTGGACAAGGAGCTCTTATTTAATATGAACTTGGGAGAAAATTTCTTTGTAAATGAGTAGATATGAGCACGCTTCTCATTTCTGGGTTTATCTCTGCATAATAATTTGAGGGCCTATATTGCAATTAAAACCATATTCTCTAAAAACTTTGCGGTCTCCTGTCATCATTGCATTCCTAGCATTTCACTGTAGCTAATTATTAGGAAGTCGAATTACCCAAGTAAACAGATTTGTGCAGGCATTTCCAAATTATTAAGCCTATATTTATCAAACTAGAGTTGCGATTTTGAGTCTAAGCCTGTTATGTTAAACAACATATATAGCAGGACTTGTCACGGCAAACACTTGTTATTCTGTTTCAGAAATGCCAATGTTTTCTAAATGGAAAGAGTAGGAGACTTCTTTTTTATGATTATTATTTTGGGCGGCTGGTTGTTTTTCTTTTCTACTTGTTGTTGGCTTGCTATCAGCAGGTATAATAAATGATCTAACATTGTAACAGTGGGAAATGGCATTCTATTTGCCAACTTAGATACTACAAGCGCAGTCTCCCGAACTGGAAGGACGAATATTTTCTGTGTTTTGATGAATGGGTTCAGATTTCATCTGGTTTCCCATAGTTACTGGGAAGCAATAGCACAGTTAGCAAAGCGGTAAGGGGGGTCTTCTGTTATTTATAGGTCCGAAACCTCATCATGAAGATTTATATCAGAGTATTTCACAAATAGTAGACTCTCAGAATTACATCTTTTAAGTGGAAGCAAACACAGATGGTAGAATATTAAGGGCAGTCCATTTTTGCGTCCCTTAGTAGCTAGATGTGCTTTTAAAAGAAGGGAGAAAACTGGAGAGAGATAAATCATATTGAATGTTGACTTTTTTTAAGCGGAGTCAGAAAACTTGGTAGGTACTGTGGGGCAGTGTAGTTTACAAAATAAAGTTGCAGTTCTTGGTCATGTAGATTACATAGAAGAATCCATAGGCCAAAAGTCTACTTATTATGGTCTAGTCAAGGGGGAGGAAAAAATTCTTTCCTTTTGTGGTTCCTTCATTTCTTTGTCCAGTTGGGCATATGTGTTTGAATTTGGCTTTTTGGGTTTCTTTTTTGGGGGAGATTCTTTTTAAAAAAAATATCTTACCTCTTGTCAGCAGAACACGGGAAGCGAGGGGAGAAAGAAGTGCGGTACTGAGATGCAAAGCTCTTTCACCTTCTGATTCTTTGGTTTTGTGTGTGCTTTCTAAGAGGCGGCGTAGGAATCGGCGTCAGTCCTTAATTATTCTCGTTCTTACATGAGCGTCGTGCAGAACGTGTGGCATATGTAGCTTAGGCTTCCTTCCATGTGGGGGAGAAGTTGTTGCTGGCAAGAGGAGTGATTTTTCACTTTGAGACCTACCTTTGTGTTCGATACCAGTCTTCTGGAACCTATCGGAAACAGTTGGGGAGTATATTTTGATTAAAGCTGTTGGGTATGTACAGTTTATTTCGTGTGCTTCAGGTTACAGTTTTTGGCTTAGAATGGGGACTAAATGGAATCTAATGGTTTATATCAAAACTTTAAAGAAATATGGACGTTATTACAGTTAGGCAAGTCATTGGTTGTTATTATCAGTCCTGCCATTTTCTGTCTTTGACAGGCTTTGCAGCTGCCTTATGTCTACATTTAGATAAAAATAAAACCACAAATACATAAAATGATCATAAGCCTTGCAATTATAACACAGTTGCAGTTAGAGCAGACGAGTACTGTGCTTGATAAAGACTCCTTTTAGATCATGTGTCTTTGATAACTTCTAATGCAGAGAGTCAACCCTTTGAAATAAATTGATCCGTTAAGCAATGATGTTAATAATGCAGCTGAGAACTTTTTTGTTATGTAGAACAGTTCTTCCTAGTCTCAGCTTTGACGATTAAATTCATTTTTCATGAATTCACAGTGCTTCAGGCTTCTGTGAAACCTTGCTTAGCTTCTGAGGATTTTTTTTTTTAATGTGTGATGTGAATTGTGTAAAGCCTTTCCATAATCAGAAAGGTAATTTAGGCCTTTTCTGACCTTTTTTTTTTTTTTTCTTCCTCTCAAGAGTGAAGTTTCAATAGAGTTGGAAGTTCTCCAAAGGCTCTTACACAACTGGTACATTCTGCTTTAACATAATGCAATCTTTCCACATTTTCTGTTTTTCCTTAATTAACGGGCGGATGGAAGGGGTGTTAGATTCAGTTTCACAGAAGGATTTTATGCAACCACACAAGACAGTGTGGAAAAAAAGAGAGAAGAAACTTTGTAGGCAATAGTATTCTGAAAAGTCGACTGCATTCTAGCGCAGTAGTTTACTCCTGCTGCACATTATACAGTATGGCTGGAAACACTTGTCATTTGGTGATCCTGCTGTCTGTTACGGATTGCCTAAAAAAGAATTTTTTTTTCTGTAGCTTATAAAACAGGATGTTCTCTGGGATGTACTGGGATGTGGGCTGCCCCAGCCTCCACTACTGAATTTCGGTTGGGCTGGAATGTTGCTGTACTGCAGCTTTGCACTCATGCTTGTGTAAGGAGGGGAACTTCCACCTTGTGATTTGCAGACCCTTGAGCAGACAGGTGCAAATGTTGATACGTTTTTGCAAGACGTCCATGCACAAATTGATAGCTTGAAAGGTAATGTCTAAATATGTATAGCAACGTATGGCTGCAAATGTAAGGGAAATGGAGATTAGAGACAGTAGGAGTTTGAAGTTAGGAAGCATCAGGAAAAGGGATATTTGACAGCTTTAACAGATACTAATGATAGAGGAGGAGTGAGGGGAAAGGAAAATCAGGGCTGGATGGGTGAAATTTTAAGTTGCCTGTTTTTTAAAGGAGTAGGTAGTTTGTAGAGCTTAACTGGGGAAGAGGAGTGTGTGTCTGATAGTCTTTGTGTTCTGCATAAAATATACTGTAGCCAGTCATAAAACAAATATCTAGATTACCACTGACATCTTTCCCTGCAAAGCAGAAGTCTGTTAGTTGAGGAACTGGGTGTTGATAGATGTAGTTCTTCTGTGTCTATAACAGATATTCCTTCTGCAGACAACTGGAAAATGTAACACAAAAATCCCAGATGGAAGCTAGGCCCAAAGGGAAACTTCTCAGCATAATCTTATTCTACTGATTACACTTAAGTTGAGTGGTTATATGAGTGAATTTAAGCTTAAGGAAATCTTTCATTTCTGTGAAAGACATTCTGGTCATGTGAAAGGGAAATATATTGAGCTGCAGACTGCAGATTTACTTTTCTTTAACAGAATGTCCCCCTAGTTTGTGCATGTAACTTTAGCCTCCAAATTCAGAAGGTGAAAATTTCGAGACACAGAACTGAGAAGTGGTTGATACACCAGATGGTTTTGCTACTGTTCAGAGGGGCCTAGAGAAATAAGCCAACATGGTCATGAAGCTAAGCAACATCCTGCACCTGGGGGGAAATAACCCCCTCCACCAGTACACGATGGGGCTGGCCAGCTGGAGAGCGGCTTTGCAGAAAAGCACCCGAGGGTCCTGGGGGACAAGCCAGCAAAACACCAACAGCATCCCGGGAGAGCATTGCCTGCAGGTTGAGGGAGATGAGCCTTACCCTCTGTTGAGCACATCTGGAGGGCTGTGGCCAGTGCTGAGGTCCCTGGTACAAAAGAGACGTGAACTTACTGGAGTGAGTCCAGCAAAGGGCCATGAGGGTGATTAAAGGATTGGAAGGTCTGACACATGGGGAGAAGCTGAGAGAGATGGGACTGTCCAGACTGGAGCAGAGAAGGCTTGGGGGCTCATAGTGTGTATAAATACCTGGTGAGAGGGACTAAAGAAGGCAGAGCTAGGCTTTTCTCAGTGGTGCCTAGTGACAGGACAAGAGGCAGTGCACCCAAATGGAAACACAAGAAAATCCTTTTAAATATAAAAGAAATACCTTTTTATCTACAGGGATGGTAGAATCCTGGAACAGGCTGTGCAGAGTGGTGATGGAGATCACCTTGGCAGTATTCAAAACCTGACTAGACACAATCCTGAGCAACAACCTGCAGCTACCCTTGCTTGAGCAGGGTGTTGGACGACATCTCCTTTCTGATGTCACCCATCCTGTGACTCTTGTGGAAATCACAAGGATGCCAAACTAGCAAGAGAAAAGAAAGCATGTGATAGGCACAACTGCTAGAAGGAAATCGTTTGTTAAGAGTTGAGAAAGTGCAGATGTTTGGGAGATTTTTGAGAAGGAACTTCAGTTTTTCCTGGCCACACAGAGATAGCTGAAACACTTGGCACTTGGGTACCCTTTGTCCTTGGTGTAGACAGCTGTGTAGAGATTGATGTCTTGGCTGTGGAGTGTGCTACTTGGGCAGCACAGGTCAAAATCCACAGCTTTTGAAAACTGAGGTTTTAATGTAATTTATAAACCACTTAGTGAAACTGTAAAAGGCTTGAAAGTTCTAGGAGTTAGGATGAGCTAGTTTCTGGTTGACAGCTTCAGCTGGAACTTTTCTCCTGTGCTTCTTGAAATAATTAAATAGACCCAAGTTGCTTTTAGTATTCCTTAGTGCCAGCCTGTGATGGGTGCGTGGGAGAGTTGGGTGCTACCAGTTGTTTGTAAAAGGTATTCTGTTTGTGGTGTAGTGTAAATATTGGCCAGGAAAGAAAAGAGCTTCCTTGTGCTTTGCTCTGTTACTGCCGAGTTCTGCATGAGGGGATGTGGCAACAGTGCCTGTCTCAAAGGATTTTAGGGAGAGGTGGTAAAAACATACGTATTTTTTTTTATCTTTATACAAACATATTTTACTGTTTGATAAAGTTCAGAGAAACAGTTCTCTCAACTAGACAATTGCTGAGATTAGGCAGACCTCACTTTTCAATTTTATCCCCTAAGGGATGTGTTATTGACATCATAAATTTTGGAGGTTCTTTTGAGATTTTTAATCCAACACCTTTTTGCAAAGCTCAATACATCAGTTAGAGGCTTTTCCCGTAGGAGAGAGAGGAGCGGTGGAGATGCTCCACCAGCTGGGCTGCAGATGAAGAATGCATTGGGAAGCTTAATCACAGTCATGTTCTTCGCTAAACATTCATCTTCTGTCTCCAAGTGTGCAGGAAGTGACTGTGTCAAGGGAAAAGAGGTTTTGCGTGGAGAGAAAGTGTGTACCTCCAGAAACACAGACTGGGGCTATGCGAGGAGGATCAAATAGTTCACTTGCAAAGTATTATTTTTTCAGTTTAATGTATTTTGCAACTTGTAAATATTTGTGTCATTCATCATCCATATAGGTTCTAAAATTAAGCATTCCTGATAGTTGGGTGTGTTATTTTGAGACAGAAGGCTAACATTCTTATTTAGATTAACTACTGTTTTATTAAACCAATATACAGAGATGGTGGAGGTATACACAAACTAAAAGAAATGTTCATTTTGTTGAACCAAGATGACGGGTCATGATTACAGATCATCTATTTTTGTGATGCGAACTGGAAATTAATATAAACAGTGTGGACCAAACCAGGCTTAAGTTTTGCTTGTTTTTGATAGGAGCTGTGTGGAAGGGATGTCTCTGTAAATCAGCTCCAAGATTTATTCAGTGATGTCTTGTGAAAATAGTCCAAGTCAGTATTCATTTCTGAAAGCGTAACATTTTGCTCTTTAGACTTTCAGCTTCAAAATAGGGGATACTATAGCAGCTTGCATTAATTGTCGAATGAGACGGAGTGTACACTGTGTATAAAAATCCAGTGTTCCCTGAACATCATATCAGATACCCGATAAAATTCCAAATATGTAAAGAGTGGGCAAACTTTCTGACGACAGCATGATAAATCCTGTGGTAGTTACAGCTAAAACAGGCTGCTAATATGCATCTGAGCTCAGGAGATATTAAACTATATATAGATTCTGCTATTCCTAACAGATTGTTGTTGAGGTACCTGACACATTTTTTGATGTTACATGCATTCAGAAGAGCTGAGCTTTACATAATTTCTGGTTAGTGTTAGTTATGTGAAAACATACTAAAATGAGTGGCCTAGTTAGGAAACTCTTGTCAAATACACAAAAAGGCAGGTTTGAAGATTTCTACCGAAGATGCAGAAACTGTCTTGGTACATGGCATTCTTTTCTTTATGTTCCTTTTGAATTCAGTAAGTTCGCAAAGGGCAGGGAGAGGTAATCTGTCACAGTGGCCACCACTGGAACAGGAGCTGCTGAAGTGTCCTCCCTGGTGTCAAGTGTTACCTGTCCCAGCTGATGCCACCGCAGCTCTCACAGGCACTGGGAAGGAGAGCAGGAGGATCTGGTTCTGGCAGCTGAACAGCATTCACGAGAGAAATCGTATTTATTTTAGCAGCCTTTGGCTAAAGACTGCCCAGTGCAAACAGCCTTCAGAGCATTCCTCAGACAAACTCCAAACAGATGTGTGAACACGTGCACACTGAGACCTTCTTGAGGCTCAGCTAGTTCTTATGTTTGCTGAGTTTAAAGGCAAAGAGAAAAGATGGTGCTTAGGTAAGGATTCTCTCAGATTTTATGCTCTGGATTCCAACATGAAGATAAACTCAGATTGGGGTGAGGGGGACAGGACATAAATGTGTGCTGTTAATATGAGTGATGGAGTATGTGCTCTTTCTTCATATGGTTCTGTTACTGCTGGAAGTGCACAGGTCGTTTGGTGGCACAGGTCCAACTGGTTTGTATCAAAAGAGGTAGAAGAATGTGTCATATGGGCAAACTAATCCCTCTAACAACCTGCTGGGAAATTGTAGAATCAGTTTTGCTGAAGTCATTAGCTTGTTCTGCAAAAACAAAAAGCAACTGCAAATAGGGCAATCTTATTCAAAATGCTGGGTGTTGTCCCTTATCCATTTTGCTGTCAACTTTAATTTCCAGCATTTCACAAACTATGGCTAGTAAAGCTGAAGATTATTTTTAATATTGTCCTTAGAACAGCATATTAGGACTGTGCTTACAGCCAAAGGATAACTTTGGATTTTCAGCCTCTGAAATGTGCCTAAATTGACCTTCCGTTTCTCTTTGGATATTTATTTGCATGTCTTTGATAGGTGATGTAATAGGTCATATGTTATTCAACTATTTTGAGATCTTTATGTCTATTTATTACCTTCTAAGTGCTAGCTTGGTGGCTGTGTTCTTTTTGTCAGGGGCTATTAATCATAGTAGTTTAGATCTAACCTTTAGTGTAGAGACAAGAGTGTTCCGTATTTTTCTTGTAGGGAAGTACCAGAGACAAGCGCTCCTGGCCACTAGAGGGGACATGTTTCTGAAACAGATGGAGCTTTGTTTTTCCTCCTGGGTATCTATGTCTGATGGAAATGCTTTCAGAGAACTGTTGAGATCTATTTCTTGTTAGCTTTGACCTTCAATTTTGTACACCCATTTACCATTTTGGGATGTTTGGGTTTTCTGGCCCCTTACCCAGGCTTTGCTCAGATTAACTACTCCAGCATCCTTTTGACATCATCTGTCTTTCATTCTGTAGAGCGGAGGGATGAAGTCATTTGACTTGAGAACCACTTCTCATCACAAAATTGTGTGTTCATAGGGATGCAACTGTGACAGCAATTTGCTGTTGAACATCACTGTTAGTGTGGTTTATGGTTCATTTTGAGGGAGAAGCATCTGCAAATAATGCAGTGTAATTATGAAGCCACCAAGTACCAGCTTACTCTGCCAAACAGTTCCAGTCCTTTAGTAGGTTATTGCAGGAGATTTGTTCAATTTTAGCCACCACAATAACTGAAGTAGCTGAAAATGGTAGTCACAGAAGGTATTTTTGACAGAGAATGCGATTCACGAACAGGGCTTTTAAGCCAAAAAGCAGTAACTATGAGCCTTGACTTTTAGAAACCGTTTAATTCAGAAATTGTTCACTAAAGTGACAGATTTGGGAGCGGATGGTGCTGAGGTTGGTCCCTTGCAATTTTTTTATGAGTTGAAGATAGTGGTTAAGGGGAGCCAGTGATAAGAGAGGGCCTTTACCAGTAGCTGTTTGAGCTCCTAGGAAGCTGCTGTGTCCGGGGGCAGGCAGCAGCGGTGGAAAGCACAGGGCTGGGGCTCCATGCTGACTCCTGGCATGGGCCTGTCTGTGCGTCATGGGCTCATCAAAGAAAGGCTAAAACTTTCTCGGAGAACCTCTCTACTTCCCCTGTGTCATACTCAGGTCAGCAACATCCCACTGCACATCTTCTGTATCCCCTTAAAGCAGAGGTGACCCGCAGCAGTCAGTCCTGGGGGTCTCTTCACCTGCCTGATAACTACACCCTTCTGAAGAAACATCTTATGGTGCTCCGAGGAATC
Organism: Tringa tobata; assembly: GCA_033628505.1. Classification (NCBI taxonomy): domain Eukaryota; kingdom Metazoa; phylum Chordata; class Aves; order Charadriiformes; family Scolopacidae; genus Tringa; species Tringa tobata. The sequence goes on along the minus strand of JAHREE010000308.1, from coordinate 4,561,776 downwards.
TTTTTTCAGAGGAAAAGCTGCTGACAGTTGTTTGATGGATGACATTAAAGAACTTTAACTTGTCTTATTTGCCTGACTGATGGAGTTTTTATGGAGGTGCTGTTCTTAGCAGAAGCGGTGTTTGGGCTTGAACTTGTAGTATGAGCCACCAGTGAACAAATGGAGGTTTGAGGAAAAAAATCTTAGCTTTGTGTTCATTTACTCTGGATTGCCATCTCTAATCTAAAGGTTCTCTCTAATCTACATTTCCCATTGAAACAACACAGTAGTGTGAGTTGCAGTTCCTTTTTCGGAGTTGGACAATTCCCTGATGGGAGGAGTTTTCCCAGGAGCCAGTTTAAAGGGTTGTTAAAGAGACTGTAAAATAAAACTACACCTACACCTCCATATCAGTCTGTGAGAGAGACCTGGAGGAGCCAGTGGTCGATCTTGGGGCCGAGAGCCGTTTGGCGTGCCCCGGGCGGAGGGCAGGGAAGGAGTAGCTGGCCAGGCTGTGTCCCCGTGGGATGGGGGCAGCACGGGAACATCTCCATCCACTCTGGTGGAGCCCAGGTTGAAGCTGCCTGTCGATCTGTGGGGTGTGTGCCTACCTGTCACAGCCAAAGGAAAACCAGAAACCAAACCAGACCTGGAAGGTGGCTTGTTTAAATGCATCCCCAGTTCTGTGCTAGCGTGTCCACTCCCCACGTCAGGAGCCTGAGACTCGGACGCTACCCGCTGGGGCTCAGAACAGCCCTTTGGCTCTTCCTGTAACAAGTTAATTAATGTGTCCTTCTCAAGTTCCTGCTCCAGTCTTTTGTCTGGCCTAGATGTGCTCAATCTGTATTGCTAAATCTGTTTGATGTGACCATTTCAACGGGGGAAAGAAAGAAGTTGCTTTGACAGTTTGGTGTTTGCAGTTAGCAGGAGGTTGGTTTGATGTTCTGTGGTAACGGCAAACTCCCTGGCACTGTTTGCTCCTGAGTGAGTTGATGTGCTTACTTGGGTTGGAGGCACACAAATGGTTTGCAGGACCATTTCTTGGGATCTGCCAGAAGAGCAACACATGCTCAAGGCAGGCCTTAGATCCTGCTTGGGTGCACAGTTTTTACACCAAAGGCTCACATTATATTTGATGTTGCCCAGGGTATAACTTCACTTCTGAGATTATTTTCTCAGAGAAAGAAAAGTAAGCTGGGTAAAGACTCATATGACTAAGATGCCTATCTTAATATGAGGACTTTGAATGTGTGGCCTCTGGCACCCTCGGATCTTTTGTGGGAACATGCCATTTAGCAAATCAAAGCTGTGATTTTCACTATTTCTGAGTATTGTTCAACTGTACTTCAAGTAGCCTTTAAAAGACAGTAATAAACTGAATTTATTTTGAATGACAAAAACTGTATAATTAAAGGAACCTGATTTTGAGGAGGTAACCAAGAAAAAACCCACTCGTGCCAAAATATCCCGTGACGCTTCAAGAAAACCAAACATAGCTAAGAATTGAGTGATAACCTATTGTATCTTTAATCCCTGCTTAACATTTCAATACAAAGAACATTTCCCTATTGAGAAATTAAATGCTCTGTATTTTCTTTATGAAATGAGAAGGAATGAAGTCATTCCACTGCATTCTCTTTTGGTGACTGACATTTGATTTCACACTCTTTAGTCAACTCGAGTTGTATATTTTCCATAATAAAAAGAGATTTGTTTTCCCTTGCATGTTTAAAATCCGTTGCATCCCTTGGATCTTCAGCCAAGGGTTGATTTTTTTGTTGCCTTTTTTTTTCTTTTTGATTTCTGTTTTGGATTTTTTACTGTTACAGACTCTTCAGCCAGGATTTTTTTATTTTTTGTAGGGTCCTTTTACTTACAGAGACTCTAAAGTTGTGTCAAACTGTATGCTATATGGAATTTTTGAGGGTGATTGAGACTGCCATCTTGAAATTATCGAAGCACGAAGAGAGCATAAGCAGATGTTATAAAGCACTTTGATCTCTGTTATGCCGAGAAATTTGGTCCTGGTGATCTAGGCAAGGTCTCCGAGAGGCCAGAGATACGCATAGTTTTCAAATAGTTTGGAGTCCAGACCAGCTCTTACAGCATCACAGTCTGGGAGGCAACTGCCTTTTAGGCTGGGAAACCCCACCCAATTCTTTTTTAGGTATTGTTTTCCCCTCAAGGGAGCTGTTTTCAGTTGGTCTGTATGTTGTGGAGATTTTTTTTCCACCTACTGTTTTAGATCAGAACTGTTGGAACTGGGGTGGGCAGGATGGTAAACTGCCAAATATTTCTCCATCAGATGGCTATGTTTTTTTTTAAAGATCCAAGCACTACAGTGCTGAATATCAGAGCTGTCCTATTTCTTCATGTAGGTGAGCATGTACAGTCTGTAACCCCCTGTGTTTGGTGTTTGAGTGGTAAAGAGGCCAGAAGAGAAAGCACGTAATCCTGCTCCAAGGGCTGGGACAGAAATGAGTGTTGAGGGTTCTCAGCAGTACCCAGCCAACAGCACCACAGCCAGAGGCCCACTTTAAACTGCTTCATTTTATTCCCACTTGTGTCCCAAGCCTGGCACTTGGATAGAAGCTATTGTAGTTATTTCATAAACCGTATTTTAAAAAGCAGGCTTCCTTGCTTCTGATTTATTTCATCTTCATGTCTGCTGTCTTCACAGGGGCTTCAGCAAGCTGTTCTCATAACTAATTTTAAATGATTTCAGAGTGTTTTATTGTCTTTTCCTCTGGTGAACCAGGAGCACAATATTCTTAGCTTCTTTAGGGGAACTTTATGCAGAGTAAATAATTCATCTCTCTGCGGAATCATTTTATTATTGTTTCTGTTGCAGAAAGTTACAGTTGTCCTATTTTTAGAAATTACATGAAGAAACTAAATCTGAAGAGGTTTTCATAGAGGCATAAAAAAAAGGAAGAGTAGAAAGGATTCTGTGGCATGGGTCCTATTTTCATGGAGGAGATTCACGTGGTCACACTTTTTTATAGAGTTCTTATGCAGAAATACAAGAAGAGGAAAGTGAAATGTTAGTGCTAGTCTTTGGGCAGGGTCCTGAGCGGGGAAAGCCTCATGGAGCAGGAGCACGTGAAGAAGCAGCTGAAATGTTTCTCAGAGTCTGTTGGAGAATGTGGGAGCGTGGGGAAGAGGTGCCAGAAGTACAATCAACATGAAACCAGCTGGAAGCTGCTGTATTTACAGCAGCTGAAAAAAACACCTGGTTGTTGGATTTGGATGCCTTGCTTGTTTTAATAGCATTTAGCCAGATCAGAGGCTTCTTGTCAAAAGAAGTTAATTGTAGAATATCCAAGAATCTAACCGAATAGCAGCGCTGTCTTTGCATGGATGAAAATATTTGCTTGGCACAGCAGAGCTCCTGTTTAGAAATGCTGATAGAAGTATAACAAAGCTTTTATATATTTATTTTCTGACCCCTTCTTTGGTATTGTGGTTTGAACAGAATGAGTAGGAAATATACATGAAATACTGTGTTTAAATAGAAAGCCTTACTGTGAAATTGTTTTTTCTGCTGAAGTAGTGTGTAGTACTGTCTAGGACCGCTTACTTCCTGGAGTATTTGAGGAAATTTCAGTGCTCTTTGGGATTTTACAAATTGTGGAGATTTCCATGGGACGTTTATAATTCTGACCCACGAGACATTGTGATATGGGTTATAATTTCCTTTTTCCAGTCCTCTTATAATTTTACAACAATATGTGTATATAATACTACCAATAATAGATATAAAACCATCTTCATTGCACATATATATATAAAATGTGGATTTATATAGGGATTGAATAGTTGTGTTGGACATATCTTAGAATGGAAAGCACAGCTTTGTTATTTGATCAATAAGAGCCAGAAGGCTGCAAAAAATTAACTGCTGTAATATTGGAGGATATTTTAGGAAATTCTGGATGTTTCTGGGAAATAGGGTAGAATGTGCTCCTAGCTTTCATTTCTTAACTGTAAGAAGAATGTGATTAATTAAAAGGTTATGTGTATTTCCACTACTTGTAAAAGTGCCAGAGAACAACAGGCGATGCTTGCAGAAGTTTAACAGTATTTTTTACCATGGAATATTGAGGAAGAAAGACAACTAAACAGAAAGGTACCTATGTCAGAGTACACAACAAAAGGAATAAGAACTAAAGGGGAATTGTTTGTTCTTCCTGTTTGTCATCTTCTGTGGCATGTGAGGGATAAAAATTCCTATTGTTGTCAATATTAAGAAGTCTTGACTGCATGTAGACAAATGCAGTGATGACCCCAGGTTTTTCAATGTGCCTGTACGTTCAAGTGGGTTTCCCATACGTTAGCAGTCATAAAAATGTTATGTGTGTAAATGCCTAAAGTTGCTTTCTCATAAAAAGAAGCCAATTTAATTCTTCCTCCTGCTTTTTGAGTCAGAGTCCACAAATGTACAGTAAATGGTTGCAACGGAAATCTCTTACTCTTGAAAGGAAGGTTTCTGTATTTCCTGCTACATGTACATTAAAAAACACTTTCAGATTGGTATTTTTGGATTGCGTTCTGAGAGGTGGTGAGTGTTCTCCTTCCTTGTTCCTATTCCAGTCTTGCTTCTCATTGCCTGGGGCTTCCCTGAGGTTGGCTAGAACTGTCTTCTGGGGAGCCTTTACTCCAGCTCCCGGCTATCCCTAAGCGTTATCAGAAGCTACGGAATACAGTGCTTATTACATTTTTTTAGATACTGTACAAAATGTACTTAAAAAGTGATGTTCCAGATTGATCAAAAAGTGCTGCCTTAAAATGTGTATGTGGTGAGTTGACCCACCAGCCAGGAGCTCCCAGGTCCGGAGAGGTCAGTGAGCATCATTTACAGGGGGTGGTTGCAAGGGCTGCCACATCCCCGGGGCCTGCTGTCACCTAAGCAGCAGGTCTCCATCACCTCTGGGACTCTGCCCGGGGCTTCAGAAACCGATCCTGAACTCAGTGTTTTGAGCCAAGAACTCAGCCCACTATCTTTGTAACTCAACCCACTATCTTTTTCTTTAACAAGGGCTTGTTTTATATAGAAATCTTTGAGCCCAAACTGAATGGTAGGGCTTTTGGACAGTTGGTTGAACGAATAGTTCTTCTTCCACATGAGGTTGAAGTCCCAGTCCCCTGGCTGCTTCTCTCTGCCCTCACGGGCTTTCGTTAGGGCGCTGTGCTCTCTTAGCCAAATGCTGTAGGGAGCTCCTAGGCCCCTAATGCAATCGTCCGCTTCTCCTTCCTCCAAATGTCACTCGTAAATAATGCATTAGAATATGTAATTTTATGTGCTTTTGACTGAAAACTGCAAGTGCAGAGTCCGAGTTGAGAGATGTGAATGAGTGGAAGGAGCTCAAAGCTTCGGATTTGGTTCTCTGAAAGTGCAACAGGTTTTCTCTGAGGAATTTTCTCATCATTCAGATAATGCAGTGGATTATTCTGTCCTTCTAAATCCATGGCAGGAGACTGGAAACACGGGCGTTTGGCAGAACCAGCGTAGCTGCCGGTTGCAAAGCAGGAGCGTTAGGGAGGGCTCGCTCTGTCCGTGGGCTTTGAAATCAATCCTGCCTTTTCTTTCCCCTTGCTGTTTTTCTTTGATCATGCCACAGAATTTCGGATATGTGTTCTGTTCTCTTAACACAAACCCTCTGCTGTGTTGGCGTTGAGTGCGAAATGGCTCTTCCATTCATGTAACCCCGGTCTCTCAGCCAAGCCATGATCTTTTCATTTTCTCCTACGCAGTACCCCGTTACCCAGCTTTCTCTAGCAGGCCCGATCTGCTCTTTCCCGGGTTGTGTGGAGGCAAGAACTGGAAGGATTTGTGAAGCAAATCTCAGCAGTGTCTTTTACAGCAGTGTCCTTGCTCTTGTGCCCGTGGCAGGGACCAGCGCAGAAGCCGTACGTGTTTGCTGCCAGGAACTGGGTGAGTTCACCTGGTTTCTGTGGTGGGATACAGACACATAGACAACAACGCTTCGGTTGAAACCTCTCTTGAAGTGTTGAAACAAACTTAAATCCAAATTACACAGCTTGTTAGTGTGAGTCTGTAAACAGCAATTTGTCTTCTGGAGCAGCCTACAGTTGTAAGTCCCAGCTGTATTCTAGTCCCCTAGGATCCTGAATCATATTAGCACTTATGATTAATAGACTTTGTGTTTATTTTATCTTTAAAAAAGAAAGTTGGGGGGTTTTTTTGAAAGAAAAGTAAAGTAGCATCTAGTTTCCATTTATTCCAGAGGAAAAAGTAAGCTCTTGAAATTGAATCCAATCTGCACACCTCCGCGTTCAGCAAGCAAAGGAAGCCCAGCCCTGTTTCATACCACTTCTCAGAGCAGCCGTAATGAAATGAAGATACATTATTCATTTGGAGCCCGTGTTTGGGGGGAATGTGATGATGTTGCACGGTAGCACACATTCAGAAAAGGCTATTTTGAGTACGTTTGACTGTCACAGTGTTCACAAGGCAGGACAGCGCGGTTTGTGGGTGCATGTTTGGGAGCCCCGACCTGCGGAGGGCAGAGGCTGTTGATGCTTTTGCCCATCAGGGTCGTGTTGTACCACGGTGGCAGAGCCAGCGGCTGGAGGGCCCCACGGCACCTGCGTGGGTGCTCTGGGTCACCAAACACCCATGAGGGCAAATCCAAGTGAACTGGCAGCTTCCCAATGAGGGTCTCTCCCAGGGTGAGACAACTGAGCCAGGATCTCATGGTGCAGCAGTTTGTGATGCGTTCCACAGCTGGATTATTATTTTACTTTTTAACCTTTATATATTCTCTTTACAATCACAAATTCTATCTTGAGTTCAGCATTTGTGTAGCTCAGTAAAGACGTTTCATTTTGGAGGCAGTCAGCAGGGTGAGCGGGGGTTTGCGGACACCAAAGTTGAGAGGGGATTTTTTTTTGGGGAGGGGCATTTTAATGTTTGTAGCTTTGGGCTATGAAGTGCTGGAAGTACTGCAGAATTCTTTCTTTTTCTTATTTTTATTTTTATCCGTGCGCCAGGCACTCGTCCATGCTCTCTGCCCTGCCAAAAAGCCTTCAGCATTAATGTGACAGACCACCCTGCCCGTGGGTGAGGTGTGTGATTCTTTCTCGGAGCAGAGATCTTGAGCAGAGGCTGCTTATTATGTCGAAGTGCATGTGGTTTTCTGACAGGAGTTACTTGGCAGTCCAGAGAAAATACTAAACTCCACTTAACTTGGAAAGACCGGGACGACTTAAGTGCATAGTGAAAAATGTCTGCATTTCATTTCTTTTCCTCTGGCTCTGTGTTGGAAAGTCTTGGTGATGGTGAAGGGAGATCTTCCCGTGCTCTCGAGTACTTCCTCGTGTTTGAGCGTGCCAAGTTGTTCCGTGTCAGGAACAACTGCCTGCGTTTGTGCAAAGGTTTTTTTTTTATTTTTCATGGTTGCCTATTAAATTTATAAATGGGAATTAAAATGACTGATTTTAAAATGGGAGTAAACCCCCAAATTCAATAATTTGAAGCTGGGAATTTCTGCAGTCTGTTCTCCGATTTTGCTGATGGCTCTCAGGCATTGCTTGTGCAACACAACTTTTAAAAACTTTTTTTTCATTTTAGAAATATGGATTTTTTTTCAGCCTGAGCATTTGTATTTGCTATTATGAGACAGTTTTTTTTTTTTTCATTTAGTAACTCCATTTAAGGTCATAAATTACAGTTTTGAAAGTTTCTCTCCCATTAAAACAAACAAACAACTTCTGGATTTTAAACACTTTTAATTATTGAAAATCATTAGAAATTACTTCTTCTGAGGATTTAATTTCTTTAATCAAGTTTTCTACTGACAATAATGGAAAGCTTTCTTCTTTTGTGGATAGCCATTAATGCTAAACAAATGCTGAATATTTACTTTTTGTTTTTATAATGATATTAGAACCTGGTTTGAAAAAGTGTTCAATTTAGCAGTTTTTTTTAGAGAGAATTACGCTACTGTGCTGTGAACACCTGTGAGAAAGCAGTGAGAGTTTACATGCCCATCACCGTGCAGGCTGGTGAGGAAGGGGTTGGGGTCTGCAGGTCGGCACGTGCCCCATGGGACGGTGATGGTGGTGGGATGTTTGGGGACAGCCTGGAACGGGGGCTGAGAAATTCACTTCACACAGGTGTGACAAAACATGAAAGCAAAGGAAGGTCCAGGGGAGGGGTCGGGCAGGTCTTTCGCCTCTTCAGTAGGCCAGCAGCTTCCAAGGAGTTCAGAACCACTAACTTTAACACAAAATAATGATGGGAGAAATTCTGGCACGTTCTCGCTAGTGTTGCGTTGGCAGCCAGTTATTCAGCAACTGGTTTCTGTGCTCCCTTTCCTGGTGTGCCTGAAAACCACTCTTAACATAGAGCTCCAACGGTGGAGCACGTTTGCTATTTGGTGTATATGCAAAACAAACAAGCCAACCCCTCTGATTACTGGCTATCAGAGAAGTTTCTCAGTAATCAGGTTGTCACTGGGTTTCTCTTGAAATTAAATGCTTCAGGCCTTGATTAGGTTTTTTGTATGTGACATTTGTTTAGAAAGTTCTTCTCTTGGCAGCCCAGTGTCCCAATGTTTCCCCCCTCTCAGCCCAGATGGAGCTCTCACAAACTGGCTTCTGGGGCGCAGGGTTTACAGCTTCACTGCTTCAGCAGCTGCCTTTGGGACACCGAGGGTACCATATACGGAAGGCTTAAGAAGAGAGAGCTCGTGATGGAAGTGCTGTTGAATTTCAGAGCTCTTTGGAGGCAAACTTAGCAGGGAACTGAATTCTGAATCTCAAGGAGAATGATGGGAAAAACAGCTGCAGAATTTCCTAGCACTTCGTGTATAAGGACTCTTTTTTTAAAATGAAAAATTACCGTTTCATTGAACTGACATAAAATTGGCTTGTCAAGCACTGAAAATAAAATGTGTTTTTCTTTTATTTCTCATTCCTTTTATTTTTTCATGATTTAGTTCAATTTTCAGCTTTCCCATGTAAAAAACCCAACCACTCCTTGAATCTTTCTTAAAGTGAATTCCCGGCCTCTGAAACAGCAATTTCAAGCCCTGGAACGCTGTGGGACTTGCAGCAGGATTGCTGTATGTAACCAGCAGATCCCAGTGCATGCACTCGAGCTGTGGGCTCTTCCTCCTCCTGATGAATCAATCCTAATGCATTTCAAAAAAGCAAACTGCTTCAAGATGCGTTATGAGCCCAACGCTCTACGTGGCACAGGGGTTGAAATGGGTAAATAGCAAGCGATCCAGCTTTGATGTACCTCGATATGCCTTTAGGAAGCTACAACTGCCTCTGAGTTCAGTGTTTAATCTACTCTTTGTGTTTGAACTTATGCAACAGCCTAAATATTTGGGTGTTGTATTTTAACCATCCTGTTTTGGAACAGACGTTTTCCTTTAAAGTATTTGAGCATAAAGTGCAGTCATGTTCTTGCCATGTTGATTGGAAAATGAATTTATAATCTGACATAGGAATAACGACGTGACCAGATGCGGATATCAAATACCATTGAACTCCTGCTGCCTTGTATAAGGTGAAGGCTCCAGCGCTGCCATGGAAATGAAAGGCATAATGTTTGCAAACAAGTTATTCCTCCCCCTTTGCCTGCTCGGTCAGCGCAGGCATCCTGCTGCATCCGCATCCTCATCCGCTGCTGCGTTGCCCTGGCAACGTGCCGAGGCCGCAGCGGTGGTCACCAGGACACTTGTGGCGGAGATGTCCAGGTCAGGAGGCTGGACTGTGGCATGTCAGAGATCACAGATTGTTACCTGGGCACCTGAATTCACATCTTGACTCAGTGCTTAGTTTCTGTTCTCCTCCAAGGAAACAAACGCCTGTGTTCAGCTTGGGAGTGTACACATGTGGAAAAATCAATAAAATACGTCCCTTTACAGAGAGCTTTAGTAGATCCTGGTTCAGCGTGGCTTTACACTTTTTAGGGAAGAGCCAGGTTATTCTGGGGTTGTTGAAGATTACGAGATTATCATTTCGCTCAGGAAGAGAAGCACAATTCATGGAACAAGGAGACTTTTGACCTGTGTGGATCCCCTATGGCCCTCCCCTGCCATGGGCTGCCAGAGTGTCCTCATCTTGATGCAAACCTGTGAAAAATCAGTCTTGATCTGTTGCCTTCAAAATGAATTCATAAAGACTTGTTTGCCACCGCCTTCGTATTGGTCTTGATGGGATTTTGTACAAACATTTCCTGAAAACAGGTTGTTGTTTAACACTGGGTGGTCTAACACTGAGGCATATGATTTTTAACTCTTCTTGCGTTTACTGAAGTTGAAAATAGTGCTGTTTGCTTTAAAGCAATTTTGCTTAGGTTTGGCGAAGGTATTGAATTTGTTATGGTTATACTGCTAAACAGTGTTAGAGAATTCCAGCCAACTGCAGTGTTTGCAGAGGTGGCTTTTTGGTTGGAGTAGAATTTTATTAAATTTACAGAATAAATTTAATTAAGAGCCAGTAATTTCTAACATCTTATTTACAGTGAATGTACAGATTTCATGTGTTGATAGCTTTGCATATTTACTTGGCAATTTGTTAAAGTAATTTACTTTGTAATTATTTCATGATTACTAACGCTTTGGTGCCATGCCACTTTCTGTTAAGTTAAAATTTTGTTGTTGGCTTTGTGTCTCTCTGATCTTTGCAATCTTTGTACCACTTTGTGTATGATAGTTCTTCATACCGATCCTCTAATCTTTGACTTTGTTCTAACTTCCTTTGCTCTACTTTTGTTTCTTCCTGATCTATCTGCGTGTGGCCAACGTACGAGAGGAGCAGCTTGTTAAGATGTCCCTTTGGTCCACCGGGATAGTTGAGGTGCTGTGTTTAGGCGGACATTGTTTCTATGTGGTTTTTTACATAGAAAAAAGTACTTTCCAACGACATATAAAGGTCAGGCTTTTGTCCCTGGAGTGTTTCTAGTCTACAGGATTAACAGAAGTAGAAAGGATGTCCACGTAGCACGTCACTTGAGTGATTCCAGGTACACGTTATGTCTGTATTATGTCGCCTTTTCCCTGTGACAAACGCTATTCTTCAGTTCTTAACAATTAATTCCCTTCATCTTAATTCTATGTGGATTTTTTATCTTCAGTTCTGGGCTTCTTTATATAGCAGCAGCTTCTGACTTAAACCACAGCTGATACTGGATTAGGCTTTTTTTTCTTCTGTCTGAAGGGAGAGAAGTGGTGGAAAGGTTTACACGTGTCCTCTTAGGGTGAAATGAAGCCTGGATGAAAAGTGAAGTAAGGCCAGATGGAAGCGCTGTTAAATATCTCTAGTAGCTCAAGTCTTACAAGCTCTGTTTTCTTTGTAAAGCTTTCCTGCTATTCACACGGCTCGGGGAATGTATCCCACCGTGGTATTTAGGGCAGTCGCCAGTAACAGATGATGTGTGTGCAGCCGGGGCTGGTGTGCCCGTGGGGTCGGGTTCTGTTCCTCGGCACTGAAATGTTTGTACGCGCTTTTGATGAAGACGTGTCTTCCTGTGTCAGACAAATGAAGAGCGTCATTTGGGCAACCCTGGGACTTCTCAGTGCTTCTTGCCTCGGAGAGCGTTCGTGCTCCAGACCTGGGCTGGGTTATGTTTATCTGTTAGCTCGCAGGGTGCTTTTTACTGCTCTGCCTGCTGCTTGGCTTGACAAGAAAATTTGCAGTGGCGTTGCTTGGTTTTCCTTTGGCTCCCACTATGTTCTTAGCCTTGTTATTCTTAAACATACTTCAGAAAACTGCTAGAAGACTTCTATGAATCAGAAATGGTTTGTGGGATTATCTGGGATATATACTTTAGTTAAGTATGTGAGATTTCTTTTTGTCCTTTCTCCGCTAGATTTAAAAGTTATAGCTTGAGAACCAACTGTTGGTAATGGCAATTTTTAACAGCCGGTGTCCTGGAGTGTAATTTATGATGAAAAAAGCAGAGGATTTAGCAAGTCTAAAACCTCCCTGTCTGTTTCTCTGTTTTAAGCATTGTGGGATAGTCTAGCATATGCTTAGTTAGTCACTGCTTCAAATGTAGAAGTATTTTAACTTTGATACCTAATGTCTTTTGCAGATAGCTTAGATAGTGTTGCCGTGTGCGAGGTGTGGTGTGTGCTTACATTTGCCATGGCTGCAGAAGGGGAGACAGATACCTGATGGTAATTATTTTTTTTTTAGCCGTGGAACGTAGATTATGGTTTGGCTGGTTTTGCTTGGAAAAATGTACGGGAGTTGGATTAAGCGATGTCTCCTGTCGGGCTCTTTGGTCGCTGAGCGGTGATGAAGGTGGATGTGACATTTGGGGCTCAGTTGTTACACCACAATGAGCCCTGCTGGTGGAATGCTCGCTGGGCTGGGTTTGGTGCTCAGCCTGGATCCTGCCGCCTTGCCGTCCTGCCGCCTCTTGTCCCCGTGCTCAGAGGAGCCTACAGCTAAAGGTGAGGTGCTGGCATCGCCACGGGAGACTGCGGCTGTGCCTGTTCCCTTGCGTGTCCTTGTATTTGTGTGTCTGTGGTGTGCTCCGTGTCCCTCCCCGGTACCGCCGGGCTGTGCGTTGCCAGCCTCTCTGCGGAGGTTGGCAGGGTCAGCCCCTCGCGGTGCTGCTGGCTCTGCCAGGGGACTGGTTTTGCAGAAGTCCTTCTTGGGATAGAATCTGAGAGGGAAGCAAATTTGTTTGCGTCTCCTTAGTGATCGCTGCTGCCGAGGACCGTTGACCTCTACATTAGCCCAGTTTACAATATTGAAATCTCATTCCATGGGTTATTGCTTTCCTTTTAATATCGCTGTAATATATTATATGCTGAGTTGCTGTTGTGGTGATTTATGCTGAGATAAATTGCTAGTATGATGCACCGGGATTTAGTCTCTCAGTTTATGAATCTGCTTATTCCCTGTGCATTAAATTACTGCTTCCTCTGAATAGAAGCATCTAAACTCATGTGTTTTATTATTTCTTGCACCATTTTGACAGACTTATCAATGTAGTTCAAAGAGTGAGGGTTTTATTTAAATAATACAGATGTTGTTTGTTCAACTTCACATTTAATAGTCCTGGTTTCTTTCAAGTTCGTGACCAGGTTTGCCTCAGACTTAAATATTTTGTTTTCCAGTCACAGGGAGAGCGAGAGAAAGGAATAAGGGCTTCTGCACTCAGAGGGGTCAGAGGACAGGGTGTCCCAGCAGGACCAGGAGCCTTGCTGGGGCTTGCAGAGCAGCACCCCCTGCCATATTCCCCAGCGGTTAAGAAGCTCTGGGAGGCAGTTGGATTTTTCCCAATGTCTGTGCTTCCTCATCCGCCCGACAGCTTGAGAGTGAGAGAAGTAGAAGTTCAATAAATAGGCTAGCTAGACAAATGGTAGGTAAATGCTCCCCTGCCCGTTTTGAGGTGGAGGAATCGTTTTATTTGGTTTGGATAATTTTGGTAACTGAAGAGCTCAGCAGGTCTCGAGCTGGGAATTTTCTAATGGAATTTTGGGGCACTGTGTACCAAACAATGCTTAATATTTGGCTGGGAGGTGGTGTCATATGATTTCTCTGAAGTTGGTGGAATCCATTTTCAGTTAAATTTAGTGTGCATGTGCTTTGTTTTATTATCTTCTTGTAGTATTTTCTATTCTGTGTTTTTGCCATGACTTATACGTCAATGTTTATTTGTAAAGCTACTGATCAGTGCAGGCTGGCTTGTAATTTGATTTGGAGAAAGGATGGAAGCATGTTAGCTTGGCCAACAACTGCTGGTATGGCTTTCATACTCATGAGTATGAAATGTTCACAAACCAAAGGACAAACTAGTTACTTGGTCAGAGAGTATAAAATTGGGTAGTTCCATGGCTTTTATTTGAGAACTGTTGGCCTTTAAGGAGAGTAAGTGACCTACTATTTGGCAGCATGTAGCTTGTTGTTAGCTGCCAGAGTAGATGCGTGTGGTCGGAGATTTTGGTCTGTTTCTGTAATACCAGCTTCTTTTTATCTATTTTTGATGTAGCTACTGGTTGAGGAACAGATCAGGATATGGTGGGATGACTGTATGTATTTGCACTTGAGACAAGTGCCAGTCTGGACAAAAAAAAATATGTGAGTGAGCAGAATAATATATTTCAATTGATAATTTAGAGAGTAAAGAAATAAGAAATGATAACATGCATAAAATAATACAGGAAGAATGAAAAAAAACCAAACAAACGTGTGTTGATTCAGCATATGGGAAGGAAGTATGGCGGAGGTCGTCTCTGGAGTTTTCTATTAAAAGGTGTAGATTTAGATGAAATGAATCAAATTAGCTTCAAGAATTGCAAGCTCACTGAGCTCTGGTATTTCTTCATCTTAAAGGTTAAAAAAAGAGCAGAAAAGATGTAGCAGAGGTCTTGAGTCTTAAATTGATGAATAACTATATAAAATGCTTGGACCTGGACAGAACCACTTAAAGTAGGAGCAGGTGAAGTAAAGATGCTGATTCCTTCTGGAAAGGTTGGTATTGAAGTTATAGGTATGTCTGTACTGAAGAGTGCTGATATAAAGTCAAAATAGCAAAGCATAGAAATATGGTAGTTAAATACGTTCTAAAATAATCTGTTAAGCTTCTTAGAAATATTTCCCCTTCTTGTTCTGCCATGAATTTTGCACATCGTTTTATATTTCTTATGACAAAACTGCCTGTTGGTGTAAAGAGAACTGAATTCCTTATGTGCTGGTCACCAGCAACATCCTTCGTAGCATAAGGCTCAGAACTGGCATAGAATTCCACCCTGAGTCATGTATTTAGTAAACATTTAATTCAATTTGGGTATTCACCTAGGGAGGAGATTAAATGAGAGAGGTCAAGCAGCTGCTGAGTGTTGAGTAATTCAATACTTTGGACATGTTGAGATTTTAATAAACATCAAGGTAAATGGTTTGAAATTGGAGCTGGGAGTTGAGACTCCAGAAAGAAAGGGTTCGTCTTTCAGTTTTAATTACGAAACCAGAGACCTCTATCCTTGAGTTTTGCAAGCTGTAGGGAGGTATAATGAGCTGTGTTCAGCTTTGATTCTGTATGTGAGAATATCCTTCAGGTACAGATTAAAAAGACAAATATCTAAAAATATTTTTAAAATTGTTGTTTTGGAGGCTACTGACCTACTTATTTGAAGAGCCTGCAGTGTAAGTAGCACGTGTTCAGGATTTATAGACTGTCTATGTTACCGAGTCAAAAGAGCAAAGAAGAATTTTGCTGCTGTTTCTGCAAAATCCTTAAGCCTGGTTATGTGTGCGTATTATTTCTAAATTCAGCCTTTTATTTAGGTTCACATTTATACATCCTGATTTGGACTGAGCTTTCCATGTTTGCTATTGCATCATTCATTTTTCTAGGGTTGAAGAATACAGTCTGGTGTCAATCCAGGATGCTGCTGCAAAGGCCATTTTCAAAATCTGTTGTTGTGCATGTGACAATTTGTTTGCTGTGACAGGGAGGTGGAATCCCTGGACGTGTGTGATGCAGAAGCTGTTTGTCTTCAGTTGCAGAACTCATCCTGAAAACTGAGGGTGCAATCCATCATCCATTTCACTTGCGATGCAAGACTTTGTCTCCTTCAGTTTTGAAGTTTTTAACCAAGTTTTTTCCCCCCACGCTGCCCTTGTAGTGGGAAGGAATCAAATTCCCTGTAAACACCTACCGAGCCCTTCATTTTTGCTCCTCCACATCTGTCCTTTAAATTCTTTCTTGTCCTGTTTCCTGATGAAAATATGTCTGCAGCCGTCTGCTTAATATGCACTTCCCGTCACGCTGACCTGCGTGTCTGTTGTTTCCATCCATAGAGGTCCCTCAACTGTCTTCCTTGTACGCATTTGATCTTTTTTTTCACTTGTGGTACGGCAAGTCTTTTGCCATCTGAATATCATCGTTGTCTCTCTTTTCATCTTTAGCTGCTTGGAGCCAAGGTGTATAATTTACACGTTTTAAGCTACAGTGATGATGGATAGCTTTGCACCTCAGATCCAAGAGATCAGAATGGTGCCGTAATAAAAACTGATAGGAAAATCATTTATTCTCATTTTCCCCCATATCATGAGATTTATGTGCACTTCTAAGGTGTAACAACATCTGCCCCGTGTGACCTTCAGCTGGAAAGTGAGTCTCCTTTGGTTCACAGTTCAACCTTGAATCTGCGTTTTATTTGGTTCTAGAAAATTTAGGGTAATTCATCTCATCATGAAGAAACAAATTTTTGAATATGAGTTTCCCTCTGCCGTGCATTTCTTCTGCTTGTAAATCCACTGTGTAGGTGGTTTGCCGGTAAGAAAAATCTTACAGATTTGTCCTTGCTTTGTCTTACATCCAAAATACAAGTAGAAAAGATGTTAGGTTGGTTAAAACTTCATGTATGTTGGTTTCTTTAACTATTGTGGCATCTCAAGAATAGCTGTTTCAAAGCATAAAGCATTCAAAACGCGCTTGCCTAAACTTACAAAATCTTTTTCAAGTGCTGACTTTGAAGTATTAACCTTAATTATGTTTCAAAGCATGCAGTAATCAGCAAGTGAGTTGAACTTTATTTTGTTTTGCTGAATTGATCCTGTTAAAATACTGCTATCAGGGATGATTTGTGTGGCTAAGGCTTTATTGAGCAAACAACACTGGTAGGATTGTCCATCTGGTCAGCAGGCTGAGAGCTGTGTGTGTAGTGTGTCAGAGCGGGGCACGAGAGCACGGCGTTGGCCTGGCTGGTGGCTTCACTGGTGGCTTCACTGGTGGCTTCACTGGTGGCCACAGGCACGGTACTGGAGGGATTCTATACTCACAAATACAGATTTGTGTGGAGGTTTTTGGTGGTGTGGTTTTGGGGGCGTGTTTTGTTTTAATTATCATTGCTATACTTTTCCCCCACAAATTTTTGCATTCCTGGTTCTGAGAACAAATATTATTATTTTTATTTTATTTTCATAAGGTCTTGCAGCAAGAAGTTGCACGCAATTGTATGCTGTATCAAAAAGTACATCTTTTCATTTTCAGGTGCACTTCCTGTTAATTTCATTTGATATGCTCTAATTCTCCACATGGGATAAGTGGTAAAAAATTGTTCTTGTTTCCTGCTTGCTGTTTTGTACAATTTAATGATATTCACTCTTTACCTTTTCCAAGCTGGAAGTGCACAGCTGTCTCTGTCCTTGTGCAGAGAGCGTTCCACGTTTCTGAGCTGTCCCATCATCATCTTGGGTTTGCATGTGTGTTACCTCGGCAAACGCATCTTCCACTTTATCCTTAGTCACTTCGTACAAGGAGGCTTCCTGCTGCCCTTAACTTTTGTTTTTACAACACTGGAAAAATCTGGATCATCTGCAAACTTTGCTGCCTCATGTAGTCGTTTCACGTTGAGTGCCCTGCCCAGCACAGGTCCTAGCACCACTGCCCGTGGGACCCCTCTGCCAGCTCCCCCTCCTTCTGAAAGCTGCCCATTTATTCCCATCTTCTGTACCTTGCCTTTTTAATATTATTAATGCACATGGAGACCCTTTCCTTTTAGCCGGTGACTACTTAGTCTTTGTAAGTGTCTGTGGTGAAGGACTTTGCAAAAAGCTTTTCACAAATTAAAATATGCGATAACAACAAGGTCACCCTGAATAATGTGTTTGTTGGCTACTTCAAGTAATACTTTTAGTTTGAGGTAAGACTGAACTCGATAGAAGCCATGCTGGCAGGTCTGCACCCTATCAGGTCGATCGATCAGTCTTTTAAGCTCAATTCATATTACTTCAAATTAAATAAAGATTTCAGGAGTCTGTCATCTTCTCTCCCCTAAGCTGTCTCTGAATAGTCTTCACATTTGTCACCTTCTGTTTGTTTTCTGCTGAAGCCTGGCTTGCTTCCTGGTGGTTAATGGAGAACTTTTACACTAGTTATAAGGAACTGAAAGGAGCTTGGGTAATGTGTGAAGCTAATCCTGAGATGGCGCAGAAAAAAGGAAAGATATTTGTTACTTTGTGTTAGAACTGCTCTTCCACTAACACCTATTCGAGGTGATTTTTCTGTGAGTTTTACCTGTTGTTGTAGAGCCCCTTCCCCTGTCTCTTTTGTTTCTGACGGTTCCCCTGGCTCTCGCCTGGTTTAAGGAAAGGCTCCAGAGTGGGAACTTACCGAGCTCCAGTGTAATTATTTATACTTAACTTTTCTGCTGTGGCCTTAATTCTCAGGGGTGTATCAATTGCATCCTTATCATCTCTTTGCCCTTAGTTCTCTATAGCAGTTTTCTTGCTTTTGAAATCTACTGAAAATAAATATAACAGTACTTTTTATACCTTTAACAAGTTGTTGCTCAGAATCTGTCTTGGCTTTTCTGATTTTTTTATTTATTATTGGAAAGATGGTATTTCTGTTCTCTGAGATCCTTCTATGTCTTTAATCAACCCTTCTGCTACTTGAAACATCTATTTTTTAAAAATTTATTATATCTAAAAATGTATAGTGTCTAAAAATGTCTTCCCATCACAAAATGTAATGTAACTGATCTATATTAGGATAATTTCTACTTGCTTGTATACATATGAACATGATTTTGATTTTGGTCTGGTTGCTTCTGGTAATTTTACTCTTCTTAAATGAGCGATTAAATCTCCTCCGTTGCTTATTCATTTGGGCTATATGTTAAATTAGGATGGTGCAGAATTACTAGCTAAAATGTCCATTGGTCAAAGAAATTGTTTCAGTGGTTGGAAATTTCAGGACCTATTAATTTAGGATGCTTAACATCTAGAGTCAATTGGAGAGTGTATAATTACCCATTTAGATCATTTCATGATCATATCTTTGTTATTTCACTAAACAGAATTATCTTAAACACATCTCTGTGCCATCTAGCAGTGTATAGAAAATAATACTTACATGGCTTTATCAATACAGCACATGTGGGTTTGAGGACCGTAGGCACAGAAGTGACTCGAGCGGGCTGCTGGAAAACGTGTCTGTAGGGATGAGCTTGGGGCCACTCTCCTGCTGAGCGCCAGGACCAGGAGAAAATATTCTAAAGCACTCACTGCTGAGTTCAGTGCATCCTGCAGATACTTTTGGTTTAAAAATAAACTGCAGAAAAGAATTTTCAGCTGCTTTTTACCTTTCTCTTGATGTAGCTGATGTAAATTTTAACAAAACTCTAAAAAGCCAGAGTATTCTTTTAGTAATGGCTCTTCATTTAATAGAATGCTGCCTCGGCTTCTCGCTACAGCTTTTCTCATTCCAGTGCTACGTTATTACCTGTTGACCTTTGCTAAGGTCAGATCGGTTTGATCTTTATATCTCCTATGCTGGAGGTTATGTTGGTGTAATATACAGGTAAAATTTCATTGCTGTGTCAACATTTATTTTCAACTGTGCAAAAAGTAGTTGTTTGCCTATCAAATAAATGAGGTCAGCAGCTGAGTTTCATACACAGCGTAGGTACAATTTTCCTTCTAACTTACTGAGCTCAGCGTCTTCTTCCATCTGATGCTCAAACCAGCTCCAAGCAACATTTAAAAATAGAAGGTTGTGCTTTCCTGTATTTTCGTGTTTGTTTTGACCAGTAACTAAAGTACTGAAAACTGGAGATGTCCAAGAGCAATAGTCATTTCCCTTTCATCTCAGGTGGGCGACTGGCTGTAATGAGACATGAAGCTGTTGGGTTGTTTTTACAACAGCCATCTCCTGCACAGACCTTATGAAATGGCCTTAACACAGATCTCTATATTTTCATTATAGAGGGGAAAGGTGTTTTCTGCTTCCTACAGGATTACAAATTTCTCTGTGTGATCCCCTGGTGTGCGTATGGCAAATATCCGCCGTGATTGCTAAAACAGTTCTATCAAGATTATTAATTGCATAATTAGAATGTATAAATAAAACTTGTCACATGACTTTGATTCTCTTGCTGAAATTTTAACATATGATGATGTGCTATGGTAGGATGCCATAGTAAAAGCAATAATTGAACCATCAGACCACAATTTCCTACTTACATATATTCCTTATAATTATATTTTTCCATGGCTTAAGAGTAAATTCACCAGGGGACAGTCTCACTCTGCGCGCAGCCTGCTGCTTCATAAATCAGTCAGCATTTTAGCTTGGGGGCTTGTCAGCCCAGCGAGATTATTGTCTCTTAGCGGGTGTCCGTGGTACAGAAAAAGATGATGAACCAAAAAAAGTAGTCCAAGTTATGCTTTTTCCAGAAACAACAAGCAATGAAGATATTCTAGGGATCTTATGGCTCTGAGGTTTATTTGTGTTTCTGGTTCGCTCACCAGACTTGCACAGTGGAACACTAGTAGAACACTAAGCTTTGTGGAGCATTCCCAGATCTTGGGTTTCCTAGACTATTAATGTACTGGTTTTAAGCTTATACGTGCAGCCTGTGTTAGCAAGAAGGTATCAAATGGAAACAAGAACTCAATTACTCTAGGCCTACGTGAGGTGTAGGATTGGGACTGCTTTCTTCCTTAAAATGAAGTCTGCCACCGGAGGCACAACTGTGATGCCATTGCAATAAATAAGAAGGGTAGCTCATGTGTTGGGTGATGAGTGGGTAGAGGGTTCTCAGTAAAGACAAGCAGGGAAGAGGAGAGTTTGACCTTAATGTGAAGGAGAGGTTCCAACACCTGGAGCCGAGAGGCTCTTTGAGAGCGTGTGCAGGTCCAGGCGTTCCTCTGTAAGCATTTCTAGGCACATGAAAGAGGAAAAGGAGACTGGGAGCAGCCAGCATGGATTCCAGCCAGCAAGAGTAAATCACAGTTCAACAGCCTGACTGCCTTCTGTGATGAGGTTACAGG
>JAHREE010000308.1:4424528-4536078 GCA_033628505.1 Tringa tobata | reverse complement strand
TAACTAATATTTTTTTCAGTCCTGGGTTTGATACTGTTCAACTATTAGGTGACTATTATTGTCTTTGTTAAACAGTACACAAAGCCAAGTCCCCATTTGTGGGGCTTTGGAAAGGAGATTCCTAGACCAGGATTTCACATCAGTTGCGAGATGGCAGTAGAAGGGTATCTAGGAGAAATGTTTGCTAAACATGAATGTGCAACTATCAGAACTTTAAAATGTAATTTTAGTGCATTATTTGAATTTATTTTGCACTTCTTCTCTGTATCGTTCATAAAGCTTTATCTAAAATATTGATTGCTTGGCTTGCTGTACTAATTTTGGTTTTATTTTTCCTGTGTGGATAAAGAGTAAAAGTGACTTAATCCTCGAAGGCTGCAAGGAATGTTGGATCTGGCACTGAGAAAGAAAATAGCTGGTTGCAGTGGGAATGGTATGGAAACCAAATACTTCTAATGCTTCCTAAAAGAAAAAAAAAAACGAGCAGCTGATGCTGATGAATTGCAACTTTCAAACTTTTATCACAAATAACTTAATATGAGTGCTTATGTATTTTGTCAGCCATTTCCCCAATAGTTTGTGCTATTACTGGAATAACACTTCACCAGATTAATTCACTTTTACAGAGAGAAAGCACAAGTTGGCAGATAATAAAAGCAGATAAAATTTGGCAATATGGGGCTTCAAGATCATGAGTGTGTAAGTGAGCGTGATAACACCAATGTGTCTGTATATAAACTGCTTTATGCTCTGGATGGGCAGCTGCTGCTCTTTGTATAATGGTAGTGCCTCACTGTAAAATGCACATGTGTGCATCAGTGCAAAAGACCTGCTGTCCTGGGGCACCAGAACACACGGGTTCTGTCTGAGAAAACATGGATTTTTAAAGTCCCTCTTGGGATTGAGGGAATTTGCTATACTTTCAGATAACTTCGTAGAAAGTGTAGATGTTCCTTTACAAAGCTCCTTCAAACAGCATCACAACTCGTGTGAATTAAGTTTTATATAAAATTGGATTGGTTTGCTCCCAAGTTTTTATATATGATAGGATTTGGTTTGGCTTAAACATATGTTTGACATTTGTGGTAAATCTAATTGATGGTTACTGTTTTTATGGTAGATATATCTTAGCATATTTTAGACCAAAATTTAATGCTAGCCTGTATACATCCTTTCTAATCTCACTTTTGTAGTCCTACAGTATTATATGGTTTATGATTAGGGTGCTTCCTGAAACTGGAATGCTTAAAGGTTGTATGGAAAGAAATCGAGCTCTGCTGTTCTTCCATTATTGTTTGGGTTTCTGCACCACTGACTGCGTCATATATTAAATCTTTTTCTCCCATAGTTACATATGATGTTTGTATTCCTACTAGAAAAGTAATGAAAATATTTTTTAAAGGTATGAAGGCAAATGATTGATGTTATCCTACTTAAGCATTACTATGTTACAACCGTGAGAGTCTAAAAATACAAGCTAGGAAGCTAATACTGCTGAGAAAAATACAAACTTTGAGCTTCAGGTGCTTTGAAGGATAAAAGTTGTTTGGGTTTTTTCCTCTGTTGTGTCAGTTAAATAATTGTTGTGTCAGTTAAGTAAAGCATTGTCTTTTCCTACAGACTTGGCCTCAATGAAATGTTATTCTGGACCATATTTAAAGCTAAGATGTAAGGAGCAGCAGCTTTCAAGGTAGTCACTCCTTTGCTTGTCACTGTAACTTGGGATATGTAGGAAGCCTTGTGAGACACAGCAGGTTGAGGTTTTGGTGGCTTGTTCCCAGCTAGGGGAGCTCTGAAAGAAGGAAGAGAGATGTAAGTTTCCTGAATTATGGGTACAACAGAGCAATCAAAAGAAATCTATGTAGTATCTAGTTGGTTTTATTTTTTATTGAGGAGTTTCAGGGCTCATGGAAGTGGCTGGACTCAGCTGTACCTTCCAAAGAAGTAGCTATGAAATCATTTATTTGCTCAAAGCAGGTGAAATTGCAGTATTTCTGTACTTTGAAGGTAAGGGATGTGGAGTCCATATGGAAGTGAGGGAAGTGTACAGTCCCTGTCAGATCTGTCCAGGAAGCCTCTGGAGTGGTAGTCCCTGGAGGTGGTAGACCCTGTGAGCTTATTCCCCTCTGGCTCTGTGAGGGCACGTTACTCCAGCTGTAACAGGCAAATAAGATATTTTGTTGTGGTATCACAAAATGGTGCCTGCATTTCACCTCACTGTGCTCCCAGGTAATACGTCTCAGAGAGGACTGCCAGCACCATCTAATCCCACCCCCTCTTTTCTGGGATCGTCTTCTATAAGACTTTCAAAGACTGAGATTAAAAAGTGTATTAAAAATGTATTAGGTCTCTTTAAAAATGCATGTATCATAAATTGCTGTCATTTCTGCCTCCCTCCCTGCTTTTGTATGCCTTCAGTTATGATCCATCCTTTGCCCTGGTCTACTAAATATTACCCTATGCTACTCTCCTTTGATTGAAAAGTGTGGCAGAGGTGCTGGGAATAGGTTGTGGACTGATAATAGTGTGTCAGTTGTGGTTGAAAGGTAAATGGCTTCACTGTTAAGAAAATCTTCCTAGTTCTTTGATGTAGAGTGATGAAAATCTTTATTGAACTTCTGCTTACTCTGAGGTCTTTATTTGGGACTTGAGTATTTGAATGAGACTGTAATTCAATTTAAATGAAGTAGTTTGGATTTTAGATTGGAAGAAGAGGCCATGAACAAGGAAACCCACTTTTACAGCTGGTCAGAAGCGCAGTAGTGCTGTCATTCTGCTTTGACATTAGCATCTTGTTGGCTTGGGTCCTTTTGCTTTTCTCAGGAGCTACATCAATCAAGTCAGTGGTATCTTTTTCTGAGCTATGCTTTCCTTTAAAGTTTTGTTTTGTTTCTCATAATACTTTTCTTTTTTGAAATTGTCATGCTTAGAATGTTACTTTAGGTAACAGCTTAAAAATGAAGAAAATGTTACCTGTTGCTTTGTCACAGGTCTCACCTGTTCACGTTCTGTGTCAATGATTTACACCAGTAACAGTGAGATGAGTCTGGGCTGGTGTGGAACCAAGTGAAATGTGGGTGTTAAAGTGAGGGTCAGCCCAGACTCTGAAGGAGAGCTGAAAGGTAATAATTTTGTTAACTGGAATAAGATCACCAAATTGAGATGCTGTTACCACCAATAAAGGGATCAGCGAGTTGTACACGTTGGAAGGGACTGTGGGGAGGCCATCAGGTCCAGCCCTATTTCTCCTTTCTTCCTTGTCCTGGTGACAGGCTCAGTACCAAGCTTGTGCTCAAGGAAGCACAATAGCTGCAGAGTGAAGAAAGAAACAAGTAAAGAAATGGAATTCTGCAGTGCAAGAGGGACTCAGTCCTTATTATGTTTGTAATCCAGCAGTTTTGTTAAAGCAAGGAGCAGTTACGGGCTGCTACGGCTTTCTGAGGGAGAAGTGTCTCCTTGAGCGCAAGGTGCAATAGCTCCAAGGGGAGCAGCCTTCCAGGGAGAGGGCAGGCCCCTTGGTCCATGCAGTGACCAGGCTGGCGAGGCACTGGGTATTTACTGGTTTCAAACTTGACACTAGTTCCTTCCTGGAGTATTAAACTTTTCGTATTTACTCCTGTTATATCTGGCAAGGAGCCTTAAGTCGTCCCCTGTTGGTGCTGCTCAACTCCGGTATCTTTATAGCTCCTGTGATTGATTTGACAGAGCATTCGCAGGCCTGACGCCAGACCGAGCTATTTTCTCAGCAGCAAAACATGAAACTAGGAAAAAAGATACAGTCAGCTTTTCAGATGCTTGGGGTTCTTTTTCTAGTCACTACATGTTAATGCGCAAATTAGCATGCACTGTAGGCACAGTGGTGTTGTAAGTCCCCACTGAGTGTAAATCAAACAAATGGTCTTTCTCAAAATTTCCTAAATCTTTGTAAGTGGAAGAAAAATTACACCTTTGCTTTGGTATGATGAAATGGCTTCAAGATTATCTGTAGAAAACACTGGATTATGGTTTGGATATCTAATAATTTCTGTAGAAAATATGTGTGTGTTATCATTATTTTTCCATCTCCCTTGCCTAAAAGGCGGGTGAGGTTTCTGGCACATCCTTTCATGCATCTCAAACAATTTAGGAAATTGAATTGCAAAAGAAAGAAGGAACAAAAACTAAATGACACGCAGGGTTCTCGTGTACCTTATGGCCCAGTTCATTTGGCAGATCGGTGTTTTCCTGCATGCTAAGCTTTTTGTTTATTGATTTGTAAGATGAGTTGCTGATTGATCTGCACCTAAATCACAGGCTGCGAGGATGTTTACAAGAAATGGTGTGTCACCTCCATTGCACGTACGGCTGGAGAAGAAGTTGCAGGGAAGAGAGTAAGAACATGCCAGGTTGATTTATATAGGAGATGAAATGCTTCCAAAACTCAAAATATTTATTGATGGTAGGAAAATATTTCTGTCTTGTTGTTTCACTTTTCCATTGATTTTGGGCAGTGAAACACAAGTATTAGTAGTTTTGATTTGGAAGTAAAAAAATCTGGCAATTCTGGGTTACAAAACCCACAGGAAGATGTCATTCAAATCATATTATCAGTCAAAATCTGGCCAGCTGGATTGGGTTGACTGAGGTCAACTTCTTTAAAGTATGGTGAAATATGTGTTGAGTAAACTTTTAACTCATTTTTAAATTGTTTTGAGAACTTTTTTCTTTCTGAAATCAAGTGTATAATTCAACAAATACTTTTCAGTTAATTCTCATCTAACGTGCCAGTTGTATCTCAAGTGTAGTCAAGCTGAATCTCCTTCACTTGAACTTAAAAACTGCTTTACTTGGCTGAACCTGTTGTCACCACAATTTTTGGTTTCTTTTTCCCAGAATTTTCCAACTTTATCTCTGTTCCTGTATTTCATGTTCTCCCTGAATGGGATTTTCAGATGCAACTGGGGAACACAGATGGCGTTAGAAAATAGTGGAACTCACCTATCAAATCATACAAGGTTCTTTGCTGATGCTACCATCTTCTGCTCACTGCACTTGGAGTATTCTCCTCTATGAAATATGGCCCTTCTTTCTGACTTGGTGAATCTGTCATCTTTTGCCATCACTTTGAGTGGACCTCCCTGCTTCCATGGGGTGTTGAAGACACTACTGTGAGCATCCAAGGGGTTGCGGGTACAAGCCCCTTTTGTACTTGACCTTTGCTGTCCTGATGTTTCATGTATTTAGTGTGATTTGTACTTGTCCCACTGTGTCTAAAGCTGTAGTCACAATGAGGATACAACGTGGTCACACCTAGAAACCCAAGCAAGTGAGAACTGATTTTTGGGTCACATTTTTATCTGACTCCTCTCAGTATTTGGTTAGCTCTGTTTTTAAGTTTTTAAGAACTAAGGAGGGAAGTGAGTGGCGTGTCTGTGTAACTATAGATTTAAAGTTTGTGCTATGGATTGAGTGCACCCTCAGGTTTGCTGACAACACCAAGCTGTGTGGCGTGGTCGACATGCTGGAGGGAAGGGATGCCATCCAGAGGGACCTGGACAGGCTTGAGAGGTGGGCCCGTGCAAACCTCATGAAGTTCAAGCCAAGTGCAGGGGCCTGTACCTGGGACATGGCAATCCCAGGCACTAATAGAGGTTGGGCAGAGAATGGATTGAGAGCAGCCCTGAGGAGAAGGACTTGGGGGTGTTGGTGGATGGGAAGCTCAATATGAACCAGCAACATATGCTTACAGCCCAGAAGGCCACCCGCATCCTGGGCTGCATCAAAAGAAGCGTGGCCAGCAGGTCGAGGGAAGTGATTCTGCTCCTCCGCTCTTGTGAGATTCCACCCGGAGTACTGCGTCCATCTTTGAAGCCCTCAGCACAGGAAGGACATAGACTTGTTGAAGTGAGTCCAGAGGAGGGCTATGAAGATGATCAGAGGGCTGGAGCAGCTCTCCTGTGAAGACAGGCTGAAAGAGTAGGGGGTTTTCAGCCTGGAGAAGGCTCTGGGGAGAACTTATAGCGGCCTAAAGGGGGCCTACAGCAAAGATGGGAAGGGACTCTTTATCAGGGAGTGTGGTGATAGGATGAGGGGTAATGGTTTTAAACTGAAAGCTGGTAGATTGATACTAGATCTCAGGAAGAAATTCTTTACTGTGAGGGTGGTGAGAGCCTGGCCCAGGTTGCCCAGAGAAGCTGTGGCTGCCCCATCCCTGGAGGGGTTCAAGGCCATCTTGGACGGGGCTTTGAGCAACCTGGTCTGGTGGGAGGTGTCCCTGCCCAGGGCAGGGGGGGTTGGAACAAGATGATCTTTAAGGTCCCTTCCAACCCAAACCATTTTTTGAGAATTTTCTTTCATTAGTTTGACTGGTGTCTGTTCGAATTCGTGTTAACTTTTGTGTCTAGATATTTCAGCAAAAAGGTGTCACGTCTTCACCAAGTTTGAAGAACTGCTTCCACTGTTTATTTTTGCCTGGCTCTTTGGTTCATTTGATCACAGCTTGTTCTTTGGATAAGAAGCAGTAGATGTTTGTACCCTGTCAGTCTGTGTCACACATGAGTTTACAGACCTCTGTTGTATCTCTGATAGACCTGGCTCACTTCATCAGATGTGGAAGCTGTTTCTTCACTGCTTCTTCACCCTTCTGAACCTTTCCCAGTTCTACCAGTAGCATGTTCCTCAGTTGTTTTTCAGCTCTTTCTGTAGCAAGTGTAACTATGCTAAAGGTTGCCTTGAAAGGACACCCTGGATTTAGAGAGTGATATAATCACTTATTTTTTGTGTTTTGCTTTACTCCTGATAGTATCTCTTTCCTCTTTTCCTTTTTTAAAAATAAAGGTTTGAGCTGATGTTTCCATGGCTTTGAGTGTTTAATCCTAGAAACCCTTTAGAATTTCAGGTAGATAACCTCTCGTCCTGACGGTATCTTGCTGTTCACTTCATTGCTATCTTCCATAGTCTAATGATGCTTCTGAGGTGTTCCCTGAACAGAAGAGTCCTGGAATGGGGACTTCCCTCCAGCAGGAGCCTGGATACAAAGAAAGTTTTTATTTCTAGTTTGATTCTGGCATTATCTCTGAACATTACTTGCATGCTTTGATCATCCTGTGGTCCTTTCGGCTTCCTGGCAATGTTCTCATTTTTGATAAATGAGTATGTTACTGATTTTGAGGGCTTCTGTGAGTTTTTGCGAGTGTTGGTTTTGTGGTTTTGCACTTACCCTGTTGGAGTTCATGATCCTTCCTGTGTTGTTTGGACCTTTTGATGCTTTTTGGAATTTTTTTTTTTGTGTGGTGTCCTTTTTCCAAATGTGATGCCTTTCTCTTGGTCCTTCTAAAGTTCTTTTTGATAAGTGATGTTTTCTCTGAATCTTCAGTGTGAATGTCTTTAAATAGTTTCTGTTCTGCTCATGGTGGGCTTAGTGTGTCAGCTGCCTCTTTTAACTGCTTTTTAAGAATTTAAGAAACTCCTTTTCTTACTGTCCCGCAGTTTCTGTTTTTGAAGTTAAACAAAAAAAATATCCACTAAGCTACATTCTTGCTGTTCCTACCTGGATACTGCATTTGAGTGTGCTGTGGTCAGTGCTGCAGAGGGCTTCTCTGATGCTGACATTTACCCAGGTACCACCTACTGCTCGGGGTGAAGTGAACTGTTGCTTTTCTGTTTGTGGGTTTCCTGCCTGGCTGCTCGGTGAAGCTGCTGCTAATCATATGCTTGGATGTAGGCTTTGCAGTGCCTCCTGGTGTGACGTTATCTAGTTTCCATGGAGGTAATGGAAGGCTCCCATTACTGTTGTGTTTTCATCCTTTGTAACCTTTCTGCTTTCTTCCTGTATCTACTTACATGCTTCTATTTCTGTGCTCACTGTTGCTACCACTGGCACGGCAATGTTAGGTATTTTAAAAAAATATCCAGAAAAAGCCATATATGACTTGAACCTCTGGTGCAACCTCTGGTTGAGTTTTAAGGAGCTTTCAAAAGATTTAAATTTAAGAGATGGTGTGTATTAGCTGAAGCTAAATTACAGGACACATTCATACGCTCTCCATAACGCAGGAAATAGCAGAGTTATCTGATAACTCATGTCTAAATAGTGATTGCTGCTGTGCTTCCCCAGTCTCATGCCACTGTTGTTGCATGGCCATGTGCCCCAAACTTTGAGAAGCGCTGTCACGGTTCGTCAATCAGCATCATCCAACACTGTGACTGCCAGTAAGTGTTTCCTGTAATAGTGCTCTACAGCGGTGCGTGGAGCACGGGTGGCTTGGGGGAGTTCAGCCTCCTTCCTTGTCGGTCTTGTGTTGGGAGCTGGGGGTGATGTGACGACAGGCTGGGGGTGAGCCACCAAGTAAAGACACATTAGAAATCTTAATTGAAGTGTGATGCAGGAAAAATGAGGATGGGGAGGGAGAGGGATTGAGGAGGAGGAGAATTTCCCTGGGTGTAAGGGAGTGTGGTGCGGAGGTGCCGGGCACCCATGGGTGCGTGTGCGGTGCTGGGCAGGCAAGTTTGTACAGCATAGGATATTGTTTAATTGGCATGTTATTTATTGAAGTTGATGTTTCCTTTGCCTATTTGTGAAAATACCACATATGTGTAATGCTGGGTATGGATTTGGATGTATCTGTGGTAACATGGCTTTCTGCGGAAGCCAAGTTTACATGGCCATAATCCTCACTGGTGTGGGAGGGTGGCTGACTCTGATCATCTCCCACCTCTAACAGAAAATAGTCTGAGAACATGGAGATAGCTGGAAGACAAACTTCAGAGCTGACCAGAGTAAGGACAGGGCTATATCAAGAGCTTGGTTTTCTTAAGTAAGAGGGGACCTGCTTTTAAAATGCTATAACTGCTGAAAAAAAGTTTAGTTGAGCCTGGCTTTGCTAACACAGCAAAACCAGTCAGTCAGGAGGGACACGGTCATGGCCAAGGGAAGAGGTGTTTTTACTCTATTACTCACTGAAATGTGCTGCATTTGCTTCTGCTTTGCCTTGTATTCCTGCTTAGGAAACAGGAGTGGTAATTTACTTGGCTTATTTTTCTCTGCTGTTTGCAACTCTTTCTGAAGTTGGACAAACTTCAAGAGGGACAGAGTAGGAAACGCAGACTCTGAGCATGAGTTTCCTTCCATGGGCAGATGAAGGAACTGAAGAATGCCATTTGCAATTAAAACCAGAACAAATTTACACTTTCAGTTCCTGATGAGCTCAGCTTTGTATTTAATTTTGAAATTTTTCCTGAGAAAGAAAACGAAATCTAGAATTATATTTTCCTATAGAGCATAACTACGTTTAACTGGTTTTAGAGACAGATGCTTTAGCCCTGTGGTGTAGCCTGGACAGCACTGACCGGTTACTGCCCTTCCACTTCTCTGTCTTCCCTGTCAGTGTGAATGAGAGGGAGCAGCAGCCATAGATTGCTTTTCTGAGTAATAAAATCCCTATCGTGAATCTCAAGTACAAGATCAAAGTTTTGTAAAGGGAAAAAAAAAAACAAACACAAGCAAGAATAGAAGCTGAGAGATAAGACTCATGCTGAAGATGTCTGTACATCTCATCAATTTCTATAATATGAAACTGTTTGTTTTTTACTTGCAAATTTTCTTTGCATTGAATTTGTTGCAAAAATTACTTTCATTTACCCCACTAATGTGCTAAGCTGTTCTCTAAATATAAAATGCGTTTCTTCATAACATGTTTTTTCATGCTTTTTGTTGTTGGGTAACTTCATGATGCTGTTAATGTAGTTTGTTTGATCTGTTGAGGTAAAAGCAGGATGGAAAAATGCGAAAGAAGGGTTGGTATTTTAATCTTCTTTGCTACTGAATGTAATTTACCCTTACTGTGCTTTTATTAAGAAAAGCTATGCTTGAAAAATATGGCTGGTAACACAGATTTCCTGAAGGCTCCTCTACCTCTTTTAGCTTCTTTATTCTGACTACTTTTTTAAAAAAATAATGAATACATGAATTATGTGTAAACATCAGCAGCTTTTGTTCCACCCATTTAGAGCTTTGCCTTTATGTTTTTTTCACATACATCTGTAATAGTCCTTTCTTCTCCTACAGTCTAAGATCTTTTTCTGAAAGTATATTAGTTAATTTGGAGAGAATAACTATTTCTGAAGTATCCAATGTCTCCTTTCTTTATTTTTAATGTCTTTTGGAAATGAGAGTGAATTGTTCATCAGGGCATTCAGGAGCAGTTGCCTGGAAGGAAAGGTATTAGAGGAGAAAAAAAGAAGGAAAAGTAGAACTGAACACTATTATTTTTTTGGGGGGCTGCATATAGCATTTCCTTGGAAATTATTTGTGTTTTCATCCTTTCTTATTTGAATGTCTAGCTGATTTAAGTATGGAGAAATATTTAATTAGGGATTAATGAAAGACCCTTTTATATTAGGAATGAATGTGCCTTCAAGCTAATTTCCGCTGTTTAAAATCCCACATTGCTGAGCTTTTTAATTAAAAGTTTGAAATAAGTAAAATAAGTAAATTAATTTCTGTATGCAAAAAAAAAAATTATCTAAACTGTACACATCTCTGCATCTTTACCATCCCATTTTAGCAGAGGTAACACAATTGTTCTTCAGTGAATTTGCGCTACATCTAGCTTTTCTTTCAAGTCCCTGGAGTCAAAATACGGGACCTTGTACTGTTGAAATGATTCTCTTGGTTTGTAAAGTTATTTCCATAAGTCCAGTTCCCAGTTAGGAGTCAAACTGTAATTTTGCTCCATGGTGTCCTCATTGGCCATGCTTATCTCAAATGGCCCTCTGGGGGGGACCAGAAACGCCAGCTCTCCCCCCAGCCCTTTATGCTTCTTTGAACCAAGAAAGAGCAAGGCAGGAATCAAAGCACCAAGAGTGAGTAACGGAGCATTGATTTCCATTTGGCCAACCTTTACTTGAGACGATGAAAGCAATCAGCAAGGGCTGTGTCATTCACTCTGCTGGCAGGCCAGCTCAAAGTCAGATTTTTCTATTGCACAAATCTGTTCTGTTTTCTCCCACATATCTTTCTCTTCATTTGACATTGAACAGCGATGGGAATTTGAGTTCCAATGAATCCTGTATCACTGAGAAGGAATTTCAAAAGAATTTTTTTATAGTTGAAAGAGCATTCCACAGCATGTGAGCTGTGATTGTACGTAGGCGCAAGCACCGTTCACAGCCTTGGTCTTCATAGGTCTCTGGAGGAATATAAGTAAGCCTCAGCAAGCTCATTAGTTAATTCTCTCCATATAAGCATTTCTTTTCCCTGCCCCCTTCTTTCTTTCTTTTTGGTTGGTAGGCGAACCCTAGGATCTGATAGTGAACTTTTGGTCTCAATAAAGCAGTTATACAGGGTTTGGGTGGAATTTCTCTGAACTTCACTAAGAGGGAGAAAATGTGGAAAATGCTTCCTCCAAGCAAAATATGAACAAAATGTTGTGATTCATTAAACCCCTTCCTATTTGCCTGCAAGTGAGAACCTTACAGTTATTCAGCTGAATAGTGCGTGGCCCTGAGGGGGCAGAGCCAACAGAAAAAGACATGGCATTAGTCCAAAAAGCAAAATGCATGTTTTCAGGAAAATTAGGAAATTTTGCTCCAGGCACATCTCTAGTTGCACAGTAAGTTTGTTATATTGGAATTTTATGTTGCTGTTTGCTTTGGTTTTAAATAAGAAATGAAAGCTGCTTTTTAGTGTCATATGATATCTGGAGGGTGCTCCACAGAGTAGTCCATCTGCTTTAATGGTTTAACTTTCCTAGTTGAAGTGTTTTAAGTTCTACTGACCAGTCCAAGAGCCGATTGCTTTGGCTGACTTTAGAGAAAGTTTGTATCAACTCCTTAGTACTACATCTTTGTGTCTGAAATCCAAAATACCGGTTACGATAACTTATAAATAACTGTGTTGTTATCACATTGTTTAATGTTAGTCCATTGTATCCCATCCGTATACTGTTGCTTGGAAAATTCAAATCTTTACTAATTATAGAAGAAAAAAAAAAAAGTTGAAGGCTGATCATAGAAGCCTGGACATGCAGTGGAGCTGCTTCCAGGAGAGGGCAGTAGTGTCATACACAGCATTGATGGCAGCCTTCAAGCCCCAGCTGCTTGGTGAGGCATCACGAGTTCGGGTGTCTGTATTGTCCTCAGTGTACAGGAGAGGAGACCCGTATGGTCCTCTGCTCTGTATGGTCCTGTTCGTGACATGCAGGTGACAACAGGAGCCCAGCAACGTGATTAAAACCCTTTCAGGGTAAGATTTGCCTGGGTACCTTGTAGTTGTACAGGAGTGAGCGTACGTTTTGCCTGCAGTACATCAATAAGTAAATTTAGTCCTAGTTAACATACTGGACTTGTGTTTGGATCTTCCTCTTTGTTGTAACTTGTGTAAAAGTACTCCCTGATAGAATGTAGTACTTGAGGCGTCAGCTGGGTATCGGGGGTCCCTGGAGCTGGAGTACTTGACCTGGACACACAGCCATTCCACAGCCTGGAGTAATTCCTGTAGTCTCTTTCTGTGCATTTATTGTGTGTATGTGACTATATAGAGTGCGGTGTTTACAGTGTATTTTTGACAGTATTTCCTTTTGAAATTCCTGTAGTGTTTTTACAAATGCAAATCCTGTTGTGTGAGGGGATTTCTTTTCGCTTTTGGTGTGTTAGGTTCAGGTGTCCATGTCGTGGGGCAGGTCTTCTCATATCCCGCTGGACTTTCCGAGGAGAAGGCTGCGGGGATGCCTGCCCTCTCCCGGCAGACAGGAGGGCTGGTGTGGCCGTGTCACTGCCAACTCAAACACCCGGGAAGCACTCCTGCTCACTGCCTCCCTTCATCTGGCCAGATGGCAATTCTGCTGAGCTGTAGCTAGTGTTCAAACCACGTAGGATTTGATTCCTGGTGCTCGGTGTCGTTCAGAGTATTTCAGAGCTGGGTATATGGAATGCTTTACAAGATTTCACATCTTACTACCTCATTGTGCGCACTGTCTGTTTTATCTATTAGACAAATAGTGGAAATGACAAAATAGTTCGTTTTCCTTTGCTTTCATTTAGTTGTGGTCGCAACGGCTTGAATGCGACTGCAGACTAGACTGTAGTGGTGAGAGGAAACCCGGGGAATGTGACATGGGGGAGAGATAAGCTGTTAAAAAGATGAACTGTGAGGTTCATACTTCTAAGTAGCCAACAAGAGCAGGACTATAATAACCCTTTATGCTCTCAGCTTGTCCTGGTGTGGGGTCTTGGCGCAGTAGCTGAGGAGCCTTGAGGAGGCAGTTCGAATGAGTTGTGGCCTCTGAAGTGGGACGCTGGATACCAGGGCACTCATTAACTCCTTGTTCTTCACTTTCCCTTTGTGCCACTGTGCTTGCAAGGGAGGTGTCTTGGAGCAGAGCTGTGGCACGTTTATCACCAGAGCCCTCTCAATATATCAGCCGTAGCAAGTCTTCCCTCCTGGACACCCCCTGAAGGACATTCTCTGTCTACTAACAACCAGCACAGGATTGTATTGGATTGAGGGGGAAAAAAACAAAAATAAAACAGAAAATCAACGCAATAACCAAAAAACAACTTATCTGCAGAAAGGCTGTTTCTTGAGATTACCCTGTATTTGTTTTATATAAAGTTCTCAGCTGTTTTCAAAAATTGGGTTGACTGCCTACAGATGAACGTGGTCAATTGCAAGACACATATGCAGAAAAACTCTTGCAGATATCACTACATAGGGATTTTACAAAAAAAGTTAGAAAACCAAAGCTACTGGCTGCTGGGAGGAAATGGAAAAAGAAATACTGATGCCACATGGATCAACTCTGCATTGTGGGAAAAATGTTGACTTAGCCCCAAATGGTGAGGAGAGAAAGCTGTGAGTGCTCCAGGAGCTGTGGGTGCCGAAGGAAGGAGCTTACAGCAAACCTCGGGGATGGAGGCAGGGGAAAGCTGAGCAGCACATGGCCTGGGAAAAGCTGATCTGCTGCAGTTGGGCTCCTGGCTGTTGGGTACGTGACAGTAATTTAAGCTCCGGTGGCAAGAAGGAAAAACTTGGCTAACCTGTAGCTACACACATTGAGTGGTGGAATCTGTTGTCTCTCTTCACCAGGAGATAGGTGATGGACGCTGTTTGCTTTACGCAGCTTCTTTAAGAAGCAAATTAAAGTATTCCTCCCTGTTTGTTCATCACTCCTGTGTCTGCAGATGCTGTCAATGGAAGCATCTTTGAGGAATGTCCATAGTCAGGTCATTGGATCACTCTTAGTCCCAGGCAGATGGGAACTCTTAATTTATTTTAAGCTTTTGTTTTCATAGATGAAAATAATTGTTCAGCAAGTTGAGCTCAGAGTTTTAGAATGACTTGTCTTGAGTACATTACAGCACCCACATCCTATTGAATCACACTGTGTGTAGGCTCTTGGCAAGAGTGACTTCACATCTGTTTTAAAATTTTTGAATCTCTCTTAATATAATAAAGATAATGTTTATGAGCCTTTAAAACTGCGGTGTGGGAAAGGGTCGGCTGACTGCTGAAAAGCTGGTGTGATGATGAAAATGAAATAACAAGAATAGACATGGTCTATATTATAAAAACATGTCTGACATGAAAACAATGGCTTCTTCTAATCCTTTAAGGCTGTGACTATGGTTTGTCCTGTAGATGCTGCCTTCAACTTCATTTAACTTTGACTTGGAAAGGGAAAGACTCTATAAATACATTAAGTTGATCTTTTCTGGGATAACTTCTGGTGCCATGCTACTATCAAAGGAAACAAGCAACTGAGCATAGCTGTAGGGCAGTTTCTCAGCACTGCAACTGCTGGGAATGTGTGTCTAGACTTTGCTGATTTAGCTGTTCATCAGGTAGGGGAGATGAAGACACTGACCTAGACATCGAGCAAAGAGTGAACTGATAAATGTTGAATTATTTCCAGTATGGGTTTTTGAATGTCATCTCTAATATTTGTGGATGAAGTATTACGAATTATCTATGGCCTGCTATGCTGATGTGCATGAAGAATATGTTAACTGGGTAATGCAAAACAGGTATAACTAGCATGTGACAAGGCTTTGCTCAAATATATGTGAAGTAGTTATTTAACTTAGTAAATGAAAGCAGTTGTTGGTTCAATAACTATTTCAGCCATCCTCCTTCTCCTTAATTGCAAAATCTTTCCCTCCTGTGTTAGACTTTCAAGAAAGCGTTGGGGAAAATTTAATTTATATTGATTGTCTTCTATTGATGTGCCTATTTGCTATATTTCATTTGTCAAGTGCTGGAAGGTGTCAGTAATGCTTGCTTTCTAGTGAGCTAATTAATTAACAAAGTTAGTTACACCTGTACAAAAGGAAAAACTTTTGATTAAAGTCCGTGTTTGGCAAAATAAATGCTCTGTATTGATGAGACATCTCCTCTAAAAAGAGGGAGATTGTATGTTTTTATTGGGAAGAAACATTCAGTAAAATTGTTTTAACATCCTAATACTTCATTCTAGAATCCATGTAGTTTTTCCAAGGATGCGTCAATAGCAATTAAAGTGAGCTCTGGCTGTAGCATATTTGGCTATTGAAAATCACTGCCAGAATTTGTTTTAAAGTTTGGAACTTTTAGTCTCAGTCACTCTCAGTTACGAGGCTGCTGAAGCAACTAAAAGTTGGATCCCAGAGTTGGTTCAATGTGCAGAATAATCTACTGAAATGTTTTTCTCTGCACCTGTTGAAGATTTTGATCTCCTCCTTGTGTAGGTAGATTGGCAGATTTTTTGAATAGTTTTTCCTGAGAGAAGTGGAGCTGTCTTCACAAACAAATTTTTTATTCCTTACTTGCATTTTTATATCTGTCTCACTGTCTGAAAAAGGTGTAACCTCGATGCTTTGGTTTTAAAAAAACTGAGTCAGGAAAGCTGTGGTTGGCCAGAATGGTTTCTTGCAGGAATATGTTTTCTAAATTACATACTCATTCCTAAATGAAAAATAAAACATGGTTCTGAATATAAAAGATGGATCATATGAACCATGAAAGTAATTTTGACACTGGGATTTCACATTCTGCGGCGTCGCTGCTTGTGAAGCATTTTGCTCAGTGTTGCCCTGGCGTGGCTGTTTGTGCAACCATCTGCCGGTGTGTATCAAGGACTAGATCTGCCAAACAGAAACCCCAAGGTTTTCATTCTTTTGAAAAAAACAACTTGTGGTACCAGAGCTGAGCATGTTTTGTATCAGATGCTTTCCACAAATGTGGTCCTCGCTTGAATGATATTTTCTTATCCTTATGAGCAGTTAAGATGGAGCACTGTAATTATTACAGTACTGTGATTAATCCAGAGTGCTGTAATTATTACAGGCTATAAGGGGTCAAGATTTTGTTGTAAACATAATGCAATTGGAAAAATCATTTGTTTATAACAAATTATCATGAGAAGGATCTTAGATGTATTTAAGGTAAACAAACAACAATGAATCTCTGAGGTTGCCCTGTGGCTCAGAGTCACCATTTTTCCTTGGGATTGCCAAACAGTTGTTTGGTAAATTTAATCTTCTTTGATGTTATTGGCTCAATTGAAAAGTTGAGAAATACGAAACTAGAAATATGTTGATGTTCTTGACATTATAAATGGTATAAATTAAAGGCCAAGCCAAGCTTAGATAGCAAGTCTGCTCACAGAATTACTGGAAGTTTTCTGTTGGACTTGTCAGCAGTTACTTCACAGTTTTACAGGTCAGTGCCAAGTGCCATGTTCTGTTGCGTAGCTTCTTACTTATATGTGGGCATAAATGCTTCGCCCAGCACTACTGTTTTGAGAATTTTTGGAGCAAAATCATCTGCTTGAATCACTCTTTCAAATGTATACACTTGGTACTGTCCCAGCGTAAGCACTTGAATTAGTTGTGTTCAGGTCCTGACAGCCAGTTAGCAAGTCTGGTGTTTGAAATACAGAATAATCGAAACGAAATAATCGCCAGCTTCTGATTCTCATAGAAAAGACACCATCTGTCTTTTCCATACAAAACATTGCATTTATCAGGAGCAAGTTTGCTCCTTTCAGAGGGGCTCCAGTAGCGAGAGATCCATAGCTGTCAAGTGATAAATGTCACTAATTAACAGGTGGCCTCCAACATTTGGAGTCGTTGCTGATCAGATGGTATAATTGCCCACGTTGTGTCATGGACCGCTGTCTCTAGAACAAGGAGGTAAACCCAACAGAAATGTATTATTTTTTGCTTTTGGTGATGGCAATAGCCTCACTAAATAAATATTGAAAGAAACCAGACACCAATACTTCTCTGCATGGACACCAAAACCTGATGTTTTGCTGGTTCAATTCAGTCAATAAATAATTCTTGGTTGGTTAAGAAAGATAATTTCTTCATGTGGTTGTGATAGGGGTGTCTCTGAACATCTGTATTCCAGTTGCTGACCAGAAATTTCCATTGTTTGTGAACATTACTCATTTTCAGGCTTGAGACATGAAATATCTCCTTCAGAACATGACCAGTGGTGGTGGGAATGGAGTGTTACCCTTAGGGCTCTGGACAAGTAGGACCATGGAGCAGGGCAGCACAGGTGGCAGATGCACCTTTAGAGTTGGGTAAAGATGAAAGCTATCCCAACTTCTCATGAAAAAAGTCTCAGTAAGAAATGAATGATGGTACAATCAGTTGGCTTTTCTTGGAAGAGCAATACAATGGGCGAGGGTCATATTCCGCGTGCCTGCGTTGGTGAGGAAAATCATCTCCTGAAAGGCAAAAAGAAGGTACACATCCTGAAAGTGTGCTGAGCCCGTCCGCTGCTTCATTTGTACTCCCTACTGAAGCTCTGCTAAATTTTAGTGAGGCAAGAGTCACCTCTACAATTACAATAGCTTATTTGGCACCATTTTCCTACTCTGTTATTAGTACATTTTAGCTCTTCTATTGTAAGATGTGTTTCGTTTATAGAATACATTGTCTAGATGTGAATAATTTCTCTATGGTTAAAATGCGATAATAATTAATATCGCTACAGGAGCACTTGTGTGTTATTTTCAGTTAAACCAAACAATTACTAAAGGACTATTTGTAAATTATAGTAGCGGCAGAAAAATCAATTAGATACTTGTTACAAAAATCATTACACCAATGGATTTAATTTTTTCTTTCTTTTGTGTAGTGCAGAACAGGGGTGACAAGAAAATCAAGTTAGCGCTCTAATAGTTTTCTCTAGGACTAAATTATATTTGTTACCAAATTCATTATAACAGTCACAATTTCATTATATTACACTGTGATACACACAGCCAAATGCAACAGCTATGAAGCCTGTGAATGTATGGCTTGTGTCTTGCTGCATTTTAATTATTTTATTTATTCATTCTGAAATGGTGAATGCTTCCAGGCTTTGGTAGCTACTAAGGGGGGGCTGGAGGGGGAAAGAAGAGCTGCTTCATAATTCATTTGGATATCAGATAGTTTAGCATCTCGAAAGAGTTTGAGGGGACACCGGAATGCTATTTAATCATATTTATTATAGATAGAAATATATTTCATATATATATGAAATAAATTGATAAACTTAGGTATAGTATTGTGGCAATAACCACATACTCCTGAATTTCTTCCCCCTTCCTTCTCCTTAGTGCTAGTGTGGAATTGTGTGTCTGAATGGCTGGAAAGGATACAGTGCTCATCAGGGAACTCTGCTATTCCTGATGGCATTGAAATCACAGGGACGTGGTGGATGTTCCTTGTTCACACGCTTAGGGGTGGACAGATGTCACGGACCTGGAGTTTGTACTCTCCATTAATCCATGTGAAGAGATCAAGTAGACCCAAATTAGTGCTAATTCAGCTCTTATTACTACACCAACTGTTCTCAATTCCAAATTGTTTTCACTCAGATCCGGGACCTGAAGACTCGCATGAGCAGTTTTTCTTGATGTTATCTACAAAAGATGGAAAGCGATAACTTTCTGTAAGCAATGTAGCATAAATACAGGTAGATGTTATGGGAAGTTGTGAGTTTACAAATCAGCTTCTGAACTTTGCTAGCCTTCTCAGGACGCTTTGTTGCTCTGCACGCTACACCCTGTATCTTGATACCTGGATATATCTGGATAGAAGGAGGAACTTGTTTTCCATGGAGACATCTGAGCAGCAGACCCCAGGCTGCTCATACAGGTTGGGTGGTCTCTGTCCTTGGAGGTTTGGAAGACCAGACAGGATAAAGCCATGAGCAGCCATGTCTGACCTCGGAGCTGCCCTGTTTTAGACTAGGGACAATCCAGGCTTCTCTTCCCACTGACATTATCCTGTGACTCTGGTCTTGGGTGAAGAGTGTGTGGAGACAGAGACCCTACTTGTACCAGTGTCAGCTGCAGTACATGCAAGAAGACACTGCTCTCAAGACCCAGACATTTGTTCTGGCATAACTTTTTTTTTTTTTACGGGTCCAAAATAATTTTCCCATCTATTTGTGTGATTTAGTGTTATTTCTGTCCCTGTGAATACACTTAGTAGAAAGTCACGCAATTAACTGAGTCATCCACATTAGTCACTCCATTTTTATTGTATAAAGAGATTTCCTTACATTTTCCTCCTCTTATTTTGTTGTGACCCTTCTGATATGACATGTTTTCATTCTGAGAGAAACAGAGAAATGGCCAGCTAATCTGGGTTTATAACACACTGAGTTTTAAATTAGTTTCTGAACTCAGAAGCTAATTTCTAAAGCAATCCTTCTTGGTGAAGATTTCTGTCTTGCCTTTTCAGTACGTTTGGCCTTCATTATGAAACTAGAACTCTATTTTTTTTTTAATCCAAACCTAGCAGGATGATAACTTTTCTTTGAGTACACTTCCAAAATAAGTTTCACTTTTTCCATAAGTCGTCTACATCTGTTTTGTTGAAATTTTTGTTTAAAGAATTACTCAAATACGTGATGATTATCTGTTCCGACTGATTGAGTCAGTGTATCCAGTGCACGGGCAGACAAGCAGAAGGGACGCTGGCGATTACCCCATTAGAATGGCACGTTTGAACACTCACACGGAGCCTGCAAACTTTGTGCCTCACACCATGATCATTTTGTCGGGGCAGTGCAGGGTGTAGCGTTTAGAGAACTTCAGTTATTTGGATTTCAAATGAGAGTCTACTTCAGTGATGAGCTGTGTTTAAGGGTAGAGAAACAGTAACTCCAGGCATTACAATTCTGATTAATTTCTTTATTTGTTTGTACACTCATAATTTCCAGTGGGATTAAATGGGGAGATGTGTGAATTTGTAATATTTGGACCACAGTCCTGTGTGTTAATGAGTCACCTTAAATACTTTTGCTGTAATTGCACTCACTTTTAAAATATCGTTATTCAGTATGTTGCACTCTGGTACAATAGGTGAAGATCAAGAGTAGGCAGTAAAATCAAGTTTTGCCTGATGAAAAGGTTTTAATGAGTGATTTTAAAATGAGGTTTCATTGGAGTGGCAGTTTGGTTTGATTGGTGGGGAATTGTTTTGTTTTTTCCATTTTGTTTGTTTTTGCTCACAGTGATGAGGACAGTTCCACAGAAATACCATTATTGGTAGTGTTTACGTGGCATCAAGACTTTGGCATTATTTTGAGCAACTTGGTTGAAGGATAGTGTAGTAGTACTGGTACCAGTATCACCTTTGAAAGCAGCCAGTCCCACGAGCAAGACCTTTCAACTTGGTCAGCCTAAAGCTTTCCGTAGTTTAGATGTTAATGTTTCTGGCCACCCCTGAACCGTAGTGCAATGCTCATTTGAGGGTACAGTTTAATACAGCATAAAAGTGTCAGTGACTGTGCACTGTTTATCCTGCGTGTGTGAACGATCATTTAGTGATTAATACAGAATGTATATCCTTTTTAAAGGCTCAGAATAGATAACTTGTAGTATTGATAGTTCATATGAATTAGTAGTACATAAGTCCAGTCTGTGTTATACAAGACTTTCAT
Organism: Tringa tobata; assembly: GCA_033628505.1. Lineage (NCBI taxonomy): Eukaryota > Metazoa > Chordata > Aves > Charadriiformes > Scolopacidae > Tringa > Tringa tobata. The sequence continues at coordinate 4,515,170 of JAHREE010000308.1, read as the reverse complement.
GAACACAGTGGTCTGTTCTGGTCTGAAACCTACGATAGACTTTCCAGTTGGTTTGTGTCAGGCATCTGAATTTTGACTTAAGTAGTGTTAGCATTTGTTCTCCTTTCTCCTGCCCTTGTAATCTGAGAATTCTTGTGTTAAATGATCAGGTTAGCCAAATATTTATAAAACAAGGAAAAAATTAGTTTCATTGGCTGGTGTTTAATGGAAGTGATGATTCATTTCACAGAATCTGCCATGAAATAGGACTGGGAGACTTGGTTCTGGGGGAGTCGGGCAGGCACTGGGGCTGCTGTCCTGATTCCTCTTTTCCTTTTAAATAATTTTGTAGAGTATTCTTAGCATTCCTCTTTTAACTGACAAAAAGAAATACTTCAGCTTTATTCTAGTTCTGTGTGGTGCTGCTGGATATGCCTGGAGAGGGACAGACCCCGTCCTCAGTATGCTTCCCCCAGAAGTCCCAGCTGGGTAGCTTGCTTTACATTTGTATTAATGTCATCTTATTTACTTTAACAGTAGATGTGGTCAGTTCTCCCAGTGCTCTGATTAGCCATGGATTTCTTTGGCTGGAGCCGATGTGGCTTGTTCTGCTGAGCATAAGGTTTATTGGAGGAAGTTAGAAATGTGCTGAGAGGATCTTGACCGAGTTGCTGAGCTGATCCCCCCAGCAGCGCTGGAGCTCGCTCTGTGTGTGCCTTCTCTGTGTGTCCCCCACAAATATTTCTCTGCAGATGTAAGTGTCTCCTGTACCCTGCACTGGGAGCAGTTTACAGATGCCTGATAGATCAGTTTACTTTGTAGCCCCATATACTCTTTCACCAGATGACTTGGAGCCTGGGTTCAAAGTGATGCCTGAATACACTGAAGAGAGAGAAGCTGCTTCTGCGTGGCTTTTGTCAACGGAAAGAAAGGAAAATATTTTTGTTTAGTTACAAATGCTATTTGAAGAATGAATATCCAAGGAAAGGGAAGTTGAATATATGTATGATGAGTTACACAGGCTTCTGGCTGGAGACCTCTAGGCTTTTCTATACATATATCTTCTTATTTTCATTCAGGTGCAATGAGAAAAATACGGAGCTTTCTTTTTCTGGAGGGTGGTGTTAAAGGGTTCATTGTAAATGAATCTGTGTAATACTTTGTCTGTCATTGAGATAACATTAAATTTATTGAAGATCCGTAGAAACATATAAAAGAAGTTATGGATTAAAACAAAACCAAAGCTATACAGAAAATAGAGCAGGATTGTTTCCTTGAGTGATTTTTTTTTTTTTTAAAGTGTATTTTTAACCTGAACATGTTTCATGGTGATTGTTTCAGAAATAAATTTCAGTAATAAAAATTAGCATGTTGTACATTGTGAAAATACAGTGAACTGAGATGGTAGGGTGCAAGTCAAGGGAGTAACTACCTTAGAATTACTCAATTTGAGGAAAACCAGTTTAAGCAAGGATACTTTTATGGCTGGAAATGGTTATCTTAATGATTGGTAATGTGAAGGCTCGCCAAATGTCTTGTTTGTGATTCCCATGCCTTCTCCACCCAGAGTCTAAAGAGAAACAGAAAAATCCCAAAGTAAATAAGAGATGGGTTTGCAAAGAAACAGTTGTGCAGTGCAGGACTGTGCATCATCAGGGATGCAAGACGTAGCCAAGAATGGCATTTTGTAGCAGATGCTGCGAAAATTAACTGTTTTAAGTGGAGGTAGCTATTTAAACATCTTATTATAGAACTGAGTATTTGCAACAGATCTCCAGATAAAACAATTTCTAAAAAAAAAAAAAAGTCTCTCCTGATGGTGTTGCCCTCAGTTTAATAACGAACTGACAGCACACTCTGTTGGTGAAACCAAGCTCTTAGGAATTTTTGTCTATGCGTGAACATGGTAGAGCACAGCTCTGCTGCGTGGAAACCCGCAGGGGGCTGAGGTTAAGTACCTGACAGGAGTATTTTTATAACTTACTGTAAAAGGAAAAAACCCACAAGCAATCCTACAAACTGAATCAATCAGTGATTGTGGGGGTATTGCATATTGCACTTGTGATCTTTTTAAAGTGTTTGTCCTCTTTGGTGGTGGAACCACCTCAGAGCCCGTGTAGAAGTATTTTCATCTGCACCACGCTGAAAGTGCATTCTCTTCTTGTTATTTTGGTTTTGTCATACTGCGTCTCTGTCATGAAATTTAATTGTATGATTTAATTGCATGCAATTAAAGGGAGTGAAAGAGAGGATGAGGGCAAGATGGCCTTTTTCTGCTGGAATTTTTTGGGAATCCCTGTCTTTGCAAATAATTTCATGGAGTCTAAAGTTAGACTAAACAGTGTATTAGAAATGTATCATTGTATGGAAGATTGCTTCTGCCTTGGTAAACAAAAAGGGGATAGAGTTGCTCTTTGTTTGATGTGCCTTCTAGCTTCACATAGTACATTTAATTCTTCCCAGAAAGTACTCTCATACTAATACAGCTCTTCTGAAGGTTTTCTTCCAATGTCTGTATCCAAATTACGGAGTGGTTACTAGGCACACACACACAAATACACAAAAAGAGCTCACCACCAGGCTTTCTGCTGTTGTTTAAAGCAAGCAAAACATTTATCCTGCTTTTCTCTTCTGCCTAACAATTCAGAGCACAGCATGGTTTTATTAGTTGGTTGATTGCAGTTGTGAGTCCTTTCCCTTCTATTCCCATCGCTTCTTGTTTTTTCTGCGAGGTTCGTGCACCATCAAAGTCCTAGTGGGAATGAGAGCAGAGGGCAATGTTGTTGGGGAGCTTTGGGGCTAGGGCTGGAGAGGAAAGGAAAGGGGATTTAATACTGGTAGGGAAGAGGATCTTGGGCAGCAGTTTGGGGGGAGAGTTAAAAGATTAGACAATAAAGTTACTTAACAGAGTCTAATCTACTGGGACTGAACTTCATATCCTGTTTTCGGATAATATATTTCCTTCTGTGCTCTGGAATGAGTCTGTCATCTCAAGTCTAATAATGAGAGGCAGAGGATTTTTAATCTCTGACCCCCTTCCATATAATTTAATAAAGGCTGGTTTCTTTATTTTATTTGGAAGCTAACTTATTAAACTGGTTCTTACTGCTCTTCTGAGAAGCAATTCAGGATTTTGCATTTTAAGGTTTTTAGAAATGGAATAGGGTTTGTTGTTTAATTGGGGACAATAACGTACTTTCAAAGTATTTGTTCCAGTCCTGGTTTCAGAGCCCAGTTGTTTATCTCTTAGCATCTCTGTTGAAATGCAGAGATGAGAAGCAGAGTCAGGCATGCTGTTTGCACATTCTTGGCTCCGCATCGTCACCGGATTCCATCTGACTGGGGTAGACAGAGGCGGGAGACCTAAAGCTGGCGTGTGACTTTCTGTAGCAGGGAATGATCGTTATGTGGGAAGCCGAGTGGAGTTTCGAATGTGGTAACCACATGCATAATTAGCTATAAAATCACAAAAGTTGTCCTCCTCCCTCCAACCGGCTGCTTCTCATGTGGCAGTGATTACAGCTGCTGGGGAAGTGCCGCACCACTGACCTGACACTTTGGCTTTGCCAAGCTGCTCGGTCCTCTGCAATTTGTTGGGAAAAGCTTTCCTCAACTCTTGGGGATCCCCGAAACATGCTTTGGTTATAAATCACTCTGTGGGCCTGTGAAAAGTTGTCACTTCCAAGAACGTGCTAGTGGATCACTTCGAGGTCTCTCTTCTTGCTATACCTGATTAAGGAAGAGTCAGTAAAATACAGCGAAGAACAAGGTTGGCCTTCCAATTGCAAATTAAGAAACAAAATACAAAAGGAAAAAAACCCAAGCCCTTTCCTTAAAGGTCTGCCTGAAATTTAGCTCTGTGTTCAGGTAGCATAAAGGACTGGCATCTCCTAAGTAAGGACCTCATTCCAAAGGATGTCTCCAGCAGCAGTCAAGCTCCTTCAGTACAAACCACCCGGTCTCTGCTCATCACAGACCCGTGTCTTTGATATTCAAAGCACTTCTGAGATTCTGCTTCCTACATAAGCCTGTTTACCATGCTCTTTCTATAAAAAGCCTTTTCATATAACTTATTTTTAGCTTCAGAGTTTTTACTTTGGTTTTTGTATTACAAAAGGACTAAACATGACAGGGGATGCAATTTCAGATTTGTCACGGTGAATTTCAGAGACCGAATTAGAGAGAGTGATGCAAGCCTTGCAAGTAGCCATGCAAGAAAAGTCTTAGATTTCTGTTAAAAATAAAAGTCTGGTCTTGACAGTGAGTAAGAACTTACTTTCACACCTGCCAGAAGCTCAAATGTAAGCAGGCATCTCTTGAAACTATGAAGTGCTGAAGGGGTTGCTTTCTTTTTAGCATCTGGGGTTGCTGTATCCTGTGTTCAACTCAATTCTGGACCCTTGGTTTGCTTTGCCACTAATGCTGGGGGGTTTGGGTGCCCTGTGGTGCTATTGCACAGTTTATGCTCTATGTTATTCAGTCCTTTTCTAAAAGGTGCTTCAGAAAACCCGGGCATAGGTAACACAGCACATTATTCTGCGAGTTAAAATGACTACTATTAACATAGAGGACAGTCCTTTCTTTTGGGAAAAAAAGCTGGAAGTCCAAGCTCAGGATCCTGGGACGCTGGAGTCCAGCTGCAGAGCGGAGCTGGTGGTGGGTTGGCAGTAACTGAAGCGGAACTGGCTGTTCAGTCTGAGCTCTGTGTATTGGGCACGCGTGAACAAGCCTGGCTCTTCTGGGACTTTCTAGGTGACTTTTTTTTGTGGTTGATGTATTGGATTAGTAAATTAACAAAATCTTGGATTTAAAAATAGAATTAATTTAGGGATGTCAGGCCTCTAGGGAACACGATTAAAATGTGAATATTTTCTTATAATCGCTGATTTCCATAGTAACAGCAAGTCATAGACTAATCAGATTCCCTACTCTTTTATATCCTACTGTTACCTTGTTGTTGAACAGCTTTCCTCTTCAGAGCAAAACCCAATAACTCTTATTTTCCATTAGCTGTAACAGGTCCAGTAATTAGAACAGTAAATTTTGTCCAGTACATAGAGCATGTACTTAGCTGTGATACTGCTGTTTTTACAGCAGAAGAAAAATGGTGACAATGGCAGTTTTAGAACTGATACGAGTATTTTCCTATCATTTAAACAGCAATTATGAAAAAAAATACTGCTTTGCATCATTTTGATAAATGACATATTACAGAGACCTCTACTATAAAGTATTTTGTCTTCAGAGAGACTTTTATTAAAATGTTTTATACGCGGAGTACGTTTGTGCCTTCATTTTGATTGTATAGATGGAGCAAAAAGCAGATAGATGAAAACTGGCTGTTCATGAGTGGTAATGGGAACAAAAGTGCAGGTTGAAAGAAAGATGGGTGTTTTTTCATTGTGAAAGGTGACTTTCTGTAGCGTAGAGACAAGAACACTGGATTAGAACATCTGGAATGTTTGGTTTATTCCCATTAATCTTGAAAGTCAATCTTGTGACTTCTGTGGATTTATTTCCCCCCCCTTTTTAGCACTCTGAGTCATTAAATTGTCTGCTTCGTTATATGCATTAGCACATCACACTCCATAAATCTAAGCAGTAACTGCTATTCTCATGAATGTAGCTATTATTTCTGGGTTTGCTGTCTGTCTGTGGGAATTCATATTCCATTCCACAGCCCCCATGTTTTTTTGGAAGATTCCAAAGTTACCTGTTTGCTTAGTAACAAAGACCTAAAGCCACATCAGTGACCTCAAGGAGGTCTGATGCTGCATTCAGAGTAGACAGATTTTCAAATCACATTTCTGAAGAATTCCTTGAACTGTTGCTAGATGGTAAACCTGCCTTTCACACACGCTCTCTTTTTCTTAAAAATAACAAGAGAAAAAGAAGTCACGGGTGGAATGGGAAGCGAGGCACCCCGGGTCACCCCTGTGAGTTGTCTCTCCAGGTCAGGTCCAGGGGTCTTTTATCTGGGCTCCTGGGCAGGTGCTTGTGTAGTTTGTGCTTGTTCTGGGAGTAAATAAATGACTTCAGCCTCCAGGGCTGTCTCTGGGGCTTTTCAACAGCACTGTACGTTCTTCTTATCCAGACAGAATCAAAAAATAGAGAAAGCAGGTCTTTCGTTTCCTTTTTTGTAAATTCTTTTAAGGCCAAGGAAGTCAAGCAAAATTGCCTAAAATATTAAAACATTCAAGGATATTTTGTTCTGCTCCCTGCTTGGCCTTCTATAATTAATTGGGTAACGCACTGAAGCACGTGGGGTCTTGAAAAGAGAAACAAATGCAAGTGACTCTGCATTCCTGATGTACTCTGCAAATACTATGAAGGGCTTAAGAAAAGAAGTTTGCAGTGTATTTTCATAAGCTAGCTTGTCATTTTAGCATTAAGAAGGTTTATTTGACTGATTCTACAGCAGGAGGCAAGAGTAAAGTGGTTTGTGCTTTATGGTTTTGCCCTTACTAGGAGTCATAAGAAGCAGGGTGGACTGATGTCTTCCTGATGCTAGGTGTCACTTTGGAAAGATTTTCTCTGTAAGACACAGTTTTGGGCTATTCTGTTCTAATTTTTTAAGTTAATGAAACTGTTTAAGTAGCTATAAATCATTCTTCAGGCTGGCCAGAATTAAAAGAGGTCACGGGCTAAAGGGCAAGTACTGGAATGGTAAACTATTTTGAATATCTTTACAAACATTTTCTTCTGAAGTTTAGATTTGTTGTGTTCTGGGTGTGTTACAGCTGAAGAGGTTTTAACGTTTTGATCTCTAAGTATGGAGTTTTAAATAAACCTGAAAGTCTGAGAGTGTTACTCATTTCACCAGTGCTACTTTTCTAGTGGTGGTTATGGTCCCCACACTGTATAATTACAGCTGCAAATGAGATGGCCCTTTGTCCCTGGCAAAGTTACCTACAAGGAGGACTTTTTTCGCTGACCCCTTTCATAATTCTCTGGCAAAGTGGAGGGATCCTAGTGTAAAAGTAAATTTGGGCCCCAAAATAGGGAGCTTTTTCTATGTAATGTGAAATTACCGCCTTTGAACAGATGTCTGCTGAATATTCACTGTTGAGGAATTAAAAAACAAAACAAAAATGTGATTTTTTTTCTACAGAAATGCCTATCTTTAGTGAGGTTTTAAATATAAAAGGTAATCATCAGCCTCTACAGGGAAGCTGGTTTCCTTTAGAAGGTCTTTCAGCTTCATCAGGGTAATGTATAGAGTGTGATCTGAAACCATAATAAATGCGTAGTTGACTTGTGTCAGTTTGCGTGTGTTTGTGACAGTACTTACTGTGCCTGTCGCATCTTGAGCACTGTAAACATGATGACATCAAAGCATAATATTCAGAGTGTGACTTCAAATTTAAATTATACAATAGCTGGTTTCTGGTTTTGTTCAATAGATGAACAGGGACCGTTAGTTTTGTGAGCAGTAATCGTTGAGTGCAACAGGCTCTTTAATCCTCGTATTCTTAAACTTCTCATGGAGAGCTGGGATGGAAGAAGGTAACTGCAAGTTTTAAAAGTACAGTCTGACCTTATTTTTGCTCTTAGCCACCCAGTTAGTCTTAGAGTTATTCATTGCATTTTTCTTTCAAATTTTTTATGGGACCTGTGCATGGACTTGATTTAAATTATTTTTGTTAAAACAGTATTCTGTTTATAGTAATAATGGGAAACATCGTGTGGAGTGTAAATAATAACTTAGAGAAGGGAAGGGAAGAGATGAAGCTGTGGCCAACAGCACAAGGCAGGCAGAGAATAAATATTTTCTTGGTACAAAAAAAAATTTACAATAGAAAAACCAGAAGTAAACACAAATAGTGTGTAACAATGTAGTCGCTGCAGATGTGAGATTATTTCAGCAGTTAGGTAATTTCTGCAGTGAATATATAGTGAACAGTGAACGTATGCTCCCTGTGAGAACTGCCTGAAAAATATTTGTTTTCGGTGTGTATTTCAGTCATTATTGTGAAAAAAAATGCTTTTAGTTACTTTAACGTGGGAAAAATACGCATTTGTTGCATACCTTCTCAACTACAGAAGTCCATAAATTTCCCTGAAATAACACAGCTGAAAAACTTGATATAAATTTTCCTGTTGTAGTTCACCTTCAAGAATATAAAATATAAATTATAATCGAAGTAGTACTTTTCAGCAAGTTTGGAGGATGTGATATCTCTGCATTGCAATACGTCTGTCTGTGTCACTCAGACTTCTCCACATAGCTTTATAGAGTCACACTTGATCTATTAGAAGCTATAGTTGCTGGAAAAGTTATGAAAACATAGGCTAATATTTTACAGACTTGAGTTTATTTTTCCAAGGATTTTACCTTTCATTTATCCCAGAGCCTTTCTTTTACAAACTGGGTGGTGAAAATATCGTATTACATTTGAATGATGGTACGTTGGCCCCAGCTTTCTCTGAAACATGTGATGTACGAAATGGGAGCGTGTGGGCACTGACTCATCAAGTACCTGTAGATGTGTCTGGCAGCACCCGAGCTTGTGTCTTCTCCATGTGCCAATGCCCCACAGACGTGCTGTGGCTGAGCTGCTGCCATGGCTGGAGAGGAGGGGCTGCCATTCTGCTTACAAATGTAACTTGTATTGTGATGGTTTGATCAAGAGATTTCTGTAGCTGGATCCGAATCGCACATTAACCATGAGCTTTGTTTGGGGGGAAAAAACATGTCCCGTGGTGGGGAGCTGGAAGAGGCAAGGAGAGGACAGGGCATCATCTTGATCTGACAGAGCCAGGCTGCTTCCTGCGCTGACAGAACCTAAATAATACAAGATGGATCTAAGTACCATTTTTCATCCACATTGTTTTAAATGAATCTCATATATTTATTTGCAAGAAGCATGTGTTGTTTTTTTTTTCCTTGGCATGGCAAGAGCAATCATTATCTGTGAAATTCCACACGCTGTCAATTTTCCCAGGCAGTGGAGGTAACTAAACATTGTGTTTTGTTCAGAGTGAGATTTCTAATTGGAAAATTGTGTATTTATTATGGTACAGACAAATAGTTATAAATTAATCTTGCATACATAAGTGTTCTACTTGCACAAACAACCCCAAAATACATTGGAATTCTGTTTTTACAGCTACCAACGGTCATGATAGCATATGACAGGGTGTTTTTGAAATGGTCAATGTGACAAAGGATACATGCGGAATAAATACCTTTCTTAACCCTAACCATGATATTGTAGAAGCCTTAATCTGAGAGTTGGAAAAAAAGAGGTGCTCGCTTTACACAAATATTCTTAAACTAAAATTCTTACTGTGAATGTTTGTGTGAAGAACAGATGTTAATCCAAATCAGAAAATGCCAAAAGACAAATGCTAAAGAATTTAGAAATGTGATTATTTGTTCTGAGAATCTAATTTTAAAGGAGATGTTCTAGTTTTTGACTCTGGAGCCATTCACAGATTTCAGCCAGATTGATGTATGGGTTAAATTTTTAGTATTTGAAGCACTTGATAAAATGCTTTCAACATTTAACAGTGTCAGTGTTAGAACTATTATTTATGGAATGTAATTGGCGAATATTTTATGTTTCATAGTCTGGGCATCTAGAAATGAAATATATCAGAAAAATTATTTGACATCAGGGCTGATAAGAACTTTTATAACCTACTGCAATGGATCTGTTTGTTCTTGAAAAAAAGAATCCAATAACTGCAGATCGTGAGGTCTGAAGAAGCTGCCAATTTAATACTGAAAATTTGGTGGTTTGCATTTTGGTTGTTTAGCCTCAGGAAGCAGATTTACCTGTAGATTACGAGCTTAAAAATGTGTTGTTTCCAGGCTTTGGGATTTTGTTATCTTTAATTCACGCCCTGGGTGCCAGTAGCAGCTGGGAGTAATGAGCCTGTCCAGATTTCAGTACTGGATGAAAACTGAGTGCCCTGCATTTGATCAGTTGTCCTCAGCAGTCTACAGTGCTCTATTTTAATGAGTTAAGCAACTAGAAAAACAATTAATGGAGTTGACACCGTTGAGGTTACTCTTGGGCTGAGAGATCAGTGATCAGCAGAGGGCACCAGATCCTATCGACACAGCTCCTTACCTGTGTGGATGGCTTTCATTCTCATCACACAGGATGAGCTCAGCTTTGCCTGAGAATGAATATCAATGATTTTAATGCTTTCTACATGCTTTCCTTTAAGGCTTTTGGACCATAATGTAACATTATTTCAATCTTACAGTATATTGTTAAAAAGAAAACTTCAAGTGAGTAATCTGCTCCAGTATCTCCTTGCCAAAGGCTGTAGGACCCCCAGCCTATGTACTGGTAGCATTTGGAAGCTCAGCTGACCTGCTCTGTCATTTGAGAGGGAATAAGATTATTTGGTGATGACCTACAATTGTAAAACCAAGAAAAAAAAGGCACTACTTCTTTTTTCTTTTTTTTTTTTTTAACGGAGAAAGGTCAAAACAGACCAACGATTGTTTGGAGAGTGAGGATGGTATTAATTTCCTGGTGCCAGACTTGCTGCATGAGGAAAGATGTCAGAAAATTAACGAAGAAAGTGATTTTAAAAATTGCACCAGCTTCTGGCTTGCTTTTCCATAAGAATTGCAAAGAAATTTGTTTATTCACAGTAACTCTTGAAAGAGCAAGAAAAAAGACTGATGAAAACCAATGGTTTGATTAGGAAAACAAGTATTTAATTAGTGAAATGCTCCCAGGTTTTATTGGAAGCTGCCAGCCCTGCAGTGACACAATCCTTCCTTCCCTCTGGCAGTGCAGCAATGTGTCCTCAGCTCCTTCTTACTGCTCCTAAAGCCCGTGCAAGCGTTTAACTGACATAAACTATTATTTTGGTTGAACAAAATGTTGGAGCTTTTCTAATACAAGAAAGGAAAGGAAGAGTAGGCAGTGAAACTACAGATATCAGCTGTGTTTTTCAAACTATGCAAGTTAGCTTTAATGTTGTTACCAGAGTGCATCACCCCACATCATTTCTCAAGCTTTTTATAGCTTTACTAATGATGTTCTCATTTCTTCTGTAATCTGTTGCAGCCCTACACATTAGCTTCAGTGTTGACTTTGCAGAAAACATAGAATATGGTGTTGGCTGGGATTCTCTTCCCTGGAGGTACGAGGCATTTGAGTTAGGTGAGAGAGGGCAAGGAGTTTGCAGTCTTTCCTGGCAGTGGTTCAGTGCATTTCTGTATTTGTTGTGACTCTGAAAAAGCCTTTTATTTAGTCTTTACATGAAATGCTTCTTGCCTTTCTTCTTGGAATTGGTGAAAGTTGAGAGCATTTTATATCCTCAGACATTTTACATTTTTTACTAGTGTGTATGTCAATGTGACAGAAAGCTTTGATGAATACCACCGATGGCAGAGGGAATACAGAGTCTGAGAGATTTGCAGTTCATTCAGGGAGAGCAAGAATAGGGTATCAGTTGCTAATCTGGCTACTGCTACAGGAATAAAGCAATATATATTTAATTTAGCTTTTCTGAGGATGATATGAAAAGGAAGAAATCATTTTATATGCCAGACAAATATGAGTGTCTTATTTTGATACGTTGTCATGGTAATGTTTTAAGAGACCAAACTTAGTTAATAATACATCATGTTGTAGATAATGCATTAGTTAAATCAATGAGTTATACAGGTCAGTGAACTGAAACTGGTGTTAGAAGCAACTGAACAGAAAATTAATAATTTAAGCTGTACTGCATGTATTTTCTAAAGCTGAAGATAGGCAGAAGAAGAGATGGATAAATACAGTCTGATGGATAGAAGGAAATGGAGAGAGACAGATGATTTGTGTAATTCATCCAGCTGTCACTTACAGTAAATATGAAAATCTGTTTTCTGTCCTAGATGAGCCTTCTTTCCTTATAGGTTAGCTTCTGCTCTGCCTTTTATTCCTCTCAAAAGATTTTTCAGAAGGTTAAAGCCTCAGGAATTTAAAAATCCCCATGTAAACTAGGTGTTCATAAGTAAACTAGATATTCAGTTGTGGGAAGCGCACAGTGTCAGCTTCCCGTCCTTGGATGCTGACGCTTAAAGAACTATTTTTCAGCGGAGTGGCAGGGATTGATACAGGAGCTGTCGAGCCTCGTGTTTCATGGTGGGGAGGAGCAGGCTGAGTCCTGGCACAGGGGGGCTTTCTTAAAGCGCCTGACACTGGCACCGGAGGTTTATGGCAAGTTGAAGGCTACAAAATCTTACACTGTGTAACACTGGCCATTAAGCGATCGAGTATGCTGTATCTGCAGAGCTTCTAGATTTATCCTGAAACTATTTCAGTTGTTCTTCCCTGTCTGTTTTGAACAGAAATAAGTCAGCAACTGAAATATGTAATCTGCTTAAGATACCCATACGTAATCTCCCCCACCCTCCCATAATATAAATAACATTTAAAAATTAATATTTGCCTACTTACAGCCGTTGGGTCATTGAAGTCTTGCCCACTGAAATGAAACAGTGATTAAAGTAACTGGGGGACCACAATATCCTTCAGGTTTTCTCATGAAATGTCATTAGAACCACAGAGAGCAGATCAGGTGCTAAACGTTAGTCTTCAAAAGGGTTCTTTGGGGCAGCTCTAGAGGGTTCAGTCTTGCAGGCCCTTTTTATGAACTACTTGTTTTAGTAAGCACCAAGATATTTTCTGCTGTAGTGTGTGTACCAACCCTGAATGCCAGAGATCGAATTCAAACTCTTTCCTCCTTCCCAAAGGAGCTATGTTGCCTATAAACATTGTTTGCCTTAGGGCCATGACTCACATTTCCCCAGAAGAAAGGATTTTGGATAGCCTGGAAAGGAAATGCAGCACAGTAATGCATGTGTTTAGCGTATCAATACGAGAAGAGGAAGAAATATTTTTTAATTCTGTGATTTCTTGTTTGATTTTTTTGTTTTGTTTCTCTTTTGTTTGCCACTTATCTAGTAATGGATGGGAAGAGAAATATTCATGCTGTGCTTTTTAGTGGTAAATAACAGTAACAGTCTGGTTTGTACATATTTCTAGTGGTTTTTTATTTTTTTGTTAACCCATGTCCTGGTTGGTGTGCCAGCAGAGAACATCTATATAAAAGTCAGATGTTTTTTGAATATTGGAGCGTCCATCCTATGTGATCGTACTACTGAGATATTATATGTGGTGATAATGGGAAGGAAAAATCAAGTTGGTGAGTCAGGTGTTGAAAAACGTCTCTTATTTCAAAGAGAGTTTCACATAGTGTTAGGTGTGTATGTCCTAGACTTGAGGAGAAGGCAACTAAACTTAAAAAGAAAATAAATCTACCAGTTCAAAGAGTAGAGCCTATGAGTCATGAAAAAATCTTAGCTGAAGGCAGATATTTTCGATTTGGCCAACAAGCTTGTGCAAATGGCAGTAATTATTACGAGGATGACTTCTTTGTCATATGGCATTTATGAAATTGAAAACTAAGAGACAAGGCACTTCATTTTATAAGAAACCAACACCAGTATTTTAGACATACTGGCTAGGTGAAATGTCCCTCAACGGTAGTGTTTTTACCATTCATTGTAGTATGGCTAGCCCCCATAAAATGAGAAAAACCCCATGTGAACACAATAGAAGCCAGCACGGAATGACAAGTGTGATGGTGTGGACTTTCTCATAACCAGGTGCCAGAAAATAGAAGAGACTTGATTATTTGGCAAGTGTAATTTTAACACTGTGCTCATACTTTAAATTTAGATTCTAGAAACTTTCTACAGGTGTCACTTCAAAGTAGTATTTTTTGTAGTAGAAATACAAGTAGTTCTGCTGAATACTTTTTCTGTCATTTGTTGTTTGTTTGCATTTAAATAATGTAAAAATATCCCATGTATACTGATAGACCAGTGGTATCAGAACATCACGTCTTGGAATCGAAAGTCAGCAGACAAGCAGATCAGTTTCTGCATGTGTTTTTGGAAAGGTTTAAGGAATTTGAAAGTTAGTGGAACCAGCATCTGTCAACTATTATTGTAGTGTTGCTCTTCCTCATTTAGCAAGCTGTCAACCAGTAAATTGTCAGAAAATGAGGCGGATGTATTTTTGTATACAGGCCTTGTCAAGTGGTGGAGTCCCTTTTGTGTCTTTTCTTGGCAATGACATTGTAGGTTCATGTGAAAAATCTAAGCAACCTATTATTTTGCTCAAAGACACTGAGTTAGGACAACTGAAAATACTTGCTTTCTGCTATAATAAATATTTAATAACTCTACTGTAAATAAGAACCAGTTGGAAAACAGAATTTAGTAGCAGGATACTTCAGATTTCTCTCAAGTGAGCTAAATGCTCCTTTTAGCAGTTAAGCCTTTACAGATGTCAGCTGAGGAGAACAAACATCTTCATAATTTATTTATCACAAGTGAAAGCTGATTTGCTACTTGTTCATGTATATGTTTCTTTCATTTATCCGTCTCCATCATGTCCACTTCAAAGAAAATAATAAGCTGAGATCCTAAAATAACTTTTTTTTTTACAGATGTTTTTCTTGCCTCAAGGTAGACCTTATGCAGGAGAATCCCGTAAAGGAAAAACATTGTCCGTCCAAAAAACTTTTCAAGGAAATGCTCTTTTTTCATGAATTTGTATATTATTTTGTTTATGTTAGTCACCATAAACACAGTAGGAAGTTTGTACGTGTGTCTCCTTCAGCGATTTAAAAATTCCAATATTAGAACTAGAGGTTTGCAAGAAATATGTTCAGACCTATTGAAAAAGAGGAGCTTGGCCCCAGTCTTTTGGACTGACCACTTTACTACGTCTTTGAGAAGCTTTTTCATTATGTGACCAAAAAGTATTTTTAAATTCTGGGATTTTAAGACAGGGGAAAGATTTTATGCTAGCTGCAAGAAGGAACATAGGAAAGGTGACTTGAAGGGCTTGGGGGGACGACAAGCCCCAAATTCTGAGCCGCTAAGATTCTGAGTTGATACTACAATGATGTTTTTCTTCTGAATGTAATGTTTACTTGAGAAGGATGGTGTTGAAGAAACCAAATCTCCCCCCCTTTATTTTAGCTTTAACATTCTTAGGATCACTCAGCTGCTAGATTGTGCTGTGAGCTGTTTGAAAAGAAGCAGAAATTGCAAGATAAGATCAACTGCTCACCTGGGGAGGCTTACGAAAGTTTCATATTTGAAGCACATGTTCCAAATGCTAGTCAGGGATGGATAGCATTAAATTCTTGCATCTGGTGCAGAACTGCCTGCTTTTATGTTGGTTTCTTTTCTTGTTTTATTGTTTAAAAGGATAATAAAACCTCACAATAATATCTCATAATCAGTATAGCATATCTCCAGGCACCTTTTGCATGTTGTATTTGCCAAGAAGAACATACGTCGTAGTTTATTTTGCCTACAGAAATGTTAAAGGTTTGCATCTGGATCCCTTTGGAAATAAATTTATGATTTGTACCAGTGCAAAAAAGGAAGAGGAAAATATTCCACACTGGATGAATATATGGTAATTCATTTTGGCTGGGTGGTAAACAGAATTAATTGTCTAAGCAAAAGATACACCTTTTGGCATGGCTTCAGCTGCTGCATATTGCCATAAATGTTTCAAAGCCAAGATTCCAGCCGTTTTCATTTGGCATTGCTATTATTTCACTGATGTACGTTAGTTCTGAGTAAACTGAAGATGATACAGGGAATAAACTCAAAATCCACCTTGAAATGAGCAGTAACTCCAACCCTTAGTTTTTCAGTGCATTTTAAAGCAAGCTTTAGCTGTGCTTCACACATGCTGATTTTCACTGCTTGTTTTTAGGGTTGTAGGGGAATGCACCAAGAAAAGAGTTTAGCAAGAGTTTTAGTGGTGGTTGTGGCAGCGTTACATTGATGATTGGACTTGATATTAAAGGTCCCTTCCAGCCTAGACAGTTCTATGATTCTAGGGTTTTCTCTCCAATTATGTTAAGATGGTTGCAGTTTGTCTTTCCTACAGATATTCCTTAATCCTACCCTTAGTCTAAGGCAGCTACTTTTTGCTCTCTCTAAGGAAAAAGTTCTTCTGAAGGTGTCCCTTAGAACGTTATCCCACAAATGTCTAGGTGGTGTTTCCAGTAGGAGGAAAGCCATGCTTTGACTAGTGATATTTGGTCACATTTACGTGTTCTGATATCTGTCTTTACTGGCCAGAGACTGAACAATCATTACATGGATTCTGCCTCCCCTTTATCCTGCATCTTTTTTGACCTATTCAGTATATGGCTAATGTAAGTGATTTTATGTGACTGGTTTTATCCAGACTTAGGGCTCCATCAGCTTGACTTAATCTTAGATATTTTGATCTAACCACCTGGACTAGTTACGCAGTGTTTTATTTTTACTAATGCATCGTGAACTTGTTCGTTTTACTAAGGTTGTTTTTTTTTCTCTTTTCTTATAGATGAACTATCTGAAAACGTTCTATGAATAAGCTACTTCTCCTAGCAGAGTTCTGATTACTAAGCAGTTTATATTTTCCCATCAGTAAATGATCATTCACTTACTAATATAATGAACCATTTTAAGATAGTTTATCTTGTTTGTCTTCTGTTAGTTATAATCAGTTGTCTGATTCAGTCTCGTAACTCCATGCAAATTGTTCCCATCAAATTATATTTTTAAACTATGACAATGCTCAATCCAGTTAATTGTTTATGGAATGTTCTATAGGATAGTTATAGAGACAATTTTGATAAATTAGGTAGTTAAAACTAAAGCATATAGATGTATTACTGCATCACTATATTTCAAAAATCTTTAGTGTTGCTTTGAAAAGTGCTAGTCTCAGTTAAAGATGTCAGCAAAATTAAGGGGAAAACAGAAAAAAATGTATTTTAAAATCTTGGTTTAATTTAAAAGTTAATGCTGAAAAGTGTACAATCAAAATATTATTTTCCTTATATTACACCCACTGATGACTGTCATGAGAGCAATAGGCTAGACGTGGGATTAAAATTGTGTTAGTTAAGTAATTTACCAACTACTATACTGCAGTTCTACTCTTTCTGTAGATTGCTGACTTGAACTGTAGACTTGAGAATTCTTACACCTTTAAGACATTTTGCTAAACAAATATTAATTTAATATTAGGAGTTACAGAATGGAAACTATAGCCTATACAGTACTTACAGTATTTCAAGGACCAATTTTAATATAAAATGCAATCTGCTATAGAAATACGTAAATTGAATCCTTAAAGAAATACTTTTCTACTAAATCTTTTGATATAGACAGGCATTTTCATCAAATGTGCTCTGAATAGGTAATGCGAATGTCAAGGTATGAACATGTCTTGAAAGAATGCTTTAATTTGCCATGGGAAGTTACTATGCTGACTATAAATTATGTGACTTCCTCATGCTAAATAAATCCAAAATTAAATCTAGACAAGTCATTAAACATTAAGACATAAAGCATTGGTTTAATTCCATTGTATTCCAATATTATGGAAAGACACATCTTGGAATTGGAATTGATTGGGACATCTTAGACCAAATATGTTGTCAGTGAAATCCAATTATTTTTCTGTAGATGCTCAGATATATCAGTTTGCACTGAGCTGCCAGCAAGATCCTGTGAGGGATGTTTGCTTATCAGCCAGCCTTTCCTAGAGCCTGATCTTCAATGTTCTCAGGTATTACAGCGTCAAAAACTCATGAAGCCTTGTCTATGTCGAAATTGTTTTTAACCAGGACACTATATGTTGCCCTTTCCATGGTGTGGTGCCCCTCAAGATCTCCTGGCGATACATGTTTGGTCCAGTTTCTTTGATACAGATCTCTGCTTGCGTGTGAAGTACTTGTTTTATGAGGAGTAGGTCAGGCTTTACAAGGGCTCATGTCAGCCATCTTATTCTTGGGGAACGTACATTCAGAACTTGTGTAAGGTTTCATTCAACATAAGAACGTCTAATGGAAATCTTTTTAGCATGGGTCGTTTTCCCTTATTTGATATGTGACTTCCTCACCTACATTTTAATTGCGCTAGCTCAAAATAATAAATGTGATTATCTTTAAAACTTCAGATTGAGACTTTAAAAAAACCTTTCTACTCATGTTGAAAATGATGGGAGGAAAACAACTTGGAGATGCCATTTGTATCAGCGCTGTCTAATGCGTCGCTTAGTTTCCTTAAACTTTGCAATTTATGATCAGTGAGCGTGAGAAGAGTTTGAGGAGAAGTAGAAGCCTCATTTCCATTCCACAACATTCATTTGTCTTCTCAACTTGTTCAGTGACAAGAGCAAAACAGCAGTCTTGATATTGGAGAAACTTGGCAGTTCAAATCTTGGTTTGTGCATCTCTGGCTTAAGGATCACATATGGGAAAGGGAAAGTCATTCGTTCCTGATAAGTTACTTCTGGCTTAAATATATTTCAGGGGGGATGTTTTTGATCATTCACGAGAATACTTAAAATCGTTAATAAATTCAGAAAACTCCCTTGCCTTGGGATTCTTGGGGTTTTGTCTCTAAACAAAAGAAAGGAAACACTCATGCCAGGCAGAACTGAGCTTTCTGGAATACTTCCACACTGTTATTAATGTTAAAATGACTATTTTGATAAATAGTTATTATATAAAAAAGAGGCTTCTCAAATGCTTTATTGATCAATGCTTAACCGGGGCTATGCCATCTGTCATAAAGAAATTTTAAAGAGAAATCGAGCAGATCTTATGCCTCTGTCCATTAGGAACCAATATCAATCGGTTCAGGAAGAGTATCCAGGGTCATTAGCTGCTGTTACGGCTGAAGCACTAATGTGTGCCTCATGCATCAGAGTTAATGATGCCTACAGTTTTGTGTTTGCATCCAAAGTGTCTTCAAAAGTTGGACTTCCTTTTTTCTTCCATGAAACTGTCTCTTAAAAGGAGAAACTTTATGTGGGCTATTTATCTTTCTTATGTATTTAGGAACTAAAGAATGATCTTGGTCTTTGTCATTTAATAAAAAAGAAAATAATTCTCAAAACCACCTAGTTTTCTGAAGCTTGGCTGAAGAAAAGGAAATTTCTTCAATTTGATAATTTTATTTTGCTGTTAGAGATTTTTTTGATGACTCTTATAGTATATATTTAAGTCAATTTTCTATGTCTACTCAAAGTAGAAAGCCCTGAAGTGTGTTTTATTTGTCAGATATGACCAACTAAAGCAAGGGTTAAACAGAGTCCTTGAAAAATGTCAGGTTACATAAAACCATATGCCAAGTGTTTTTAAAGTGAGAAAACAGGTCATAAATCACTATGTCTCTAGAAGGTGAAGTCTCCAGTATTTATTATTTATGCACCATTTTGATTTGTAAGGAAGCTCCTTGTTGGGGATAAATACCATAATTATAATGATAACATAGTTGGAGCTGCAGCATCCACCAGTGGGACACAGATAAGAAAAAAGCATCCTGTTAACACCATTCCAGATATGAAGGTGAGCATTTCTCTCATAATAATTTCTTTCTTATGGGAAACTATACATAAACCATTGAAGAAAAACCTAAAGGAAGAGAGAAGAAAAGGAAAAGGAGCAAGGAAAACCACAGAGATTTTTTTTTTTTTTTAAAGAGCTTTTGAAAAACAGTTTTAAACTTCTCTTCTAAAGACATCATTTTGAATGGATCTATGTAAAAACATATAGGTATATTTGGTATGTGTATACAAGTATGCACTTGGATCTAAATATCTTTATAGCTCTGGTTAGAGCCAAACAATTGAAGGCAGACATCATGTGAGCTTTCCTACTCTACCTCTGTCTAGACCCATACATGCCTGCCCAGTCCTCCAAATCCTTTGAGAAGAGGCTGCCAGATGGAGCAAAGTGACTCCATAGACAAACAACTCAATATGTAAAAAATACAGGTTTGATACATATCTAAAAGGTTTTCAAGCGACCTGAGAATGTTTTAAAGGTTTTCATGAGATCACCTGTTTGATTTTAATTTGTTGCAGATATCATCTTTTTCATTGCAATCTGCCAACACTGCAGATTAGCACACTATGCCGGTTAGTTCTGGTTTAGTCCTCTTGTGCTGCATCTTTCTGGCACTGAAAAAATTTTTGCTTTTTGGGATCATAATAGTCACTGAAGGAGAGACCATTATTTTGTGACATAAAAGCGTGTGTATCTGCAAAGCGTGTTCAGCGGTCGGGAAATAGTGGCTGTTCTCAGCACATCTGGACCTTCTATAGAACATGACATATGGGGAGCTGAAAACGTGTGACACTTTTTTTATAATTGTAGTGCCTATTGTGAGATACATTGGCTGTGTGATTTTTCTGGTTTTGACTTTCATTTTGTTTACAAGTTTTAAATAATTGAGCTTTTATTTAGAATGGCACAGTATGATAGTTCGTATGGGAGTAGTTTATACACACTATCCATTTGCGGTTAAATTTTAAGTAAAACTGCCAGATATTTTTTTTTCTTTGTTAAGGAAAGTCTTGGAATATCAGTGTGGAATTGCTTCTTTTTTTTTTCAATGGTGTTTATTCCTTTCTTGTAATCTGTAAGATGTTGGTATGTACCCTGGGGACTGCACGCTGAACCGGTACTCTGACAGCTTGGGGTTTATCCCTAGTCTATTTTCTGGTTTTCTCCTGAATGAGTAGATTTATCTGTCTGCCTTTCTGTTCATCTCATTTATAAAGTGGGAATAACAACACTGTGACTTCCATTGAAATAAAGTAGAAATTTCTTCCTGAAAATCAATAAGTAAAATCTATGTGTGAGTGAACTAAGCTGCATTCCCTGTTTTCTTTCTCCAAATAAGTTGTCTTGAGAGTTTTGTTTTTCAACTTGGCTGAGATGCCTGTGGAAGTATCTGGTATCTTGTTGTCAAAATAGTAAAAACTGCTGTCTGAACTAAAGGTATTTTGTAAATTTCAGAGGCAAAACATGGCTTTAAAAGTTTTCTGAGTGATTTTTCTCAGCAGGAAGAGAAGAGAGAATTTGATTTTTCCAACCACATTCATGGAAGCTGTTTTCATACATAATTTTGGCCAGCAAACATTCCCCTTCTTCCCCCCACCTTTAATTCTACATCTCATAGACATAGGTGAGACATGGCTAATTCTTTGAAGAAGCTTTTCCAAAACAAAATGCAGCAAAGCCTTGGTAGAGAAAGTTTGGTGTTAGGGATTCATTCTCTGCCATTTCAAATATGTCTCCATCTCCATCTAGTACGGCTCCCTCCTGACAGCACAATTCCCGTGAACTCTGTCAAAGACGAATGTGAAAGCACACGAGCTGCAGCGCGTATGAGTAGCAGAAGACAGGATGAATAGCTCCTGAGGGTGTACAACACACAGGAAGACAAAGGAGATAGCACTTCAGCTCACAGGGAAGAGGCATCATTTCTCAGCATGATTAAGTGCTTCCACAGAGCTGTAGCAGCTACAATAGCACTTACATCTGGTAACTTCACTTTTATAGAATTCTTTTGCCAGATTTTTCAGTATTTCAATGAACATATGTATGTTTATATTGGAGAAAGGAGTTTTCTTTAATGTCTTCCCTTCCAAGACACACTCGGTAATAAACAACTCCAGATCACGCCTTACATTTTTGCATCAGGAATGAACTCAAAATATTATGCTGAATTTCAGACAAACGCTGTTTATCAGTTGAGAATACACCTGGGATTTTGGAAAAAATGTATATCCTGATACAGGATTAGCGTGTGAAATTCAGGCACCCTGAGTTTATTTTCTTAATTTTAGGTCCTGATGTCTTTTGATTTTTGTCACCGAAGTGATGGAAGTTGAGTGAAGCTTCATGCGTACAGGTTAGGGAATGTGAGGAATTGGTGCCATGTGTTTCCCATTGTGGGAACCTTTATGATATCATCGTCGGAGAACATGCTCAATATGCCTTCCAGACTTGGCATGCTCTTTAGATTGCATGATTGGTTGGGACTGTGTCAGTACAATATTCATATTCCCCTGAGTGCACAAATATTAAGATATTTAAACCATTTAATCTATAAGAGGAAAGATTCCCTCCACCACCCCACCCCCCCAACAAAAAAAAAGAACCTTTATGTTCCTGATGAAAATGTATGCTCGTTTAACATCTCATTTTACATCTTGACCTCATTTTGCCATGGAAATTGTAAGAAACTTTCTGTTCAGTGGACCACTAATTCTTACCTATCCATCCTTAGGTACTCACAAAACCCCTATATTTTTGTTCCCAGTTGCTAGAAACAAAGTCCTCCTTCTGTCAGCATATGGATAACAGCTGTCATTACCACTAGCCAGCTATATTGTCTGCTGTCCCAGTCCTTTATCTGTCCAACTCCAGACACTAATTCAGAAAACAAGAATAAATAATCAAGGCATATGGAACTGAGGCCAAGGTTTTTTATTTACAACACCTGTTGCCCTTTATAGGTTGGCACAGTAAGTCTAAGCCACAATGGCTTTCTAGATTTCATGATAACTGGACTTTCTGAAAAGTGTCTTTGCATTTTTTTGGGGGTAACTCTTACTTTCTATTTTCATTAAACGTAAACCAAAAAATATCACTGCACATCTACTGCAAAGCAACAGGAAAAAAAGTTTGAAGGGGTCGGAGCTGTGTGATTTTTACATTACAAGTTGATTGCATTCAGCTGTAGTACTGTAGTTCCCCCATTTCTGTTGATGCCTGTGCCAAGGCAGGGGACATTAAACACCTCATAGAGAAAACTATCCTAACTCTCCTCCTCCTCCTCTTTATTCTTTTTCCTATTTTACTGATTTGCACGCTTACTCTAATTCTCTTTAAATACCCCTGGATTTTCTTTCTAAATTTTCTACATTTAGTCTGTTCAGGGAGGGCAGGAAAAAAAAAAGGGAGAGAAAAATCCCTGCCTTCCTATTTCCTCAGTTCTTTCAAAAGCTCCACTTGATTAGTTTCTTAATTTCCACCTTATGAAACTGTATCAATTTAAGGTGATATTTTTTGATGTTTCAAGTTAAGCAGAGCTTGCATGTTTCGCTATTTGAATACAAGATCAGGAGAGTCTGGGCTGACTCCCGGCCACGGGGCTAGCAGCTCGGTCACTGGTGTTTTGGGGCATCTGGTCTTTGGTGTTTTGAGATTGTACTGACCCAGAGCTGCTCAACACAGCCACGTACAGCTGTGCTGCTTGAGGTGGGATCTTGGAAATAAATCCCTTGTGTGAATTTCTGGAGGCACACCTAAGTGTGTTATTTTTAGATAAACTGGTAGAGCTAGACGTGGTAGATAGGCTTTGGAGAGCCCGGACCCTTCTTCAGGTCAGACAAATTCTCTTGTTTTCCTGTCTATGTTAATTGGTTTAATGAATAATATTTTATCTGTATAAAAACCTTGTCTTACCTTTATCCTTAAACTGTCACAAAAATTTAATCTTGTTCATTTTAGGTTAGAATTTACATCAGTTTTATGTGTTGGAATTTAGAAAGAAAGAGGACAAAAATGTCTAACCGTCTTAACTAGAACTTTAGAACAATTTAGGCTGAAAGGGACCTCTGGAGATGGTGAAGTCCAATGCTCCTCTACAGCATAGTCGATTATAACAATTTTAAAAGAAAATTGAAACTATCTCCCTTCTGTCAAGGGAAAGCCATAAACTTGAACCCTGACAAATGGAACGTGTTTATTGCAAATGTGTGTATCTTGGTCTTAGCATCCAGTTCCAGCTTCTGGACTACTCGGTGTTCCCCTGTAGGGTATGGCTGGCTTTGCTACCTCCATCAACAGAGGCAGAAATGATATACTTGAGTTCCCCGTGTTGGCGATATTACGTGCTATTTAAACAATAATTAATTGTTTTCTTGAGAACCGATTGGTCTCTAGGTTTACAATTACATAAGTACAGAATAGAAAGAAGAAATGGAAATACATTCTTTTCATCAGCTACATGCATATTTTTATCTTAATTTGAAATGATTACTTTCTTGCAGAGCTGCCAATGATTTCTCACTTCTATGTGTAAAAAAAAACTTACGGAGTTAGAAAAGAGAAAATACATTTTGGATAGAAAGGTAGTTAACAAAAAATCTTAATTTAAAAAAATATTTTTGTTGTGCATAGAATCACCTTTTCTGGACTGACAATTTGTAGAGGCTATGTGAAATAGTTAATCATGGAGGGCTTCTGCTTGCTTGGTTTTTTTCTTGTTTTACCAAGGATACCAGACAACATGCATTATTTATAGCTTGTATATATCTGTCTATAAACATATATATTATGCTCAAACCCAAAACCTGTACAACAACCTTTGAATGTTCAATTTCCTGGTGAAACAGTTCAGTTGATAATGAGCACAGTGATAGTCAAAGTGACTTCAATGCAGGGCAAGACTGATAGCCTGAGCTTGCATCCATTTCACTGCTGCTGTGGTGGAAGGTGTGGAAGTACAAGGAAGAAGACAGGGAGTCGAAGATGTTGCAGGAGTCTACAAAAATTTGTGGATCCAGCAGCAAAAGCTGAAAGGCCTGTTCCTATGCAAAACTTTTTCATAGGTGCAGAGTTGCCATTTTCTTAAAACATATATTTTTTTAAACCTTGATGCTGGAAAGTGAAGTGACCCCTATGCATTTTAAACTTTCTTTTTCAATATGTAGTGCCAAAAAGAATGTTTCTTCATAGATATCAGAGAGCCATACTAGTTTGTGGAGAGAAAAGAAAATGCTTGGAGTTAAGTTCTCACAGAGTAGGTGTAATTATGTTCTACGTAAAGAAGAAAAAGCATCATTCTTTGAAATCTCTTACGTTTTTGCAGCACGCGTCTGGCTTTAGAAACCGTACATACCACCAGAGACAATGTCATTCTCATAATTTCCTCTTCCTAAAACCTGCATGTCAAAGCAAAATAAAAAACACCTGCCTGTTCTGACACATCTTTTCAAAGACCATGAGTGCCTCTAAGTGGCAGGAGTAAATAAAGTGTCAGTGTTAAAACTTTATGTAGCGCACTCAAAATTGGATTAAACGTCAACAAATCTGTGCTGAAAAGATCTCTCCATTTGTAATTTCCTGCGTTGGAATTACCACACTTTGGAGGAAAAAAGTGCAGGCACGGACTGTGATGTGAACACAAGGAGATGCTGCAGCTTCCCCAGGCAGAATAGTCTTTCCACCTTTCAAGACTTCCTCAAACATACCTATTTTTAGCAAATCTGTAAAAGGAATCACACCTGTGTTTTTCAGTGCCCCTAGAAATATTCATATTATTTGACCTTTAAACACTGCGATAGACTAGAGCAAAATGCATTAACAAAACTATTAACCTTTCAGTTGTTAAAATTTTTTCTTAATTTATGGGCCTACTCTCCAGTCAGTAAATTTTCTGTAATGGGCAGCTCATGGGGGAGGTTGGCATTGAAATCAAGTCCTTGAAAAACTCCGTGGGCTCAGTAACTGTTACCTTGGCAGGGCACGTCTTTATATGAGAATGTCTTTGGAACAGGGTCCTTCTGCTTGGTACCTATCACACAGTGGATTCCTTGCCCTTTACCATGGCTCCAACATCCACTGTCATATAAATGCTTAGTTTTGTGATAGGATCACTGACTTCGTGTGCTGATACTGTGATTTCCTCCATTAGGCACCGAATCCAACCTTCTCCAACAGTTGCAAGACCACCCCAAGGTGACAGTTCCCTGTAGACAGTACGATGACTATCCCAGAAAATATTGTCCTATTTTCTGTCCTGCTAGACTTTTTTTCTGTCTTTTTTTCCTACATAGTTTTTTTTCCTTAACAGAATAAATATCTATTAGATGCCTACAGGGGCAGTAGAGGAAAAAAATCTTCCAAATTTAGCTTTGCTGCTTTCTTGATAGGGATGTTCCCTATGCTCTGTCCCTGACAATTCCTTTGGCAGTCATGTGCTTTCATTTTGCTTTAGAAGATTTCATTATATTTTCCTATATAAATGCTAGTGTGAAACAAGTATTTTCTGATTAACTGAAACAGTTGAAACCTATTTTTTTTAGCCAGTAAACAAACTATTTTCTGTTCTAATGACGAATTTGGTTCCTTCAACTGTAAAAAAAAATCTAGAACTTTGTTTTTCATTCATAGGAGAAGTGGAAGATTCCCTTAGGTTTCAAAACTGTACTTTATCTAAAAATGTATTTTGTATGTTCTCAATTAATTTGAAAATGTGCAAATGTCACAGATTGTTAATTACTTGAAAGTAGAAACATGGAAGAAGGAAAGGGGGACCTGTAGTTTCTCTTTGATGTGGATGTGCTCCGGATGGCAGTTTCCCCATAACTCAGTGCTGAATGAAGGAGCGGGGTGTCTCCCGGGTGATAAATTCATACTCTGTAGCCTGAAATTTATTTTAAGCTGTGGAAGCTGAGATATTAGCCATAGGGTCAGTTTAGGAAAATGCTGCCAGCGAAACAGTTATCTGGGCCTGGTACTACCAGCATGATATAATTAAATATGTTGTTTGGCTAGCACATCAGAGTGGGAGTTGGAATTAGGGTTCTGAGAGTGGAGCTAGCGCAGCCAAACAGGCTGTCAAATCAGCCCTTCTATTTGCATTCTTCCTTATTTAAAAAAAGAAAAAGAAAACCAACAAAAAAGTAGTGAAAAAGATTTGTTCATGTTGTCGTTACCTCTTGAAAAAAGGTCTTATAAAGTATGACACTTAGAGGAGTAGGTAGGAGGGCAAGACGGGGTGGAATGGCAAGGGAAGATTGATCCTTGAGAGGCTCAGGGAGTGGGGGGGGAACATGTTACAAATGGTAATAAGGAGAGTTAAGAAAAATGATACCAGATGTGGCTGTAATGCCAACAATCAGCAAAAAATGTAAACATATATAAAGCTGTAGTAATAAAGCTGTTACAGCTGTAATGTTCAGGATGGAAAGAAAAATGAGGTCTTTCTCTTTAACTTCGGCTATAGTGGGCTCTGGCTTCTACTTATATTTATTTTTCCCCTTGTCCATTTCATCCTTTTAGAATAGTGATCCATCTTCACTAAAATTTGATAGAGGCTATTTCCAACATTTTGTATAAAAATAAAATACAATACTGCCAACATCTTTCACAAGAAATGATTTTCTTTATATCTAAGAACACTTTTGACCTCTTCAGTGTGTTTCACAACCAATTTCTAAGTGTGTGGAAGCATTTGAAATTCATCCCCTTGAATTAAAAAAAAAATGTAAGGCTTACGACAGGACCTGTGCACCCCTGCAAACACACGTGTGTGCACGTGCCGTCTCTCCTCTGCTGTATAACAGTTTCTTGACCTGCAGCATCCACCAACCTTGTAAAGTAGACATAGGCCACCCGGGAGGCCACATGTTTGCCGATGACTCTTACTCCAGTGGATTTGTGGCTCCCACGGTCTATCTGGCCAAGATTTCAAATGGCTTGTCTTCTGTTCAGAATATGCAGTATTCTGCCTTGACAATACTGGAAAACCTGTCGACAACAGGGTGACTATTTTAAAACCCAGAGTGAACTTTATTTTCTCATCAACTGCAGGAGCATAGAGTCCTTACGCTTTTTGGTTAATTAAATTTTTTATGTGCAGTTCTGTCTTAAAAATGTAATTTTTTTGAAAGGCCATTGAATTTGTGTGTTCCTACATTGTATGGTGTGACCCATGCCTGCAGAATGTTTTGTTTTTCACTAGTTATGGATTCAGTAATTCAGTACTTGATAACTACGGTTTGTTTCCTGTTGATCCCATGACTCTTCCTAGCTTTAAAAATGCAATAACATCTGGATAATTTTTTAATAATTATTAAAATTTTTGGGACTTTCAGTTGTTCCCTGACCAATAGCTTTTGGGGACTTCGTAATAATTACAACACATCAGCTGAGTTAGTGCAGTTCTAATACCTCCTGAGTGCGAATGACTAAAAAGTCATCTGGCTGTTGTAAGAGTTGTAAATTTTGCATGTAACTGTGCAAAAAAGTAGGCCCTTTTATGGTTTGGGGAGTTGGTTCACTAAGTTTGAACCACACTTCCCGCATTTTATGGGCTCTTGTATATATGATTAAAGGGAAATATTTTTTAATAAGCTGTTTTATAAAACTGTAGCCTGAACTTACAGAGAGTGGATACATTGTTAATAGTGCTTGGTATTTCCAGTCCTGATTATTGTACAGTGTTGTTCAGTCCTTTCCTTATTTAGTAAAGAAGCTTGTAAGATTGTTATCTGACAGATGTTGTTCCACTCGGCTTCAGCATTTCATTCATATGTATTCTTCCCATCCTTATCACAGCATAAATACTTCCTATCTTCTTTTGTTCTGATTTGTTGACTGTTTTCTTGATTTGCATTCAAGTGGGAAATATCCTAATGTACAGGCAAAGTGTTATGATTGTTTCCATCAGAAGGATTCAGCTTTGTGTTTGGCGAGATTAGCTGAGATGACTGTGTACCGTTAGCATGGCTGCAGCAGGAATTCATTCTTGCAGTACGTGAGAAGTGTTGCTGTCAAGAAGAGATGTAGCAAGATTACATCTGCTTACTTCTCTGTGTGTGTGTGTGTGTTAGGTGTTAGTTTTGTCTGTGACAGTTTGATTTGCTGCTACAAGTACCCTCATGGTCACTATCTCTGAGATGTACTCTTCTCCTAAGATGAAATGAGATCTGAAATGTGTGACAACACAGGCATAGCAATATACTAGTTCAAGTACATTGACTTATTCTGTCTCCTCTGCACTGATTACACGAACCTGGTTCAGTAATTCAGACTTTCGAGTCATGCTTCAGAAACAGTCAATTTTCTTATTAGTATTTTGAGATTCCTTACTGTTACTGCTTCATGAAAAATAAAATTACCAATTCTGTCTGGGAAGCTTTTCAACTACCTGCATTGTTTTCGGCTTCCTAACCTTAAGCGTATAGAAAAGGCAGTCTTAAAACAGGAAAATGATCTTCAGGAGGAACAAAGGTTTTTACAGCAATAAGCAGCACAACCTGTTAGGCACTTACTACTGTATCTAAGCATGGATCTTTCAGTAGCTTCCTCCTCAGACTTCTCTTACTCGTAATCAATCTAATGCCATGACCTGTCCTTTCCCCAAGCCCTGTGTGCCATAAGCAGCTGTGGCCAGGTTCACCTCTCCTCTGCTGACCTGGCTGTGAAGGGGAAGAGCTGCAGCACTGTCTGATAGCAGTGGTTGTTGCTCATGGAGGGGTGCTCTGCTCAAATCCCTTCTGACATCACGTAACGCAACTTGAACAACACATAAACCTGCCCAAAGTGTTGGTCCCATGGATTTGTCTAAAAAGAGTCAATGGTCTGGAGATGCAGAATACTGTGTTTCTTCAGAGAGGGAATAGAAGAGTGGTCATATAAGGGAGAGAGGAGCTAGGTGTTTGAGGAAAAAGAATTGTTACAGGATCACGATGAGCCATTTCTCTGAAGTGCTTCTGTCAAAAGAAGAGTTTGAGTTGAAAAAAATAATGGCTTCTCAATGCCTTTTGGTATTCACTTGAAAATAGAAAAACAAATTAAATGCTTTATGCAAAACCCCGAAACAACATTGCTTTGAGCTACGGGCAGCAAATGAAGTCAGAGAGAAGGAAACTGCTGTTGTCAAGTTGACCTACTACTGAGTAATTTGCTATGATTTTTGTTAATCAGATTTATAGAAGCTCAGGATAAATATTTGAGATGACAATCTGTTATCGCAGGTATTTCTGCAGTTCATTGGAATGCTGAAATAGTTGTTCAAGACCTACAGTTTATTTTCAGATAATTAGACTTTATTTTTAGGGCCACCCACAGAGCGAAGCAACTCCAGTGACTAACTGGAACTGCTCATTCAGTCTTATTCCTCCTGTGTGTGAGGCTGCAGAGGCTGCCACTGCCCCACCAGGGTGCTCTGCCTGCACCAACCACAACGGCATGGTGGAAAGAGGACACTGCCGACATTCCTATCTCTGCGTCTGCTAAAGCCATATCTCTTCCTCCATCTTTCTTCACCTCTCAGTGAAGGAAAGTGGGGGGACAATTCAGTGCAGACAGGAACCCTCTCCCCAGCCCTTTGCCCTGAAGATAGGAATGAATAAATAAACAGTGACACTGTGGTCAGGGAGGCAGGTTGTTCAGAAGGGAGGCAAGAAGTCAAGTGTGGGAGTTGAGAAGCTGGCGCAGATTGAGAGGAGGGAAGAAGAAAGCGGGCGGTCATTTATTACTTTGTTGAGTCCACCATTAAGTTTGCATTTTCACTCTGTAGTTAGCACAAGATACAGAGTTTTTCACATGGAGTTTTAAATCCCCCCCAAAACTTTCAAAAAAATCTCGTTCTTTTTGTAAAATCTTATTATTTTAGTCCAAAATCAGACTATCATTCCTCTCTTGGCTTCTTATATCCTTTTAAGGAAATATAAATATTTTCATGGAAAGAATCTTACATCTGTAGTAAGCAAAGTTTAGAATCTGCGTTACAAATCAAAGGAACACAATTATCTGTGTGCTTTTTTCATTTTGGGTGAAATGGTGCTGGGTGACCAGTGAGCTCCTCACGTCAAGCTAATGCCACTCTACAAGGAACACAAGATGTTCAGATCCGCTGGCAACAAATGGATAACCAGACCTTAAAATTTAAGAAGTTACTTTTTCAAAACTGAATTGGAATTCACCAAGGGGTGAAAGGCCCGGTGTGCAGGGTGGGTGGTTGGTCACGGATGATCTGCTTGGTTGTTCCTGCTACCTGAGGAAATGGAGGGAGCTCTGCTCCTCCTGCCTCTCTCTCCCCCAGGTGTCACTGTTGGTCCACACGAGTGAGGATCAGTCTCCACGTATCTGGCTTTGTCACCTCTGGGGAACCTGCCTGTGTGCCATCAAAAGAGGTGGTGGCAGAGATGTGAGACAGGGCACTTGTCTGTCAGCGCTTTGGTCAGTATTGGTTGATAGACATGGAAATATTTGGTCAGTGTTAGGTGATAGCCACGTAAATATTGTAGGCTATGTTATTATACATTTGAAACAGTGCTCTCCTCAATAGAAGAGTTCCATTCCTAAGTACTCCCTCTGTCCATCTGCCTCAGAACTGAACTTCTGGCAAAACTGGCAGGAAGGTCAAGGAGCTGTGGAAAAGCGCCGGAGTCTGAGGTGGGACCTCACGTTCCTGGCTGTGCCCAGGCCATCTGTACTCTCCTGGTGTACAGGAGAGTGTACTCCAGGCCCACGCTCCCAGGAGAGTGTGCAGGAGAGGAGGCCGAGTGGCCGCAGGGCAGTACCACGCAGGGCAGCCTGCAGCTCTTTCTCAGCAGAAGACCGGGTGGTGTAGAGAGGGGTCTAAGGGCTTCACAGCTGCTGTCATGGCTGCCCTGTCCCTGTGGCTGGGGATGGGTCCCCACTGGAGCTGCTCCCCCCCAAGGAGGCCCTGCTGCCACCACGCTCCCCTCAGCAGCCAGACTCCGGCAGGGTGCTGGCTCCGGGCCTGCCCCACACGGTGGCCAGGATGCTGCCCTTCTCTTTGTTGAGGAGACACAGCTGGGAGCAAAGGGACTAAAAGGAGGGAAGGTGACCTGGGGAGTCCTGGGGCTGCTGAGGAACCAGAGCTGGAAGAAGAGACTGTAGAAAACATAAGGGAAAGACAAGGCTACTGGGGTGTTGTGCAGTATCCCAGGGCTGGTAAGGTAAGCTACTTGGCTTGTAGTTAACAAAAACATGACGCAAATTAAATTTGTCCCGAATACAGTTTTAATTTCTGTGAGGCCGCTGGTGGTGTTCTGCCAGTCGCCCTCAGGAGCCACGGGCCGCCATGGCCTGGCAGTGCTGGTGGGCATCCCCCGCCTCAAACAGCGTCTGCTGCCGTAATGAAATAATTACCGAATCTCAGGCTGTTATCCAATTACTCTGACATTTCGCCATTCTTTGCCGTTAACTGGATTAAGTTCATTGTAAAAAGATTAGCTGTGGAGCAGAGCTGAGCGTAACGGCGTGAGGCGCCTGCGCCGCACGGGCCTGGCAGTGGGGACGGCTGCTTGTGGCACCCGGCCACGGCCCGGCCGTGAGGTAACTCATCGCGTGGAATAACACAGAGTATTCAAAATCTGTGACAGTGCTGTGGGAATCTTCTGCATCCTTGAGACAGATGTTTTTCTAATAAATAATTCAGGGTAGTGGAAAAGATAAGTGTTTCTCTGACCTTTTCCTTTTCATAATTGCTGCCTATTGCCATCTACGCTGCCATAGCAGTTAATGTCCATTTTCGAGAGTAATGAAACATCCTAAATCTTTCTGTATTTGAAACACTGGAATTTGTTTTACATAGAATAGTTGGTGCGATGCTATGCCTTCTTTCTGAAGGACCTGTTTTTGAAAATGTTAGGCTGATTAGTAATCATTTTGGTTATTTACCTCACAGCAGGTTTGATACTTCCATAACACAGTTTTCCACTTTCCTTCCCCCCCCCCTTTGTTTCCCTCTCATTGTTTTTTGATTTGGATCAGTATAAACATTGAGTGATGGTTGTTATTAACAAGTCAGACTGTGCAGATTTCCATTTACAGTTTTAGACTTTACTCACATTAACCACACTGACACTAAATACATTTTTACTATGATTATTATGATCTTCCACGTGTGATGGGCATTGGTGTGTTTTCTCCACACAAAATCCAGCACTTCAGAGGCTGCTGAAGAACCACTTTCTCTACTGAAGTACAGCAACTGCGACAACAATAAAAAAAGAGGGGACAAAAAAAAAAAGAAAAAGGAAATGGGCCTGTCAGAGTTGAGAAGGGAAAACAGTGTATTAAAATTGTTTTGAAACTGTTTAATTCTGCTTGTCTCTTTCCTGCCAAATCGTAGTCTCATTGAAGTCAATGGGATCTTTGCCACAGAATTAAATAAGGACATAGCGGACATTGCTAACGTCAGTACCCTGGCGTTTCCCCTCCCCTTCCTAAAACAGTTTTCTTCCCTTCTTTAATTTTATTTTTTTCTTTCAATAAAGCTGGCATAATAATTATCTGGAGCCATATTTAGTGAGTGTAATTATAGTATCTTTTTCATGTATATTTATTCTAAAACATTAGATCTGATTTATTTTAGTTGTGGATAAGATTTACTACTCCGTAGGCAATACTGGATGATTTGAAATTACATTAATTGTTCTAACATTTATAAGTATTACACTTATAAAATGGGTTAATAGCTGCGTACAAGATTTTTGTGCATGTATCATAGCCAGGGTTGTCAGCCCACAACCTTCCTTCCCACACCTCTACTGTAACTGGTTTTCGTTCAAAACAATGTTTACTTGACTGTGAAGTCTGGCTGGGGACAAAATGTAATTGTCTTAGAGATTTCCTTTGTGGTAGTGCTTGGATTTGTTTCATTAGCAAAAATGGCTTGTAAGCTTTCTTTTCTGTGAAATTTAGACATTTCCAAATATTCTACCATTCCATATAATATTTTGGGGGATATTTCTAAGTAGGTTTTAGAAGTGTTTTGCCTCTTATTTTGTTGCTTAATTAAAGTTAGCTATAAATGAAGCTATTTTTGTTGTATCCATTTTTTTTAAATGGGAAGCTTATCCTATTAGAAAGATCTCAGATCTATTACATTTCAGTTTTCCAATTTCTACTATGGAGACAGGTTTCAAGTTTAACTAAGCATAACCTTTTAGTCTTTCTAAATGAGGCTATAGTTCAGTAGTTCAAATTTTGGAATTTATAAAATTTACTGTGAAAACTGCAGTTCTTATGCTTTAGTAAGGTAAGTTCATTTCCTAATCAAAGCCAATCAGCACTGAATTTATACATATTTCTTCCTTTTAAAGGACTGAAACTGTACTTCCTTTTAACTGCTGTAATAGAATAGGTGTAGGAAATAAAGCATACAGAAAACTTTCTATTGAACTTTTCCCAGATTCAGCACCTAATTTTCCTTTAAAGTTATACAGCTTAAGCTGCGACATTTTTTCCACTTTGTGCAAAATAACCCTAAAGTAAAGCAGATCTTGACGAATTCTTCCTCACGGGTGCCAACCAATGGCCAAGAACTGTAGCCTTTCCAAGCAGGTGATGCTTGACCCTTCTGTAACTTTTTTCCTACCTTTCTCTCTACCTTTCCTCTGCCATCATCTCGTGATTTTACGGGTCCTGTCTTCCCTATTTCCTAATTATGTCCGTGGAACTTGATCATTATATGAGTAATTGGAGTTCTGATACAGGCTTACAGCATGCATTACAATGTAATATGAAATGTAGACACTTCTGCTCTAAGTGGAAGTGACAGATCAGAGCTTACAAATTGCATTCATTCACTTAAGAACCGCCTGGGACCTCTAAATTGATCACATGTGTTGTATGGATTATGTAATATTAATTAGGGTGGTATCCAATAGTGCAGCTGTGGTCCTTTTGATGGTTCTATTAAATCTCTGTTTTCAGGGGGTTGTAATCCAGTTCTGCAGGTCTTTTATTTCAAGGCAGGAAAACTTGAAGTGTAAGTCTTTCTTCACTGAAACTCAGAAGGGTTAGCATAGGTATATGTAAATTTAAGAGTGAATAAAGAAAAACAGTTTTCGGGAGGTCTCAGAATTCCAGGTACTTCTGCACCTATCCTCAACTTTATATCTTTACAATGAACACTTCTTATCTCAACACTGAATATTTTCTGTTTTAATTAAGAATAATAATGTATTTTATTGCCCTGATACTATAGCATTAATTTTTTACATAAACTGATGATAACTTCTGTGTTTTTTCAAGTGTATTGTCAATTGTTACTCTGTATTTACGGCATCTATGTATAACACATGGTACTTGTGATTGGTGTGTGTGATCATTATTAGAGAAGGATTAAACTAAGGCATAGGTGTTACATTGTTTGCCCAAGGCAACATAGTTAAAACTTTGAGGAAGGTCACATCTTCCTGAATCCTGTGCTCAATCTGAATAACTTCAATTTGTGAGCAATATTGACTTGATGTTAAAATATTTTTATGAGGAAATGAACATGCTGAAATTATTTTGTGCAATATTTTTAGCTGCTCTTTGGTTGGATGCTTATACTGAACCATAAATATATGATGTTAATGTTTTGAAGTTAACTAGAATTACTCACAAGCTTTGCTCTAAAATTTAATTTCTGCTGAAACTCGGAAATAGCATACTCATTTAATTTGCAGTGTGAGCAGTATATCTTCTCATTTCAAACTTTTGAAGCTCCAGTCTTTCTAACATAAACTAATACTGAATAGTCATAAAACAGAGAAATTAAAGCACTTTATTCACTTCTTAAAAATTATATTAAGAATTAAAAAATGACATTAGAGCTCTGTAGGGTAATGAGCCTGACTGGATGTTGGTGATTTCATCTGCAGTGTGACTGATACTAGTAAATTCATATATGTGACCTTTTTGGCCTTCATATATAACTTTCAGTTAGCATGACAACAAACTGCATCAGGCAGGGTGCCCACAGCACTTCCCAGGCCATGGGAGTATTAAGACAGGCCATATAGTCTTACAACGTGATGGATTTGCACGGTTTTGCCCAGACACTGTGTGCAAACCTTATTATTTAAGGACCGCATAAATGCATTTCACTTATTAGGAAGTTTCCTATTTTAGTATGCAGTGATAAAAATCTGTCATTATGGAGCTATTTGGGATTCCTTGTATATTTTTTATCAAAACGTAAATTAATATTCATATTGAAATTACCAGCCTTAAGTAGCTGGTATCCTGTTTTAAAGGAACAGTGCCCCACGTTCTCATCCTTTTGCATTTTTATTCAGTGCTCTGTTTGCTCTGAAGTTTACAGTAATTTTTTTATAAAGCCATTCTTTTCCTCCTAGTTACTTTCTGTGTCTTTCAACCCTGAAGGACCTGCACTGCAGAGTCGAAGCCCATGTGCACATTGCATTTCTCCCATGTGCAATACGAGTTATTTCCTCAAAGCAATGATGTTTTTTAAGTTTGCAAGAGCAGGTTCAAAACCATCTGTAGCAACCTTAATCTAGTGGCATGAAAATTGGATTATTTTTTTTTCCTTTTTATCCTGTTTGCATACCACTTTAGTTTTAAGTGTATACAATACAGTTTCAGTATGTACAATATTGTGACAAATAGTATTTAATTTTTTTTCTTTTAACAATACACAAGAAAACTTTGGCATGAACTTTGGAATGGAAAGTGGGAGAAAGGTTTAAGTTTTTCACTGGGATCACTTAGTTTTCGTCATGTTCAGAGCTTTGATCACAGGATATCAGAGCTATTACATAATGTTATAGTTAATTATCAGATTTCTTGTTAGCTGTAAAATAAAAAATACTCATGAACACATATGTCTTTTTGTAGAGGATTTTTGTTCTTATGAGAACTGTATTTATCTACAGATGCACGTATATATATTGTCAGTCTTTGTAGTTGATACCA
This sequence comes from Tringa tobata, assembly GCA_033628505.1. Classification (NCBI taxonomy): domain Eukaryota; kingdom Metazoa; phylum Chordata; class Aves; order Charadriiformes; family Scolopacidae; genus Tringa; species Tringa tobata. The sequence goes on along the minus strand of JAHREE010000308.1, from coordinate 4,478,864 downwards.
AAAACTAATTTTGTTTTAGTCTCTTGCCGAATGCAAAAGATTATCCTTGCGTTAAAAGGAGCTCATTGATTCTGAAGTGTGAATCGTATCGCCTGCTGAATTACATTTTAACTGTATCACAAAAAGTAATTGGAAGTAGAATGAGTTCTTACCATCCTTTAATCTTCATATTTTTCTGCATTTCTTTTGGCTTGGTTATAATTTAAATCTGAACAGATACAACCTTCAGCTTTTAGAAAAGTAACTTTTCAAAAAAACACACCCTTTGAAAATGCTTTCTAAAAAAATAATTTAAAATTCTACAGTGGTATTGTTGCCAATGGGAAAATATCACTTCTGCATGCAAACACAAAGTATTACCTTACACTTATTCAAGAAAGCAGTGTTTCCAGGAGTGGTTTTGTTCAAGGATTTATTTAATGGAGTCACTACAGCTTGCTGTGGCACAAAGTCTGAATTCTATTTGTTATGTCCTGAATATAGAATGTGATTTTAAATTTTTTTTTTATAATCCTCTCTTCTGAAAAACATACGGTACCTTTTATTATTCCTAATATAAATTATAAAATGCAGTCTTGGATCACAGTATTTGGATTTCTCAAGACTGTGGATTATAAAGCATTCAGAGCAGGATCTTTTCACCTGAACAGCAGCACGTGGTTTTGTGCTTGTTTAAAAAATAGGCTGTTGTCAAGAAGCAGCTACAGGATGACTGTCACTCCAGCTCCTGGGCCAGGGATTTGGTAAAGGCCTCCTCCATCCCCTCCCCAAGTCATATAATGTTCTGGCTGATTTGTGCAGGTAATCTTATTTTTATCATCTCGGGACTGTGTGATAGGATAGTCGAGGGGGATGTAGCAGCACTGCTGCTGGGTGAGGGGGAGTTGGGTAAAGATTTAAGCCTGGAGGAAAACTTGATCTGCTCCTCACTGGCTCTTCCCAGGCCAGCAGGACTCTGCAAGGAAAAGGTTATTAGTAATTGCTGGTGCAGAATGTCAACTCTGATGTATCAGTTAATTTCCTGTCTACTTTTCGGGTGGACTTTCCATCTCCATGAGGAATTATTCTTTCTATGAGAATCCAGCCTATTATTTATTTATTTATTTAATTTTTAAAAGGCGTTAGATGAACAACCTGAATGGCAGCATTTTGTGGCTATTGGTGTGTTGTATGTTGTGTAAATGTGTGGAAAATAACTTTTTCCACCAGTGAAAGAAGGCTTTAGGGAACATGTACTCCTATCTAATGTGGTACTTGGCCTCACTGGTTCCTAGCATAAATGACTGCAATATTTTGCATTACAACACTGTGGGCTATTTTTCTGTAACTTTTTGAATTTCTGTGTGTCTGAAACTGGAGTATAATTGCGTGCATTTGAAGTCCTTCTTTGTATTTTTTTCCTTGCCTTTCTTTTTATTAGCAATGAAGTAATTTTATATTAATCTCTTCCCTAAATTTCAAAGTAATGAGTGATTAGGGAAGATGCCTTTTGTCTCACTGTTACCCGGTGTCTGAGCCCTGCCAGCAGGTATCTTCTCAGGCTGCCCAGCTTCAGCCAGGTGTGTGGTTAAGGTTACTTGCTGGGGAGTCATTAAAGCATGTTCTAAAACCGTCCTACGTTTCACTCCATTGCTGGTTTTGCTGCAGGTCTTAAAGCAGATTTGCCATGAAATCTAGTGGGTACGTACATGTTTTAATCATCTGGCTTAATAGGGTGGCTCTTGTATTAAATATGCTGCATGGCTGAATGTTTGAACCATATTGTACTGCTGGAAAATCCATCTCTAATGAGATTTCACTGGAAGTTAACAGTGATATAAAGAAATGAAGTTAAAGGGCAATTTAACAATCTACTGTTTGTTTGAAATCAAAACTTTTTGGAGGAGTAAAGACTTTGAACTTGAAATGCTGAAATCAAAGAAATTAATTTTTATTACCAAGAATTTTGCTTAATTCTTTTTTTGGTATCTCAGCAGTTTCATATTCATAAAACTTTTCCATTATCGCTAAGCACTAAATTAAGGCATTCCATGATTTTTCTAGATGTGGGGGTTTTGGGGTATTTTTGGAAGAAAATGGTGTCAAGGGGATCTGCAGTGTATTTACCTAGTTTGTAAAGATTTTCCTTCAAAATCGCATATTTTGAAGCATCCCAGAAAGCATCTAAGTACTTTAGGAGACACATCTTTATTTTACTTAAAGTAACAGAAAAGAACTGATAGATTTGATCAAGACTAAGACTTGCTTCTTTGAGGCATTAGTTTGTATTGTTCATACTAAGAGCTTTCATTCAATATAGTTTTAAACTCAGCGCAAATTGAGAATTATGTTCCATCATATAGCTTAGACTTCATACCACGATTCTAGTTCTTAAGACATAGGATATTTTTAAAGAACGACATAAACTATTAAGTAAATTTTTGTGTCCCATCCATAAGGCAGTAAAGAGGAAATAAAATAAAATATATGCTTCTATGCATGACAAATAGGCGAGACCACACTATTAAATAACTAGACCACTGGCTGTTAATGAGCAAGCTGCAGTGGATTTTAATACGATAAAGGTAACTATTTTATTAATATTTACTTGATTTTCTCACTGTAACATGTTCAGTTTTTAATCCAGCAGACCATGTTTCACTATTTGTAATAATACCATTTGTTTTGCTGTCTCTTGTTCCAGGTCAGTTCAGATGTTTGCATATTTACCAACCTGTTCCTGTACCTCTAGCTAAATGTCTGACACCCTCATTATTTATTTCTGTTCTCTTGTTGAGCACGTTGGAAATGTAGTACAGGTGATTCAGTGGTGTAGCCACTGGTAAATATCGAGTTAGTTCCATTACAGGAATAAAACCTTTCTTGTGATGTTTGTAAGCCTGTTGTGTTGATATGGTGAGAGCCCTGTATCTTCAGCCTTTTCCTGTGACCAATCTCTTGATTTTTCTGTAGCTCATACATAGTGTTTGCATTAATCAGCTGGGATAGTCAGTGCTGTATCGGCAGCTTTCTTTTGATGCCATGCCTAACCTCCTTGCTTATACTCATCTTTCTCAGGTCAATAATAGATGAATACTGAAAAAAAAGAGGCCGATGGTGCTGATTTCCAAGGTTGTTACTTTATTCACTGACAGAATTTATAATTTCCTTTACCATGCTCCTTCTGACGTTTAGTATAATGCTCTGTCTTTTCATTTCCCTGAGAGTACCTAAGCCAAGTGTTGCTCCAAGGTGAGCTGCATTGCTTTATTGACAAATCCTACCCATTTCAAACAGTACTAAATTCTATTTACCTGATGGATTCTTAGTATCCAGACAGATTAAAAAAAACATCTGTGATACTAGGAAGTACTAAACTTAATGTGTCTTTTGCTTGACCAGAGTCTTTTATTAGGTAGCATTGTGTAAACTATTTCTTGAGATACTATATGTGAAGACAAACACATTACATAGATTGCATATTCTTGCAGCGGAACAGGTTATTGATGTAGCTGCTAAATAATATAATTACAATCTATTCTTTTATAATTTAATATGAAGCTCAATTTTCTGTTAAATATGTCAATCATACATGGTCATGTTACACTGTCAACAGGTCTATGGAAAAATATCTTTATAGCTGAGTGACATTCACCTTACAAAGCTTATACATGACCAGTAATATCAACTTCCTTGTATTGGCTCCAACAGTGTCTTGTGTACAGTCCTTCCAGCAAATGTCAATATCCCACCACAGTGCCTTTTCAGTCACCAGCTTTACTCAGGCATTTGGAAGCACTTGAGAATTTGACTTCATTTCAGTAAAATTTTTCAGACAAGTCCTTCTTTTTCAGCTAAAGTCAAGTTCTCAGGGCACTCATGTAGGGAGTGGGACATGCTCATCATACCTGCCTTTGACCGAGCAAGTTTTAAAGCATATCTCCTGCCACCAAGGAAAGTGCCCCACTATGGAATGACCTGCAGTCATTCTGCTCAATCCGATGTGAAGATCCAAATGTAGTTTAGTTCTTTCTCATCAAGTAACACTTGCTAAAGATACATCCCAATCAAACTCCTAGTTTTCTTTGTCCCAGGAGTAATATTGAGAAAAAGACCTTAAAGGTTTATGTGTCAGCATAAGTGGAATCAAATCCAACTTTTTTCCTATATGCATTTGTGTCACATAAAAGATTATAGATATGCCGAACCAGGATGATATGGATGGTTTTGTTCTTTTCATCTTTAACACTAGGCAGAATGAAGTTGGGTGGAAGGGAGTGATAGTGCTCAAGAATTATGTGGCAGTTGCAAAATAATGCTTTGTGCCCTCTTCTACCCTTTGCAATATTGCTAAAGGGGAATAAAATTGCAATATTGGGAAAATTCGGAAGCTATGGATGTTGGGAAAACAGACTCTTTATTGGAACTCTATGGAAATATACTTTCCACCAGATTTTAGTTAAGCTCGTCTTTTTAATAATTAGACTTTTAACAAATAGCACTTATTAACTCGGCTGCTAATTATCATATTTATACTAAATATTACACACAGTATTTATACTATAGTAACAATATAAACAGAAGTCCTCATCTTGAAAGGGGTTGCCTTTGGTAAGCAGGGATCTCCCTGTTTATCTATGTAAAATGGGTAGTGCAGACTTTTCTGATAGGATGAAATCCAGGCTTCTTGGGTGTTTGAAAACTTAGGCTGAGAGTGAAATCTCCAAATCATTCTCTGCCTTTAAAGCCCAAGGATAGCATTACGATATAGGACTGATGAAACATCTGAGTTTTCACTCTGATCTACACTTTGGCTTTAAATATCATCAATTAAAGTAATTAAGATTAATAGGATCCAATTCCGAGTAAGACAAGGAGTGCAGACTCTGAACTCTTGCTTGTATCTCCAGTTGTCCAGTTTAATGAATATTAAGAGTACTGCATGTGTTCCTATGAAATAAGTGTGTATAGTTTACTAACTACTCTTATGCTTCATTTTGAGAGATTTTCTGAGCAGCACAGACTGATTTAGATAACAGAAATTACTGTGAGGGCAGGATATTAATGAATATATTAAAACTGAAAGGTTTGCTTTTGCAAGCTGATTATTTTGCAGGGCAGTTTTTACAACTTTAAAAATTTATCGTTTTCTCTTTAGCAAACTATCAAATGCCTTTTAACATGAACATTTTGTACTGTTAAGGAGAGCAGAAATTTGGGCAGGTGGAAGGTTTATTGGTTGCTTGTTGTTAAACGTATCCCTTACTGTGCACCGAAAAGTACAGGTTGTGACACATTAAATTTCTAGAAAATGTCAAAAGTGGAGAGATGACAGAAAAGCGTGGTGGCATTAAATGTTTTAGTTAATAAATGAGGAGTTATTTATGAAACATTGTTATTTTTGAAACCTTTTTATGTGTAAACTGTATGCGTAAGTTAATGCTAACGTTAAAATTGCTGTAGTGTGATTTTATCTGATTTTTGATGCTGCTCATGGGAAGTGACTTGTGTGCATGGCACATCATAGCATGTTATGTAGGTGATGTTAGAGGGCACAGGGCTTTCATGTGAGTAAAAATAGTAGCCAACCCATCTTCTGGCTCCTGTAGGACCCAAAAATCCATTGGATTTTTGAAAATAGGTCTCCTTTCAAGTGGGAAAATGAGCAAAGACAAGGACAAATATGGTCCTTTTTTCCAAGGGAGCACACAGAGCAGTTTTTGTGTTTTTAAGAGAGACAGATTAAGATTCTCACTGAAGAGTTTGGGAGAGTTTTCACAGATACCTGATGGAAAGCATGTTTTGCCATGGAAGATTTATAATAACCATCTAAGTGTTTTGTATGATTTGGGCCTGTTGGATTTCAACAGGAAATCCCAGCTCTAGCAGTGACAGGCAAAGTGCTTCTCTGCTCCGAGGGTTATGTTATCGGAGCCAGAAGGCAGGAGGTGACGCTCAGTGTGTGGAACTGGTCAAAGAGCTCTTGGAATTAGAACACCCACAAAATGCATATATCCATTGTTATCTCCCAGGCAACCCTCTGGCACACCCCACGTGAGGAGCCCTGTGTTTCAGAGAGCCCCTGGGGGACTGCTTGTCATCTCTCAAAGTAAGCGTAGATATAGAACGCCTCCGGTTTCACCCTCTTCACCAAGCTCAGAAAGCAGAGCCCCTCTTTTATTATAACTAAGCATTCATGCTCTTTTGAACTCTGAGAAAACAGCTTTTGTTCTAGGCTGGAGCTGCAGTTTTTGCAAAATCTCTTCCATTATACGAGGTACCGAAGGAAAGAAATTAAGAGAAGTAGTAAGGTAAAGTGATGATGACTGAACAAAATGTTGGGCTCTGTACTTGCTTTCCTTTCATGTTCAGGCTATTACAAAGTCAATTTAAATGGAAAAGTAAGCACGTTGCCAACTGTTCGGTACGTTGAGAGAAAATTGTGTGCGTATAATACAGATCACTACAACGGTGCTTTCCAATTTACGGTGCTCTCAGGAGTGGGGTGAATCCATATCTTTGCCTGTGTTTGCAGCGAGTGCTGTAGAAGTGCATGTCCTTGGTCGAAGAACAGCCGTGAAACTGTACTTCTGTTGTTGCTGTTGCCTACACGCTGTTTTCATTCTCCCCTTTGCCACTGCACAGTGGTGTTCTGGGGAGGGAGGTTCTTTCAAGGCCCTGGTGGGTGTTAGAAATAAACTACTTTTCCAGTGTTCAGCTCCCTGCTTGGATTACATTGGGACTTGAGATTTTCTATCCTGTTGTCATATTTTATTGTAAGACTGTACTGATTCATAAGGAAAACCTGTAGTATACCACTAAGGGGTATTAAATGAATTTAATATATGGAGGAGATTTTTTGCCTGCTCTTCCTGTTTTGTGGGGCCGTGTCACAGCAACATCTGGTCTTGGCAACTCAGAAAATTCAGCTGTGTTAGTAGCTGTATATACTTATTTGGACTCCTGAACTGAGATGTTTCATTGCAGGCAGTATTTTTTAATTCATGTGAGGGGGAGAAAACTCTTGAGAAAATCAGTGTTGAATCTTTGGGAGCTAAGATTCCAATGTACTTTTCATTCCTCTGCCAGTGATTTGGTGTGCTGCCACTGATAATTTACCATCTCTATCCATGATACGTGCACGTCGTGACATTTATTTCAATATTATTACAATATTTGAATGCCCTAAATTCGTTACCTAGGAAGGCAAGGCATTATAATTATGACATTTGGACTCTTGCATGTCCGTGCACTGGAGAAATCCCTATTAGCAGGCACAGTCTTGTAGTAAATAGCACTGGAGAACTGGAGAGAAAGTAGATGTGCAATAGCAGGAGTGCCAATGTAATTATATTTTGTTTGTCTGTGTGGTTACTCCTAGGGGAGAAGGAAGTTGGTAATTGAAATGATTAGGTACCAGTATTATTGTGGCATTAGCTGGCACACAGGCACTACTCAAAGCTTTGTCACTTTCTAGTGGAGCTTTCTATATGATTCACTCATGGTAGAAGTATTTAGAGTAATTAAGGGAAATAAGAGCGTAGCTGTTTAGGGGTAATAATGACTATAGAAGAAGCAGCAATGGTAATGATAATTTGAGACACCTGGTGACAATCTGGCCCTCTTTATTTCTGCAAGGGTATAGTTAGAGCCCTTGGTAGTTTTGAAAGCAACTGTATTATTTCTCTAACTGACAGATTTTATGCAATCAAGCGCCTTATGTTTAACCTCTGGTTGTATTTGCCCTTATTTTTTCCTGACCTTGAGTAAATGATTGTCATTTTATGTTCTAGCCAAAGTCCTTGAAATGTTCCTCTCCAGAAAAGGACTCAATATTGCTGTTCTGTTCCCAGAAGATTGCTGGGTACTGTGAGGGTGGAAACCATTTGCTATTACTTAATGAAAAAATGTCCTCCATAAATCACCTCTTCAAGTGGAGCCCACAGTGAAACAGCATGAGTCTTTAGCACTGCCAGCACTCTAATAGACTTATATATCCTGGGTACTCATTATTTGCTGGTTGTTAATTATAGAGTGTGTTTAAGACAGGAAATCTGGTGTGCTTCTTAAGGAAAAAGCAGCATGCCCTATCCTGCCCTTTAAAGGGAGAGAAACAGGGAAAGGAGGGGAAGGAAATGTCTTTTGTTTCAATTTAAAGGAATGGACTATGTACTTCACCTCCAATGAACACAGCTGATGTTTTAATACATGTAACTGGCTGGGTTTTTTACATTTTAAGCCTGAATATTGATGCTAAAGGACTTTAAGACCTCTAGAGAAGTTATTGCTGAGGGGATTTGGGTGTGTCTTTGGGAAAATTTGTTTGTCACTATGGTAAAAAGCCCCTTTGGGTACCTGTGTGAAGGGTGTCCCTTGGGGAGGCAAACTGGAGCTTTAAGATCTTTGTGCAGCTCCCTGCTTATTAGATCAGTTAATCTAATTAAGTGGTTTACTCTGACTTCACGCAGGCATGAATCAGAAGCCATTCATCTTGAAAGTCAGTTGTATGAAATCATTATAGTGGTGGTAGGGAGATGAGGGCTAAATCCAGTGCCTGTGAAACCACCGGCTGCTACTCTCTGCTCCAAGAGATCACTTTCACGTTTTACTTTCGCACATATGTCACTGGAGAAAGTATATAAATAGCTTTACAGCAAGAATTGGCAAACCAGGTTTTCCTTCCTCCAGGCAACCCTTTTAACTGCTGCTCTCTAGTTAGGCTTCTTTCTGATTCTGTCTTTCTGGAAAGCTTGATTTTCTTTCTGTCAATAGCACAACTTCAAAAGGAAGGCTAGAAGAGACTGCCCTCCCCAGCACAGCCACTAGCGTGATGTTAGTGACTCCCTCTTCTGATGGGGAAAGGCGGGTTTTGAACCCACTCGAAGAGGAGAGAATGTCTGATGCTAGTTGCCTGCTTTCCAATCTGTCTTACAGAAGGGAAGAGTAGAAAGCTTCGTCTTCCTTCTCTTTTGGCTGAAAGAGTGCTTGCTCCTACTTGAAAGGGAAGACTTGGAGGCTAAATGTAAAAGGAAAAGACAGGAGAAGTGGCATGCGACTGGAATTTGTAACCAGGCTTTGTTACTCACCTCTTTTTGTTTGAATGTTATCAATAACAATAAACAGCTACGGGTTGGTTATAAATAAGCTCACAGGTGACCTTCGAAATAGCACTACATTTAGATATTGGGGAAAAGAAAACTGGCTGTTATATTTGAGGTGTTCTGTGTGAAGCTGTCATACCCATGGGAGGAAAGAAAATAATTGTAACAACAGAGGTTTCTCTTGATTTCTTGCTAGCTAATGATGGTCATTTGTCAAAATGTGGGAGGGAGAGACAGCATTCTTTTCTTTTTTGTATCTTAAATTCTGATATTGTATACAGACATTGTTCAGTGCACATTAACGCTCAAAACCTTATATCTTCTTGGTTCCTCTCAGATATCATTGAGCAAGGAACGTGCTTAAAAACTAACTTTATTCTGCTGGAGTAGTCTTTGCATCCTGTGCAATACATGTCTTCTGCCTTGCAGCAGAAAGGAGTTGATATAAAACTGATGACAGATTGCCTCTATGGACAGATTCTCGTCTTCCTGCGAGACAAGGACTGTGCATACTCAAATTGTTGTATCAGACCAATTGTCTTCAAAAGCATCGGTTATAACTTAACAGTGCTAAAGACAATTAATGTAGTGAGCTCCTTCATACAACAGCTTTATTGTACTATAGGTTTTAATAAGGCTGATTACATGCACTTTGTATCAATAATCTGTCAGAATTTAAGACCAACAGTGTTAGACAAAGGGTATTAGAAGCCTCTGTTTCCTTAAGAGTACTTGATGCCTTTGAAGACATTCTTGTTTTGAGTTAATTGATGTAACCTAGCCATTATATAATTTTTATTGATGCATAAATGTATATTTATATTGATAGGATATAATCTTGAGTAATAATTACGCAGAAGGTGAGTAACTTTCCAAAGTCTTTTTGGGTAGAGGCACTGGCATAGTGCAGGATTAAAGTTGAGACTTGCCTCCACCAGAAGTGGTAGAAGACAAACTTTTCAAATTACTGAATCTAACTAAAATGAAAAATCTAACTGGGAATGTTGCCTGGAAGGATGCGTCTGTATCTCTGCTGAATTACAGCATGTGTTTACTTAAGTACAGACTTGAGCAAGGTTACCAGCACAAGTGCCATAGACATCTTGTGCTTGTGTACTATGGTGTGTTGTGCTTGAGGTTTTAAGGGGGGATGTTTCTTAAGGCCATATAAACTGGAAAATTGTGTCAGAAATTTACCTGGCTTTTAGAGAAGGGGATTCTCAAAGAACAGTAGGGTTATTGACAGAACATATGCGATAAATTTTTGAGCTCAAATCAACTCTCTGTTGCTTTCTTAATCTATAGAGTTGCCTATGTGGATATCCATACGTGCAGGAAACATATGATTAGATGACAGTAATGATATCTTGGCCTTTAGTTGCTGGGAGAAACTGGAATCTCTGGTTCCATTTAAAAACATACATCTGTGTTCAGCATTGGCTCATAGGGCTGGCCCGTGCTCTTACTGTAGCTTATGAAACTTTGCCCCAGGTTCAAAGGTCGTAGGAAAATTGTGACGTTCCTAGCAGAACGCTGTCTCCCATAACATCCTCACAGACAAACAAATGAAATATGGGGTAGAGAATTGGACAAGTGCTTGAAAGCTGGCTGAACTGCCAGGCTCTCAAAGGGTTGTGACCAGCAGCATAAAATTCATCTGGCAGTGGTCAGCCTGTGGTGGTACCCCAGGAGTTATTACTGGATCCAGTACTGTTTAACGTCTCCATTATTGACCTGGAAGGTGGGACAGTGCACCCTCAGCAAGCTTGCAGGTGGTGCAAGGACTGATGTGATATATCAGGAATGCTGGTTTACTTCTGGGTGACCCTGTACAAGAGAGATGTGGCCTTACTGGAGTGAGTCTAGCAAAGGGCCACAAAGAATGTCTGATTTCAGAGAGGCTGAGACTGCTTATCCTGGAGAACAGGAGGCTCAGAAGGATATTCTATCATTGTGCATAAATACCTGATGAGAGGGAGTAATGGTAAGGGAGCCAGGCTCCTCTCGGTGGTGCCCTGTACAATGGGCACAAACTGAAATACAGAAAATTTAGCAATTTGGAAACCAAGCAACCCGTTCTAGTTAACCCTGCTTTGAGAAGGGAGGTTGAACTAGATGATCTCCAGAGGTTCCTTCCAAACTCACCTGTGACTCAGATGATTATTCTGTGATCGTGTCTCCAGCAATTTGTAATGAATGCAAGGATACTTGGTAATATTTTTACGTTCCCTTTATACCTGCTTGTTCCTTCACCTTTCAGTGCTATTTTTAGATAGAAAAATATGTTGAGGTCATGTTCTGGCCTAAGATTATAGTAACATGCTGCTAGTCAGAGTTCATCCATATCTACTAGCCTGAAGGCTTTTTTTTTTTTTTCCTAAGGAGTTCTCCTCTAAATATTTTTATTACTTTTTGGCCTTGATGAAGAGTGGGAAGCTTGGTCTGTCAGTTCAATAATGGTCCTTCTGTGTTCAGACAGCCACCAGCTGTATAACTACTGCTGATTGCCTAAGATTTCTGTAAAAAAAAAACAACAAACAAACAAAACCTAAACCTAATTTTGTAGCAATTTTATGACCCTTGCTTAGTCTTTACCTCAAAGTCTGTTTCCAAATGCCCATTAAGGGAGCATTTGGGTCCACTGGTTAAGCTGTTCATGGAGTTTGTCTGTTGCCTGACTCAGCACTATTAGCTTAACCTGTGTAAATAACAGCACCGCTAACTTCGCTCGTTTCAATGGACATGGGTCTGGGAGAGCTTACCTGAACCACCCTGGTGGTGTTCCTGTAGGGGCAGTAATCTCTGATGGGACAGCAACAGTGAGCAGCAGAGCTGCTGTTGGAAAAATGAACCTCACCCTGTGTCCATCTTCACCACAACAGTAATCACTGCAGAAAAACATCTGCTTACCTGTCTCATAACTAGGTGCAGAGGTTGGGGCAAATTTATGGGGGTCAGAATTGTCATAAAGCAAATTGGAAATTTTGACAAACCGCAAAGGAAGGATTCTTAATGCTGAGATTGGCAGCAGGCTGCGTTGTGCGTGTTATTAATTAGTACTTCTCTATTTGTTTCAGACCTGTGCCTTTGCAATGATCTTTCATATTATTAAAAGGCACTGCTTTAAGAAATGCGTCACTGCAGTTACCGCGGGACACCATTGTGTTGTGCAAAGGAGGCTGCTTAAACCTGTGAACTCCGGCTGTGACTTCAGCACATTAGTTACTGGCGGGAGGTGGTGACAGCCCTGCAAGGTTGTTGTGTGGCCAGGGCTGTGAGGGTCAGGGGCCACCCCTGTTTGGAAAGCTATGTCTAATAGTTGGCAATCCATAATAGTCTTGTAAAGCAATCCTTCTTGTGGTGTTTGTGAAGGGACTGTTATTTGCAGTCTGATTTCCTGAAGGCACGCTGAAGGTAAGGAGACTTGGAGAATCAGGTGGCATAAGGAGCAGCAAAGAATAAGCTCTCCTCTCCACTGAATGCAAAATATGGAAAGAACAGACCAAGTCAGGATTTGAAAATAGACTGCAGGGAGAGGAGCCCCATGGCCTGCAAACCCTGCTGGAGGAAAATCTGCTGGTTTACATTGTCTGTGGCTCGGCTCCGTTTCCGTCCTACCAACCTGAGAGGAGCTTGCTTACCATCCCAAAGCAGTATGTTACAACATGGAAGGGTTTAGGTGAAAATTGTTTGGGTTTTGAGTCACTTTATGTCTAAAAAAGTAACATCTATGTAAGAATTTACATAGATCATATAATCTTTCTTCCGTTTTCTGGTCAATAAAAAGATGAAAGGAAGGTGTCTTAAAATGTTTAGGATCTGGCCAGTGAAGTGCTTTGTTATCACCACAAGGAGGCTGAGGGCCCTTCTGTTTCCCCATGTGCTTTGTATTTGTCACAGCGTTTGGATAAGGGACAGATACTGGTATGTCTGATGTGATATATACTACCGCTCTGCAAACGCCTTCTTTAGAAAATAAATAGTTTTTAATGTGAAGCCTTCCCTGGCAAACTCACAAGCAAATAAGAAATGCATATTTTCTAGCTAAAAGCATGTTGAACATAAGCTGAAGTTCAGCAGGCTTAAGTACTGATTCTTCTTTTTAGATTTTCTTCAGAACAAAAAGATATCATGAATAATACCTTTTTCTGTCTCCCAGTGAAGCAGAGATTAGAAAAAAGCTCTATCTTTCTTTTTCCATAAACTCTTCCCGAAACACGCTGGAAGCAATGGAAAAATTAGTAGGCATATGATAAATTGGCCACAAGGCACAGATGCAGTAATCTGTGTGCCTTTCTAAAATAACTCTCTTAAGGGGAACTTTTATGTCATTATTTCTTAGCTACTCTGGTTATCAGAATAGCTTTGCACAGTGGCATATATCATGCTTTTATTTTAATTAAACATATCTCTTAGAAGAGCTTGTAAAAATGTAGCTAGAGGTATTTTATAGGATTTGAACTTGAGGTCGCTTTGTTCTATCCATCTCATTTGCATTCAGCAGCTTCTTCACATTCTCTGTGAGCAAAGGGTACCAGGGCAAAGGATGTCGGCATGGGGAAAGATCAGGCTTTTTGCAAGGTAGCAGTTTCTACTTCAGTAGATTTTTTTTGTGATGTAGTTTCTATATAATACTTACATAGTCTTTTACAGAGGAAGACTGGCCGTTTATATTAGGAACTTTACCCCTTCGTTTTCCCAAACAGGTTCGTGTATTTTCTCACACATCTTTGGTCTACAAAGTGCGTCTGTATTTTCCTTTATGACATCCCCGGGCAGCCTTCTCAAACACTAAAGGGTACAGTTTTGATTGTACTTAAACCTTAATGTTTCTGTAATCACCTTTTAAAAATGTTTTGTGTTTTATTCCTTAGTAGCAAAGAGGCATATAAGGAAATGCCCAGTTCCTAAGAATTGTCTGGAAGGCAGAGCTGAGGGCAGTAGTTTCAGCAGAAGGTAATGTTAAAGTAGATTGGCATAATGGAGTTTTAGTGGAAAGAGCATGCATAAAGAGATATGTGAGAGAGTATATTAAATGGACTTGTGTCAGGATTAATTTGTTATATTTACTAGGGATTTGCCTGCTTGCTATACAAGTACCCTTTATTACTGTATTGAATTTAAACATCATCTGCTTCTTGGGAAGATATTTTTTTTTTCCTTTTGTGTGCTGCAATTTACTTTTTATTATCTTCCATCTAATATCAAAACCATAAATGATATAATTCATTATCAGTGTTGCGGTACTGCAGATTAAGAAGGTATTTCAGTACAGTGACTTTTGCACGGTTTATTGGTAATTTGGCTGCATCCCTTGGAGCAAACCAGGTAGCATTTTTACAATGGAATTGTTGGCTGACAGTTGTGGTATGGGTTTGCTAGGACTGAAAAGAGTGATTCCATTGGAATTTTCAAATGAATCCTCTAAACCCACATCTTCTAAATATGTACTGTTACGTAGGACAAAGCCATTACTAAGTTATTTAATCTTTATCAGAGAAACTTCCTACAGATCTTGTATTAGCTTTTAAAACAATTCCAAAAGACACCAAGTGGTTAATGCTGAGGTGTGAGCTATGTGTTTTCCATGAGACAGAATTTCTAAGTTCACTTAAATCAGAGAAGAGATTGTTTAAACTACAGCACCGCGCAGCTGTTGCTGAACCTCATAGGACCGTTATGGTAATGGCAAAGGCTGGGAGACCAGCCACTCTCTGTAAAAGAAGCTTCATTCTGGCAAATATATTTTAGTTGATTTCTACGTTTGCAAGTTCTGAAAAACATACACATTTTAAAAGCTTTCCGGGTTTTGGGTGTAGTTGTACAGTATGTGAGCCAAACCAATATACGTTTTTGTCCCACTACAACTGCAGATATCCTTCCAACCCATAGTTTTTTAGTTGCTTAATATTATAAAATTCAAACGAAGTCTGAAAGAAACTGAATGATTCTTATGCATGAAAGCTCATTGCAAAGGCAAGGTTCAGGAATCAAAATTCTGAATTAACCCTGTGGTTCCAGTATAGCAGAACTGAATTTTTACATAGACATAATTATGTCTACTCTGAAATCTTACAATAACGTGGTATGCTTATTCTTGATTTAAAAAAATATACTCTGATGATAGTAGTAATTTGAACTTTCATAGCACCTTTAGGCTTTGACCTGCAAAGTTAGTAATGGACTATTAGTTTTTCTAAATAATCGTTGCTCCTTCATGAAATGCAGATGTTCTATGTTTATTTTGAATATATTTTATGTGTATTTTAGAGCTTCTGCAACTAATTAATCAAATGCGGTCTGTGTTTTAGTGATAGCATTTGAAATATATATAATTTATATATATAATCTCATAGTTAATATTATGTTTATGTATGTTCACACACACACGTTGTAAGTAGAGAGGGAAGATGTGGGAGCTAGTGTTACTGAGCTGATCCAATCCTGACCTGAACTTTAATCATCTTGTCACCGTCTAATAATGTAGTAACACGCAGTGGAGGGCTCATATTACTGAGTTTTGGTGATTTTGCGGCAATTTAGATTCTGCTTGCATCTTTTAAAGCAGGAGGAAGTTATACGTTAATAGTATCATTTATCCTACTGAGTGTTTCATTCTAAGCATTGGTTACTGCGGTGGTAACGATGGTCCTGTTTAGTTTTGCTGTACTGGCAACAGGGCTGTCGACTCAAGGAAGACCATATGGGATCAACCCAAGCTATAGAATACATCCCCGCTCATCATGTAAAGAGAAGCACGGCTGTGCAGTCAATATTTGAAAAAAATTATATTGCCCCTTGCAACGTATACAGTATATATTGTTTCACTGTCTATTTTCTCTCAGGTATTCACTTCTAACTAGTCTGTATGGAAAGGGATTGAAGATGCAAATAATTTCAGATAGCAGAAACTGAAAGAGTAGTGAGGTTTTCTGAACTGAATCGTTAATACTTTTCTTGATAGAGGCTTATCTCGCACTGGGTTAATAATGCACATCACAATACTTCTATCATTTTGTGGTTCGTTTAGCTTCTGTTAGCAGCACGGTTGGACTCCTACATCACTTTTACCTTGTTTAAAAAAAAATAAAATTGGTCATTAAACTGCATTAGCATCTGAAATGAGCCCAGGCATCCCTTTTCTGCTCTTTTCTTGCCTGTATTCAAGAAGCCTCTGTAGGCCTGTTTGATGTGAGCATTAACCACACCGCAATGTAGTTAAATGCAAAATTTTGTTCTAAGAAACAGTATGATAAAATTTTAATTAATCCTGTCCTTTATTCTGATCCCTCAACAGAAAATGAATCCTTTGTCTGGCATATTTACTGGTGTATGGATTTATTTAAAGTCCCAGTGCTTCCACGTTAAAATAAATATATTTTTTTTTACTTACTGGAGTAAAATGCATAGGTACGCTAAAGACAGCAATGTATCAATCCTCATGTTTAGAATCTCTACAGCCTGAATGTTCTACTTTTTTTACTTATTTTAATATATCTTAATTTTTCTTTCCTGTCATTACCTGATTTCATGTGAAACTTTCTTCATGTGGTTCTCTTTTTCTTAATTCATTAGATTTGGCGTGGCTGTTTATTGTATCAGCTTGGCATCTGGCTAATGTAGCTCATTTGAAACAAACAATATGCTTGAACAAACCCCTATAAAATTAACCCTTATGGTCCAAACAGACTGGTATGTGTTACAGTATGACTTAGTACTTGCTCTGTAGAAATTCCTTCGCCAAATGAAAGCATTTCTGTGTTCTCTTGTTTAACCTGTTCCCATCCAAAGTATGAAATGTTTAACAGCATTTTCAAAACATTTTTGCGTGTGGTATTTCTACATCATCCCTTATATTCTGCTGTGAAAAGAAGTTTCTTTTACACTGAAGAAAAAGAAAAACCAAAAGAAATTTGCAGATCTGCAATATAAATAAAGCCATTTCTGTCTTGTTTGGAAAAGTTGTAAATCACTGTGCTATAACATATGTTCTAAGGGAAGTTATAAGTCCTTATGCATTTGCTGATGTTCTAAGTATCAGCCAAAGTGGTCAGACTTTTGAATGTAATGTAGAGGAACATAGTAAGTTGATGCAGAAGTGACTAATGCCATACAAAATTAAGTATTTATACCTGGTCTAATTCCCAGTTGCTGTGTGTTCTGGAATGGGACCTTCATTGTTCTCTCTGAAGTAGCTGACATTGGGGTAAAGAAGTGTAAGTAGTGAAGATAATGACTAGGAAAAGGTTTGATTAAAGCTTCTGACAGAAGGGCTGGAATTTGACAGATGATTGAATTAAATATAATCTAGAATTGTGCCTGAACAATGTCCATTTACAGCTTTCCTCTTCTATGTTGTCAGCTAGTATCACTCTTTCAAGGCATTCCCACACCCTGTGTTGTGGCCTCTGCTAGCAGATTGATATTTGGCCTTCAAATGGGTAAAAAGAACTACGTCAGAATATCCTATTCTTACGGTCAGAGTATAGAAAATACTAGAAATCTTGTGCCCTTTTTATAAGTACTTAAAGTATTATGTCAGCATACGAATGCCCTATAGCTGGGCTGACCATCCCATCAGAAGCGCTGATAGCATTGGGTTTTTTCCCATGTAATTCTGGACGTGCGCCTTTCTTTCTGATTTGTGTTCTGGCCTTGGTAAGATGCTCCTTTTCAATTTGTTCTTGAACTGGCTATTGGCTGTAATGGCCTCCTGCTCCTTTTTCTGGTGCTTTCCCACTCCTCTGCTTCCCTTCTTCAGAGCTTAAAGCTGACTTGTTATTAAAAGGCCCTTCTGTAGGGGAAGATCTGATAGCTGCTCAATATCGCTTTATACTTGGCACAAAAATTTATTTTCATGTTACTTATTTTTGATGGAGAAAACCAGCATATCTTTCTGTCCTGAGAACCTGTAGCTATGTTGAGTTCTTCCTTTTTCTCTATCTTCTAGAAAACCAGTTTCTCTCTATGATAACAAAAAGCTATGAAATATTTGAGGCAGCAGTTCATTTTGAATATCGTCAAAATCAGTGCTTGCTTGGACCTTGGGGTGAGGTTCCATGTTGCTTAGAGCAGAGGATGCATTGCTCTGTTGATGCCTATTCAGTGCGGCATCTTTCTGAGCAGAAGTGTTTGGGGAGGGGTAGAAATACTTTTGTTTATTTCTGAGGGGTTTTTGTTGGTTGTTTTTTTTACTTTCTCTGTCAGATTGTCTTCTTTCTTCTTTATCTATGAATTCAAACATGTAATCATGCCCGATAAGGATTGTGGGGTTGTTTTTGATGACTTACAGCTGTTCTGTGCAAGAGAGATATGCAAACTAAACATACAAAAGATATATTTTTTTAATAAGAAAATGCCAAAGAGTGTTACAGCACTGTTATAATACCAGTACTCCCACCAGAGGCTTCATGCATATGCATGTTAGGAGACCACCATGTGTGAGTATGGGGGAGAGAAAATGAATATTGATAAAACATGTCACAAACTGTGAATAGCCCACAGGAAATATAATCTCAGTGGGTCCACTTAATTGAAACAGATTAAAATCTAAATCCATGAAGCTGATAATGTTTTTTATCTTGAAAGGTCAACTGGGTGTTTGACACTCCTAGTCTTACCAGAAACCTGTGTAAAAGACATTGGGCAGGGTGTCTTCAATACATTTTATTTAGAATGGACATTTATGACTGGTCGTTGACCTTGAGATTCCATTAGCAGTAATGAAGGGCAGTCAGTAATGCCTTGTGCGGAGTACAGTAAATGATGCATATACACAGATGAGAACACGTCCCCTGCTCCATGCTGTGTTGGGATACGCCATGGCACTGTCACTGCATTCGTAGTGCCAGTAAGAGAAAAGGAAGCAGTGATACTAACAACAGTGAGACTGCTTTGGAAATAGTTTTACTGTAGAGTGTGGTAGAGTTCAACTTTTTCCATTTCCCTTCTTCCCTCCTCTCATTGGTAAAACATACGACAAAATTTCAAATTCTCTACAAAAAAGAGGACAAACCCCGTTTTCCTAATCACAAAAGGAGTTTAGTTGACTGCTGTCATAAGGAGATATTACCAAGATATAAAATACAATAAAATGTTTCTAGAGAGCCCTTACATGAAAATGTTTTAAACTCCAGTTTATCTGAGTGCTTCAGGCTGACTCTGGGTGACACAGTGTACCAGAAGTACAAAGCGTTGATTCAAGGATCATCATCTCTAAGTTTGACTAGTCCATCCCAATGAGCACGAATTGAAGGAAAGGTGGCGAGGAACAAGGAGTCCCTGACAAAACTCAAATATAGAAAAGAAGCATAGAATAGGTGGAATATATAGAAATACATAGATACTGTCCAAGCATGTGGGATAGGACTAAAAGAGCTATCCCTGTAGGTCTCTTAGTTATTGTTCCTGGGTGATGGGATGGGAGGCTGGTTAGACCCCAGAGAACTTTAGAAGAAAATGAAATCAGCTGCTTCATTCTATGACTTCCTCCACCCTATTACATTGTTTAGTTACTTGTAATGAGTAGTTCCAATGTCTTAAGTTCAAAATGATATTGGCAATGACCAGGCTGACTCACACATGGTGATAGTGCAGGAGAAAAAAACCAAAGCATATTATTAGGCTGTAGATATTCAATGTATGATAATGGTCATCTAGAATAAAATACTGCATTCCTTATTGGTTATCATAGTTGGATTCAAATGGAGAGACTTTTTAATTATCTTGATGTTCTTCCCTGTTCTCATTAATTAATTATTAACAGGGCAATGAGGTTCTGATGCATGTAGGCCATGTGTCTTTTATTGTTGTTCGTGTTGATTTCTCATATAAGGACATATTTCTAATTAACATGTAGTGTTTCATTAATTTCAGTTTATTAAAAATGTCTATATCTATAGCTGCATCTACTTCAAAGAATATTGACTAGATAACACTTCAGTATAATCTTCCTTGAAAAGATACCAGGACCTAACTTAAGCATGAGAATGTAAGCTGCTCTTAAATTATGAGGAACAAAGGAAATTACAAATTTCGTGTTTGAGTGACTTTTATTAATTGTTTCTCTCTCCTGCCTCCACTTGCATAATATTTGCTTAGAGACAATACCTTCAGCAACAATTTATTTTATCCTAAAATACTAGGTAAATGTGTAGTCCTAACAAATCCACCTAAACAGTTGGCATTGTCAGCAAATTAAAACCATAAAGATGACCATTCAGACTTTAGAAAGTACATTGTTTCCTTAATAAAATAGGTTGCGAATAAAAAACAATAAAAATTGACATCTGAGATGTCACTGAACCCTGGTAGTGTTGGCAAAAGGCTTGATGTTTTCAAGATTATTTTGGATAAATCTTACTTTTAAATGTAAAGTCATCCATTTCCTTGAGAAAAGCAAGTCTGCTTTTGGAAGTGAGCCTTGCCAAACCTTTGTCATTATACAAAGCTGAAAAAGCAATTGTGGACCCCCGACAGACCCATATTTTTCCCTTTCAAAACAAAAGGGAGAGAGAAAAGCAAAGCTGCCACTACTCAAGCAGCAGACTTTACCCGTCCTCTGTTCTCCAGCAGCTACCACCAAAAAGATCATTTCCGAAGACACAGGGTTCAGTTCCTCTTTCTTTTGGAGTATTTGTAGCATTCATGATGTGCTGCTGCCTAAAGCAGGCTGCTGGATGACGGTGCCTGTGTTTGACCTGTCCATAAGACAACAAAGCTCAGGACCTTAACATAATCTTTAAAGTAGACCTGGAGCCTATGGAGGTTTCTAATCTTATGAGCACAGTGTGGGAGACAGCCTTGCCCTTAGGAAATGTCCAGCCTGCTTTAGAGCTGCGGCTTGATTTATAAGCACTGTGAAAGAAAGGGTGAGGAGACAGAAAGATGTGCAAGTGATGACCAAAGTTCATCACTTCCCCACTGAAGTGGAACGTGGCAGGTCAGCCTGCTACAAAGACTTTTTTTTAATTAGGTGCACTTTTTCTATGCCTCCTTTCATGGAAGGAGCTGAACCTTTCTTAATTTAGGCTTGCTGAAGGTATCTAAGGAAATCTTTTCTGCTCATAACCAGGAGCTCACGAAAAAAGGACTCTGGTAACCACTAGATGTGTCTGTCTAGTGTTTCGTAACATCTTTTTTGCATGTTGAGAAAAAGACATGTTGAATTTTAATGTACCCTGGTATATACTGCTCTAATGCATGCTTAGTAGTACTGGGCTTGCACCTCTGACTCTGATTTAAATGCTAAATGTTCCCATTTGGAGTGGAAAATTAGAAATGCTATCCAAGTTTTAGACATGCTGTGCTACTGTTGTGATGGTTTGGCACAGGGAGGCAAGAGTTATACCCATGTCAAACAGGGAGGAACTCTTTGACGTGTCCTAACTGTGACCAGACCCACCAGGCAGGTGGAGCATATTGCGTAATCGTCTTCCTTTCTACATTAGTAAGCATTAAGTCGATCCCTTATCCGATAGACATTGACTGTATGCATCCTTGGCTCATTTAATCTCTGCTGATTTGATTAAAAATAAAGTATTTAGTATTACTGTTGCACATTAAAAATATTTTCTTAGTTTTAGACAATATTTGTAATATGTTTTCTATTTCAGCCTACAGAACACCAGTCAAGTGAAAGAATAATAGCACATTATAACAACCTATATATTACTGCGAGTTTCTTTTCAGTATAACAGCACGCTTAGATTTGAAGAAACACCTTTATTATTTTGAATATATTTATATTCACAAGATACATATTGACTAATTATTCTCCCTTGGCAAGTATGTTTTTAATAATAGTTTGGCATTTAAGTAAAATATACCTCTTCATCTTATAAAGCTTAAAGCAATAACTAATTAACGCAGTAGTTCTGTTTTATTTGAAGAACAGTTAATTCTTTTGGAATGTGTTATGAGCCTAGTTTTAGGGTAAATGAACCTTGTTCTCTGTTTATAAAATTGAAGTGTTCCATTCTGAGGTCTTAATTTCCAGTTTACTGCAGCAAAGCTGTTGAGTGGCGTGAGCAGTGGTGCACTGGGAAGCCTGGGAGGCCAGGGAGATCTTGGGAGGCAGCTTGCAAACGGAGTCTCATTTTCTTTTTGAAGATACGTTTTAATTGAGGTGGATTATTTTTTTTATTTTTTTTAATATGTTGCTGATGCTTGCAGTTGCAAGTTAGAGTACTGTGAAGCATCAAAGGACTGGGAGAACTTCTCCAAAAAAATATTTTCTGATACTTCTGCACCAAGGACAGTGTATTTTGGTGTTACAGCAAAACCAGGTTTCCTGCAATTTGTCATTTGCAGAGAATACTGCCTTTGAGATACTGCCCTAAAATAGCATGACATCTGAGGAATTGAGTTTCGTGTTGCAGTTGTCTGCCATTTGAATTGTCCAAAAAACCCTGTAACTTATTTTTGTATTAAAAAAAAAAAAAATAGTCCTGAGAAACTTCAGTAATGGGAAAAACTGCTGGTTAGAGCATTCCAGCCTTGATTCTGAGTTTCTGTCATTTGGAGTTAGCTATCCAAATCTTAGGTCTCATTAACACTGAGGTAAAAACAATCTTTCTCTCATGATTAGGTATAATCAGTCAAACATTTAAATAGTCTAATATGACTTCCCTATTAAGGATGACTGATGGTTTGGTCCTGTGTACGGTCTTTTAATTAGATGCTTTTCTTTTCTTTGAATACATGTACCACTCTGTGTATCTTTTTCCAAGAACACAGCTTATTTTATAACAAACTTGTATAGTTGGCTTACAGCAAACACCATGAAGAAAAATTAAATTTACTCTCTCGTAACCAATCAAATACCCCCCGTTATTCTGTAAATGTGGAGCACTTCAATAATTATCAGGGGGTTTCAGCTTTGCTTCATAACATTGCCTAAGCTGAAAGCAGTGCTGCCTTTCATTTTTAGTGGATGAGAAACTTGGGAAATAAATGCCTATTTAAAAGTTAAATATAATCTGTCAATTTGTCGTATTCTGTTTATTTGTTTTTTGGGTTCCAGCATTTAGAAAAACTAAAAATTAAAATAAGTTCTGGTAATCATGCGGGTGCTGCTGTCTTCTTATAGCCACATGTGGAGATGTCACCGCTGTCAGCCATTTTTACCTATTAAGTTCACTCTTAAATGAAGTAAAAAGTAAAACTCTGCTAGTTTTTATTTAAGTTAAAATTATTACCCTTGTATCTGCAGTTTCACAAATGATCATGAGAATTAAATTTAGGCATAAATGAAAGAGGGGGAGGTATTTCAAGAATGTCCTATGGGATAACAAACCAATTTAATGTCATCAGTGCAAAGAAAAAAAATGCAATTCTGAATATTGAGAAAAGAACACATTCATCATGGTCTGAGTTTTGGAAGCAGCATTTAAAATAGTATATTAGGACTTAAAGTCAACCGTTAAAGAAAATAATGAATTTTTTTCCTTTACAAGCATGAATTGCATTATATGCAAATATTACGTGAGCGTGTTGTCATTTTTTTTATTCCCAACCGAAAGCCTCTAGCAACACCATAGCACATAAACTGCTGCTGCTATTGACAAATCTAATGACGCTGCTCACCTGACAAATCTTGCCTTTAACTCCGCAAGTAGGATATCCTGAAGCTGCTCTCTGTTTGCAGAGACATAGACTGACCGTGAGAGTAGGCAACAGTGTAAGACACCGATTCTAACACCCTGGTCTCTGATTTCCAGTTGGGTGTAAAACACTTGTGGTTATAGACACATTCACAGGCGTATTGTAATGAAGAGACTCTGCTAATGGAGAGGTCGCAGCAGATAAATCAAGTAGAAAAGCTTTGACATTTTTGTATTGTAACATCTTATTTAGGCCGTAAGCTGGCTGGAACAGGTTATTTTTTCCTGAAAGGAATTTTATTAGATATAAATTTAGAAATGTGGTATGAATTAGCATATAGTATTTCTTTAGCTTTACCTGTTGAATACCTCAGTAAAAGGATAAAAAGCTACATTGAAATGATTAGCTATGATGGTCAGAATGTAACTGAACAGTCCAAGTGGAATAATGCAATTTCAACAGAAAACAATTGGTTGTAGGTCAACTATATGAAGAAAACAGTGGGTTACCCTAATCAAGTATGAAATTATTTTTTTTTATTTAAATAATGGTACTTCAGTATATGAGAAATGTTGCTGTAAGGAAAGCAAATTCTGCTTCAGAAACCAATGGAAAATCAGTTTAAATCTTGAATACTTGTAAGAATAATGGAGAGAGGCAGGATGAGGTTTATGTAAATTGTTGCTGCTCTTCTTTCCTGACATTTCAGCCATCATTCTTAGAATTTTTTTAACCTAACAAACGGATATATATCAGGGAGTTTATCCTTCACTGTCACAGAAGATGCTGCCATGGAATTCAGCTGAAGAAATCAATTTAATGGTTTGACAGAGGAGAAAAATTAGATTGGCATTACAGAGAAACATTTAATAAGCATAAGAAATAAAGTCAAAGCACTTGTAATGCATGTCTCTCACTGTTGTTTGAGTGTATAGTTTAAAATACTATTGGAAACTTTGGAGTGGGGAGACTCTGTGGAAGCTGACCAGAAGCTGTTGATTGACATGAAAAAGCATATAGCTGCTACGTTTCTTAGTTCTGAATGACCATTTGTCAAGTCATACTTGGTTTTTATTTATAACGTAGTAAGGGTTTTTTTACAATGCCCAGTAGAGATCATAGAATGACTGTGAAACAAATACTTTCTTGAAATATTTACAGGCAAAATCTTCCAGCTGGAGTGTAATATATAGAAACCTGAAATTTAAATTATGCAAAGGTTTGAACCGGACGTTGTTTTTCTAGTAAAATTCAGTAAATCGTTTGGCTGAAAGAAAAAATGAAGAAATAATAAATGCTTTTTAGTTAGGTTTTTTGTATGTGAAGCTCCCCAGGATGATTTTTGTTACCTTTGTTTTTTCTGTATTTGTTACTGAGCAATGATAAAATTGCGTGTGAACAGAACTTTTTCGTTAATCTGTTTTTAGCACAGGAAAAAGTGCTTTTGATGTTATCTGGTCACCTGCAGTCCTGTCCAATTACAGGGAAGGCACTTTTGTACCACTCCTCACTTTTGTGTGTTAGGTTCTTCTCACCTGTAAAGTCCCTTGACATATACTAGAGAACTGAGTCAATGAGACAGACAATGACTTTAGGTTGCAAAAGTATATTTAGGGCAGAGGCAGGAATTATGCCAGGATAGATAGCATCCACACATTTCTTTGAACCCTAGATGAAAGTTTTGCATCCTTCTGCCTGCAGAAGACATTGGTTCTGTCTTTTTCTAAGGCTGTATTATATATTTTTGTACTTCTGAGCTGGCAACCTGCAAAATTGGGATTAATTATTCTGGAGTTTCCAGTACAGCAGGTGTTTTTGATCCATGTAACTTAGAACTGCCTTTCACTGGGAACCTAGTTGGGCCAGTGAGACCTGGAGTGGCAGTTGCAAACAAAATATCTCTTTTTTTTTTTTTTTCCCCAGCTATGTTTTAATAGTAGTGGGTTAGTATTTTTTTTTTAATTCATTCTAATGATGCTTACAATAGCAACTTAGAGCACTGGGAAGCATCAAAGGGCTGGAAGAGCTGCTTCTCCAAAAATATATGTTTTGACACTTCTGCAAAACTTCTTCAGGTCTAGATTTTGGGAAGTTATGTTTGGCCAGAGATGGTGGATACAAAATCGAAGCAGGCCCAGGATGGGAGTAGAAGTCCCCATTTGCTCACGGGGTAAAATCCACGCGCCTGGAGGCATTATGCTAACATAATCTGATACAGAAGTATTTATAGTAACTGCATGTCCGGAAAGAAAAGTTTGGTTTCCTTTTTACTTGAAGGAAAGGCATAAAAGTGAGCCTCAAAGGGGAAAAAGGCCTATAATCATTTAGGTTGAAGTGCTTCTTAATTCAAATGGTGTGCTACTTAGAGAATTCGATAAGAAGGATTAGAACTGGAAAAGAAAGACGTTTTTAAAAGCAAAGCTATTACAGGGTTCATTACTTTATTTATGTGTTCTCCAAAATCACATGAATGAAGGAAAAAAATGAGAGAAAAAAATACTGGCTTCAGTTCAGAATGTCAATTACTACTTTTTTAATCCTCTTTTCACAATTTATTTGACATCTTGAACAGTAGCCAAAAAAGCTATTATAACTATAAAACATATTCATTGGTATAAATCTCATTAAGTTGAGCAATTTAATTAAGGTATTGACATGCTTAATTGATATGTGCAAGGAGAGACCATTTTCATATCTAATTTCCATATGCTTTCTGCTTTTAAAAAAACTAGCTCCGTAAAAATGTTATAGATTCAGCTAAGCCCTGTCATCCCAAAGGAGCACTTGCTACCATTTACCTTGATTTAGAGCCAACTACTCTTCTAAGTGGAGCTCCATTAAATGGATCTGATGTATGCCTGACTCAAACATGCGTCAGCTTCTCTTATGATCAATAGTGGAATATTTATATTAATAAAGCACCAAGTTAATTAAATAAAATAGTCTTCTGGGTAAACTTAAGTTACTAGGGGATGGGCAGAGAATCAATATATTCTGCCATTTGAACATTAACTATGTGCTCTGAAATTTTATGTCATCTTAGCAAAGATGCTTGCAGTGTGGAAGTCTCAGATGCACGGAAACGCCCAGGGCAGAAAGCTCCTCAGTGTCCGGTGCAGGATTTGCTTATCGAGTTAAAGGAAAACAAACAAACTAAAAACCTTGGGTCTGACCTGCTTCTGTGACTACCCTTTTCATCCCCATAAGCGCGTTGGAAATCCTTTCTTTTGGGTTGGGATTGGACACAGTCAAGTAGGTATTTTCCAGTTCCAGCCATGCCAGAGAAGGAGCACGCATGAGAAACTTGCCAAGTAAGGGTTTATCAGTGATAGTTAAGGGTCATAGGACACCTATTTTTGGTTTTCAAGAAAATAACCTAAATAAATTCTAAAAGTTACCTTTCAAATCACCTGTTCCCATGTGAGCCTGTCTACCGTATTGTGTGTCTCAGCCCAAAGGACAACTGCTTTTCAGCTGTTTCCAGCAGCATCGCCTGCAGCTGCCCCCATGACACAGGGGCAAGTGGTGGGCACACAGGGGCCATGCTGCCTCTGCTGAAACCCTCTCAAACAGAGCTGGAGAGAGATTTCTACATGAGTGGGTCATTTCTGACCATCATGGAAAGCTGCCTCTGTTAGAAACGTAATCATAAGTCTCAGTCACACGTCATTATTTTGCTCTAAAAAGACAGACTCCACTGCCCCTGTGGCACTGATGTTATTTCTATAACATGCAGATGGCCTTTGAAGGAAGCAACTTCCCTCAGGTACCATTGCAATGCACTGATACCACTGTATTCTACCTTTTATCTACATTTTCAGGCTCTGGTTCAATATCATAGGGTGGAAAATGCTTCTGTAAATAATAATGCAGCTTTAAAAAATGCCTGACTTTGATAACCAACAGAGATGCATGCAAGGAAAAGAAAATCTTAAATCAACATTAATAGGTTATTCAGTCAGTTTAGAACTTGTTCTGTGTAAATATGTTACCATCTATTTGTTCAGGGGCACGGTGGCTTTGCTAAAAACACTGTCACCTCTGGTCCGGAGGCAAGCAGTTGTGTGCCAAAGCCCTCAAGGAAGGTGAGTCGTGGAGCATTCTTGCCCACCAGCTTCACTGGCAGGCACTAGGCTCCTTCCTGCTCCCTTCTCGCGCTTCTCAGGCTTGGTTTGAAGGTGATGAGTTAAAACTGGGGGAATCGGAGCGTTTTCATTTGGGCTTTCTAATTTTTAAACACTCAGATATGCTGGGCTGAGCAGCAGTCGTTACTGAGCGTGCAGTGATTATGGAATGTCTCGTGACCGTAACCTGGGGTCATGTCTGAATGGAAGGTTTCAATGAGCCCCTTCTTCACTGACTTCTCTGTGAGAGACGCTGTCTGCCATACGGACTGAACAAAACCACCATGTAAACCCACGGGGAGGGAGCATATGGATTAATGTATAGAACTTATTAAAATAATCACTAGGAGTAGTTCTGGGCTATTGCAGGGAAATGGCGCCGTTATTTTCCTGTGATACATGACTTTGACCTGGTTAAAATATTTCTAATTACCAGGCATAGTGGAAAAGCTGAAGGAATAGTCTCCTCTGTCTTATAGTGAATTTTGTCTTCCAGTTCCTAATATCAGCTTTTCAGCATTTACCAAAAATATTTGGGTTTGTTTCTATGTTTGTATTTAATATAGAACCTTCTGAAAAAGACATATATGTTTGGTGTGCTTAATACTTCCAAACATGCTTCATATGTGAAGAAATATACTTTGGTTCTTGACTAATATTACTAATCAAAGCATTTATGTTACATGTGAAAATTCAAAATTTTTACTGGATGTAAAACTACACTCCTGCTGTATTCCTGTCTCTGGTAAAGTGTTGGTAATGCATCCCAACCCTACCATTTAGTATTTGTTTTGCCTTTCTTCCTTTATATCATTCTTATGTTCTATGATTTAGAAGGACTGAACAAAGAGTGCAAGCTAGAAACAACATTGGAACCATATGTGTTATAGTTGTATATAAGCTATAGCATAATCATATAAATTTAACAGGGTGGGATAGGTTTAGTTAGAAAATGACTTTCTGGGTTAGACATAGTTCCCCAGTATTTACAGTTGTCTTTCCAGAAATTAACTGTTCAAAGAAAGGGCAAGTGATTGCGTCTGAGCTGGGGTAAAAACAGATTCCACTCTGAATTGCTTTCTGGAACCAAACAAAACCCTTTGTGTATGGAATGGCAATGCAGAAATTGTATTTTTTTGACTGACTCTTGCTTTCTGCCTCTTGATTGTTGGTTTTCCTGTATCTACATCTGGAAGTAATGATGTGAATAAATAATATCAAAATGAAAACTTTCCAAGTTTTATAGGGAAGTTAAATTTGGTTTTTTGATAAGATAGAGCTGTTTGTGTCATATGAAAAGGTTTTAAATTTTATAATATCAGATAAAAGATCTCTAAATTGTGTGCGAATGTAGAACAAACAGTTTGCGAGTAACGTGCCTCCTTGTTAGTTACTAGAAATGGCTGTGTTTATTTTCAGTGCTGTTGGACAATCAGTTTACTTCCGAGTTGTTACACTATCCACCCCCTTTGGTAGTGTGCATTGATTTCATTTAAAAAAAAGAAGAAGAATTCAGGATGTCAATTTCCCAGTCAGAAGCTTAGTCAGATCAGCGCCGGGGGGAAAGGGGAGCTGTGAGATACTATTATCACTTGTATTGTTTGTCTTTTAATAAGGATTTGAATGTAATGCATCATCTAAAGCTGCAGCTACAGAGGCTTGTGCTGTGGGTGCTGTGAGTTCTCTCACTTTTCTCACTTTTCCAATGGAACATAATTTTTTCCAAGTGCCAGGCTATATGTCGAAAGCCAAGCAAAGCATCTTTACCATCAAAAGCTTTCCTGGGAATCGTTTCTACTTAGTGCTACATATACCTGACTACTTATACCTTTTGGCTAATTGTTTTTTCAAAAGTTTGCTGAAGTAGTTGAACAGAGGTGTCGTAAACTGAAGAAATTTAAGTCTGGGCTAATTGGAAACCAAGTGTTGCTGTCAGGCATCCTTTCTTCTGCAAACTCGCATAGCTGTAGTGGACCTAAGAGAAAGTCATCATCCTTCCCAGCAGTGATGAAATAAGATCACTCTGGGATTTGATATTCTTTGAGTTGAGAGTGCTTCAATGATGAAACACAATGATGTGTAGACTTCTTGCTGCTTCCCTTTGGAGTCTGTCGTGCAGGAGGCCCTCCTCCCTCTCCCTGGTCAGTGATCAGCTTTTTTTACATTTAATTTCATTTTCTGAGCTGACATTGTCAATCTGATATTCAGCAACATGCTTGACAGTGAGAGGAAAGCCGAGTTCATTTTTGGAAGTGGCTTTATGCAAATAAATCCTTGTGCAGATCGCTGAAGCAAGACATTTGCTGATGAATCAGAGAAGTGCCCTTGTTTCTTTGTCTCCTGCAGGAATAAAGCTCGAAATGTGCCACAAAAATCTTTGCAAGCTACTGTAAACAATTCACACATGCTCACATCTCCCTGTGAGTCTTTTGGGTGTTTGGGGATAAAAACTGAATTTGGTTTCAAAGAAGGATCTGGAGGTTTTCACAATGCAGTGTTTGGTTGGCTTCGGGGAACCTAACTCAGCTTGTAACTTATTCAGGCCAGGGTTGTTTGTAAGTGGGAATGAAGCCCCAGGGAGGCTGTGAAGTCTTGTGAACTGTCTTCATTTTAGCTTAGTCTTCAATAAAGTTTTAGCTCCTTGGTAGGTGAACTGCAAAAGCATTAAAATAACAAAAGACTCAATAGGCCGAGTGACATGATCACAACTTTAACTTCTTTTTGTGGGGAAATCTATCATTTTGTGTAGCTTAGATTTAGGTCTATGTTATGTTAGTGAGCGTGTTTGTTCTACTAGTATACTTTATTTTTATTTTCTGTATTTAAAACACCTGTCTTTTCTTTAGATGCCTTTTTCTAAAGTGTAGCACTGTTGAATGATAAACTTTCTGTGCATGGAGTGGGATGTTTGAAGGTGCTTTGCCTGCCTGGATAGCCAGTGAAAAAAAGAGATTAATTTTGTTATGCTTCAGTGAATCTTTTCTTCATTGTGCGGATAAGGCAGCAAAATGAGGTTTGTAGGTATCATTCAGCTGCGATGGTAAGGGTGGACCTGCTCTGAAATAATTGAATAGCTTGTGGGTTCGTGGAGCCTCCTGTAAAAAGGAGAAGCTAGTATGACTTAAACAGTTGCATCTTGCATGAATATCCCCAATAGAGTTAACCACTTTGTGGTATTACATCTTGGTCTAATAAATCTAGATGTCATATCCACATAGAAAAATGAATTAAGGCTACAAAGCAGTCTGAACTGTATCTTCTTACATCTCCAGTGTTTCACGGGGGCTTTCGGGGACTAAACAATTCGTAGCAGGAAAGATACATAAAGGTGAAGTTGTGGAAGAAAAATTGAAGATAAAATATTATGAAAAAGAAGGGACAAGATGAATAAAACTCTTTTGTACTTTGTCTAGGGCTTCAGTAGCTGTTAATGGAGTACAGACTGCTGAGTATCATTGTAATAGATAGTACTGGTCCAATATTATAATTTATTTTTAAAACTTCTATTGCAGCTAAAACAATAGTGTGCCCCTCTTACCCACGTACGCTTTTTACTACAGAATAATAACCTCTTGATAACCAGGGCTCACATATAACTAGAATGTTGTTTTTCTCACTGCAGTGCATTCAAATAATTTGCAATTCATTTCTGCCTCACTAGAATAAATGGAATATCACTGTAGTTGTTTTTACATCTGTGGATTCTGTATAACTTGTATTACTTTCATATAGCCAAAGAAATGCCTACAGTGATCATGAAAACAAATTAAATCATTGGCCTCTTTCAGGAAAACTTCGTAAAAAAACAAAGTCTAGGTCTTTTATACATGCAATTGATACTTTCTCCTACAAAAATAGTCTAAATAGCTAAAGTACAAGGTCACAGCCTGAATTAAATAAATACTATTATGACCACTGTTTTTGTTCTACTGTGTGATGATTGGGTGCACAGGGAGGTATTTTTCTGAGTATATCAATAAAGTGCAAAAAATCCTATAATATAAAAATACTCATCATTAACAAAGGTAGAATTAGGTCGACGAAGGTCATTAAAAAGCGAGTCTTCCTCCAGATGTTGATCCAGTTATGTAGTGACAGTGGAGTTTATTAGCTCATGTTTCAGACTTTATGATTTCACAGATTTATCTCCTAAAAAAACCGCTCACCATATTTTTAAAAAACATGTAACCAATAAACTGCTTTATCTTTTTGCTAAATGATCAGACTGGGCTTAAACAGGAGTTCATTTTTAGTTTGTGAAGATCAGAAGATGGTAATTTTTGCCTACTGATTTTTAGAATTTGCAAATGCATAGAATTTCCTTCCAATACAGCTCAACAGATAAAAGTATAAAACACACAAAAGGTTAACATATAACACTTGGTTGCTTTTTTTTTAAATTAGCTTAAAATAAAGGAAATTCCATATAGCTGAATTTCTGCTATAGAAAGTATTAACATTATTAAGCAATGAGACAGCTTTTTGAATTTATATTGTTTTAGCGGCAAGCAAATGTTTATAAAAATGGAATAATCACTGGGAGATTAGCTTCTTTCCAGTGATGTCAGTGCTTCGCTTCTACCTCTTTGAGCTGTATGTTGTTCCTACTGAATCATTTTAGTATTTTAGTTCCTCTGTGTTATAATCTCACTTGGTCGGAGAACAGTGTCATGAAAATGCATTGGTAGAATTTGATGTCGTGTAGGATCAGTATCCCATTGGATTCACTTTATCAGTGATCCAGTTGCAAATGTATTGTATAGTAGTTCTGGATCATTCCGCAGGAAAAGAGATTTTTTTTTTTTTTTTTCTATCAAAATAAATCTCTCAAATAAATTGTCAGAAATGTGCATGCTGTTCCTCTGCTGGCAGGCCAATCTCACCACATGTGGTAAGACTTAGTGTATAAATTGCATAAAATGGAATACCTAATGTATATGACTTTCAAGGTTGGTGTGTGTTTGTCTCTTCCTGCACCCTGCTAGAGTACCTTGCTCTAGTCACATACTGCCTCTTGCTGGGTCTCATTGTTCCTTGTATAAAAAAAGAAAGATTAATTATGCTGATACCATTTGTAAAGCACTGAAGACCTACATTAAATATCACTAATAAAGAAGCTTTATTGTCATTTATTAGTCAGAAGCTTTATTGTATTTCTAGAAGGGTGCTTCTCTTCAAGTGTTTCCTCTCAGTCCACTGTCATTTCCTTTCCAGTTCCTGCTCCTGAACATATCCAAAGTTGAATATAAAGACATTGAGGTAAAATTTAGTTTTTGTGCGTGATCCAAAAGACAAAACAGATGCTTCTTTTTAAAATGAAAACCCTGATCTGTCTCAAGATGGGTGGTTTTAAAATAAGAGTCTCCTAAATGCTGTCTGATCAGTATTTGCTCAGCATTT
Organism: Tringa tobata; assembly: GCA_033628505.1. Taxonomy (NCBI): domain Eukaryota; kingdom Metazoa; phylum Chordata; class Aves; order Charadriiformes; family Scolopacidae; genus Tringa; species Tringa tobata. The sequence goes on along the minus strand of JAHREE010000308.1, from coordinate 4,445,656 downwards.
TGGAAATGGTAGAAGGAGGCAGGAAGAAATGTAGAAGTCATAAAGAAAAATGTTGCCGTTAATTGAGCATTGACACACAGATTATTTGCACAGTTAATTTAAAATAACATAAAAATATTTACTAGTCTTCTAAGAGATACTCTAGTAGAACTATTCTTTTTCTAGTTTTGTTTTGGGTACATTGACAGCCATCCTCTGTTCTTTTAAACATTTAGGAAGTCTTCACCATGTACTGAGTGATCCCTGTAGTTGTGTCAGAACAGAAGTCGTGAATCTATCAAAGTCCGTGCAGGTCAGATCTCTTGAAGGGTCTTTATTAACAGATGGGTTTTAATTTGGCCTTGGAGAAGGCGGGAGATGATGTTAAAATAATTATCTACTGCTGACATCTTTTTCCTCCTTGATGGCTTAGTGAACACCCTTCCGCAGTCTTTAAGTTCAGTCTCTGTTTGAGAGTCTTGTTCTTCAGAATGAGAGTATGTGATGTGACTTGGGTTAATTCGACGATGTGAAGCTTTGAGGGAACATTGAAGCATAGAGTTAGCATCTATCATCTCACAGTAAAACCAGATCAACAAAGAAATTGTGGTGTTTATCTTCTGGAAGTTTAGCAGTAGTACTTGTGCAGTAGTGTGTAATTGTGTGAAAGCAGCAAGGACTGGTTTAATTGGAATTTTTGAGCTAAATTCTCCTTCTTAAAACAAACAAAACAAAACTAGAAAGTTTTTCAACAGCTTCCCAGAGCATGAATTAAGAGCCAGCTGTATTATATTTAGCAAAAACACAGTCACCTTGCATTGTTCAGGGTACAAAACATCTGTAGGACTTGCTCTTGTTCAGCAGAACTCGGATGCTGTCAACATCTATACTTTCATTGCAGTAATAGCAGGAACAAATTTTTTTCCTTTTAGAAAATCAACAGTGATGCCAAGTTTCCCCAGAGTAAACGCTACACAATACTATTGTTCTTAAGCTCTTGTAGTCCATTGGCAACAAGACTTACTCATTTTTCCTTTTAGACAAAGCTATAACTGCTACTTTAAGGTAAATACCATCTTTTACACTGAACATACAGCAAGGGAGAAGCCATTGCTTCACTGAGTGTGTAAAGCCCCTCATGAGTGTAGAGGTGCTGATGTGAGTGTCAGACTTGTCACAGCTTGTTCTCATTACTAGTGTAGTGAGCTGATTTGGTCAATGCTTTTCCCACCTGGAAGATGATAAATACCTTGAATAAATCTTGCATATTTACAAGGCACAAAGTTACTGAATTGTCCTCAACAACTAACACAGTTATTTGTTCATTCATCTATAGATCAGGAAAAATCCTAATACTGAACAGTTTTGGAAATACTAGGGCAACAGCTCCTAGATAAGAATACTATTTAGCTGTTGAAAGTGTTAAACATTATTTTTAACATTTAAGAAAGTGCTATGCAATTTTGGCAGAGCAGGAAAAATTATCCTGTTCTTTGCTATGAATGAAATGGCAGCTTAATGTGATACAAAGACATTTAAAAGAAATGTGGTTGGGCATGTTTACAGAGTCTGTTTTCATCTGATTACAATGTCTGCATCCTTGAGCCTGTGCATACTGGCACCTACACATCCAGGTGCATTTACTGTGCAAGTAATTCGGATCCATTTGTGTACCTCAAGGACGGTCATCAATCTCTTGGCTCAGGCTTCTTAGCACACTTTTAAGGCACAGCAGCCTTTACAAGTGTAAGCTTATTGCAGAGGAGACAGGTCTGCATCCTTCTGCACTGCTTCCTCAGAATATGTGGCTGGAGCTGCATAGGAAGACATGACCAGATTAACTGTAATATTGCTTCCTTCTTTGAAGGGGTATTGTATGGATGGGCAAGAAGAAACTGTAGCAGTCAGAAGGGAATCTGTGCTGCAGCCGCTCTGCTGCTGGTTTCATGGTCCAGGTTTTGCCATGCCTGAGGTTAAGCAGGGTTTGAGGCATTGCAAGGTGTTGTGGATTATAATAGAAATTCTGTGAAACAGCAAAGCTTCCTTGGGAATGACAAGCCTTTAGTTAAAAGAAAGCACTGGTGAAATTTCTGCGCTGGAATTGTTACAGTTATAATTGAGTAAATTTCTTTTTTCCCCCATGGATTTCCTTTGTCTTTCTATTTCTTTGCATGTTAGCCATTTGGCTTGCAAACTCTTCCCTTAGTAAGCGTTGGTCCCTTTGCTCTCTCTCTTCACTGCCTGTGGAAGTTACCTTCCCTCCAGCTCTTGCTCTGTGAAAAAGCTGACTTCTGTCATTCCTCACTTCGCTGACTTGCTTATCTTTTCTTATGTATTACTTAGAGATACCTATTCTCTTTGGATTATACTGTCTAATTTTCCCCATCTGTTACTCTTTAACTCCTTAATTGTGTTATTTAATTCAGTAAAAGGGTGCAGGATAGAGTTTGTATGTAACATGCTGTACAAATTAAAACTAATTCTAATGAGACAAATTGCAGTGACCGGGTAGTGTTAAGTATGTGACCTTTTGCAGAGTAGTTCAGTCCGGTGTTAGTCCAGTTGTAAAGAAATGTTGGGTTGAAGAATAGTCACTAAACTTTAATGCACAAAACCTCAGGATTTTTTTTAACTTATTTTATTTTGGTAAATCCATAAGACTGAAATGTTTTTAAACCAGAAATCCTATTTGGTAAAAGAATGTAAACAAGCTACTGACGTGGATTAACTGATTTTCATTTTTCTCAGCTGCACATTCTGTATCTGGGATGGAGCGAGTGGGCAAAGTATTTATTTTTTAGCATTTCTGGCAGCTGACACTTTCTTAAAATCAGTATTTATACCTTTCCATTGCTTGCTTTTCAAAATAAAGCTAACCAACGTAGACTTTCCAACATCATTGTGTCAGGAAGAGCTGATGTGACACAACAGGTTATTTTGCACTCTCAAGCTCCCTATACAGTTGAATCAACCAGTGTTTGTCTTACGGTTTGTATCAGTCACCACAAAGAGAGTTGTGTGTGAGCTCTCCTTTCGTATCCCAAGAAGCAATTGAATTGTGGATAAGCTAGAAGATACTTGAAGGGGTCAGGTTAGTTGTTCTGGATTTTTCCTTCACTTCAGCTGAACATTGGTTCCAGGCGTCAATGGTTAACTCTGAGTTTACTGTTTTATTATGGGATCAACACACAACAACATACTGGGAAAGATACATGCTTGGTTGTGCATCATTTGCTCTTGATGACTAGTTCTTTAAGTCTTCACATTAAACTTTTTAGACATTAAAGGCATGTCTAGTTCTTTATTGGATAACACCAAATAGTGATCTTTCTTTTAGCTCATTTGAGGGGACAAATAATAAAGGAGTAGTGTTCACAATAAATATTTCTTAATCAATCTGCTTTTCAGGCAGTTCTTTGTTTAAAAATAGTCTTTTTAAATTTCAGAAGCTGCATACCAAAAAAGATCTGGAAAATAACTGGTTAAATGTTCAAAGGGTGTTTTTGGGGTTTTGTTTGTTTGTTTTTGAAAAGAGCTAACCATGATGCTATCAGTGCTGATTTTTTGGTTTTCATATAACACATCTTATTTTTAGTACCACTGTAACTTTGCAAGTTGTGTTAAAGTAGCTATTTCAATGTTATAGATCTGTAGTTCAAGGGAAGACTCTTATTTTATGAATGTTCATATGGTCTGTGTTCCAATTAACTGATTTATGCTCTGTCGTTGGCAAATTTAAAAAAAAAAAAAAGTCTTAATGTCTCTTATAGCTATTTTAGATGCTTGAAATTTCACTTAGGATGTAATACCCAGTGTTAAAGCAGGAAGCTAAACCCCAGCATTGTAGCAAAGCCTACAGAGGCACCTCGAAAATGTCAGCAGTTTTGGGTGGGTTTTTTTTCTTTTCCAATCCTTTTATCAGTAAGGTTCTTGCAATTCACATTTTAAGATCAGGAAAACAACATTATGCTTGCAGAGGGAGTTAATCTATGTCCAAAGCATTTTAGTTGAATTAAAATAAAAGCTAAAAAAAAAATAAATCTATTGACTTGTGCCAGCTCTTGTTTGAGTCTGGGTTAGACTAATGGGTGGTCTCTGTGCTGTGAGGGTGCGTGAGCCACAGCTGCTGGGTTTTGTTAGCTCCGTGGCTCTGATCCCTGCAAACCTGGAAGTCTAAGTCCTTCCCCATCTCTGTGGCTCCATTTGTCCATCTCTGAAATGAGAGTGCTCTTTCCTCAGGGGCATTCGCCGCACGCTGCTGGCCGGGGAGGCTATTGGTGGAACATACCCAGTATCATCTCCTGCTGTGTTTTTCTCCCAGTTGGTTCCTCTGTGATCTGCTGCCGAGGCCTTTCCAAGTGTGTTTCCATCGGATGGGAACCCTGTATGAAGGAGGCAGGGGGGCAGTTCCAAAAGAGATTGTGCTTCGTCTGGGCAGTGGCTGGTTGCAGAATCTCTGTGCCATTTGCACTGCTTGAAAGCTGTGTGGCAGGTTGAACTGGATGAAACTTGCCTGTATTTATCAAAATAACAGGAAGAATAATCCAAAAAAATCCATTTAGCTCAACACATCTATGTGATGTGTTGAGCTAAATGAGGATGCAAATGAAGATGTTTCCTTTGTTGTTGGACTCACTGCTTTCTGTACAGAGGAACCTTTGTGAAGGAGGGTGCTGCTGACATCCTAACACATTTTAGTTTGTCCTTAGATCAAGTGCTTCTGGTCAGCTCCCTAACATTGTCTGTTAGGGTGAGGATTTTTGGAAATGTATGTTTCTCTAAAGCTAGAATTTTTCAGATTTCCTCTAGGATCCATCATGCACCCAGGCATTGGACTTATCTTCCATTACAGAAATAGATGGCTTGAAACCTTTGTGTAAGAAATAGGAAATGTATTAGTAATCATAATTTATTTTTCTTCATATTAATTGTTTATTTTTTCTTGACTACCACAATTCTCTTTTGTCTGGTTTTTTTTAGGGTTTTGTTTTGGCCTCACATTTGTTTATTTTTGGCAGTTACTATTAATAACTAATATATATTTCACATAGAATCAGTGAGAGTTTCCTATTGTGTCTGTTGTGAGAAGCAGGGAATGAAAAGCTGAAACTTCTAGATAAACTAGGTAGGCAAGTTGCTTGTTAGGGCCACCTGCTGCCTTAGAGCAAATTTTGTGAAGGGCATGGGCTGAGCCTGGTTGGTGTTTGCTTAGCACAAGTTTGGCAGAGGGGTAGGAAGCAGAGATGAGCGTTATCTCTAATCAGCCCAAAAAGGGAGAATTGTGAGAAGGCAGTTACGGAAAATGAAGCATGTGGCTGTGAATTTTCTTCCATGCTGCGTCTAATGCCACACACACCAATGCCACACGGGCTGTCAGTTCTTCAGACCACAAGAGATATATATGAAATCAGTCCACGATCCTGGAGATTTAGAGAGGCAGTATTGTTAGAGGAGAGTGCCTAAATGGAAAATAAAATTAATACAATTTGCAAGAAGATTGTCATAGAAAATGGATTAATTTCCTACAGTCCCCTCATTTTGCTTGACCACAAGTGAGAGCTGAGCATATATAAGACAAAGCAGAAAGCCAAAATATCAATTAGCCCTTTTAGGCCACAGTAAGATTAGGAAAAAAAAATACATGAAAACCTAACTTATTTTTGAACCTAGCTTGAAGTAACGCACAATGAAATGCTGGACAAATGCAGCTTCAGGTATCAGTGGGTTTAGTATGGTTGTATTTGGTCACACAGTTCTACTTTTTCAAGCCCTTTTTGCTCTGCTTTGCGTGTCTCTTGCTTTCAGAGCATACTAATTTTTGTCTTCCTAAGCCATTTTGTCACACTTTGACCATCGGCTGTAGCTCTGGTGTGCCTCGCTGTCACACCCAAGTGACTCCCTGTCATGAAATAGGTCTGCAACATAAGACTGCCTTCTTGTAGGTCTGAAATACACTTTACTTTCGACTCCTCACTGTTCAGGTTGCCTGATCATTTGTCTGGGTTGAAGGTCTGTCTTTAAAGAACTAATATTTTGTTGCTGGCAAAAGAAAGGGGAGGTGAAGGAAGGGTCAGGGTGTGGATCAGTGTTAAACAAATTGTGAAGGTCACAAAGAATTTTAATCTGGCTTGAAAAAGAGACTTGTATCCAGCAGCACATTTTTGTTTTTGATAGTCTGAATGGACAATTGTGGCTACTTTGAGAATTTGGTGTAGACTGCATGACTGGTATAAATTGAATTAGACTCATGACAAGGACATAGTCCCCTTTTTTTTCTATCTGCCTGATGGAAAGCAGAAGAAAGCCCTGTGTGACACGTCTTGACCCACAATGTCAATGTGGGCTTTTGTGACAGGCTCTGATTTCTGTCCTCTCATTTGATAAAGCCAATTTGGTGGAGACTAGAAAGGAGGCTTGCTGCAACACAAAATGTACTTAGAGAAAAGAGTATCTGGTGGTGAGTACAGATGACTGCCATTCCATCTTAATAAGTGTTAGAAAGCCAGAGCTGCTTCTTTCTGAAAAAGGGGCAAAGTCTTGGGCTTGTGTAACGTAGGGACATAGTCACACCAAATGATGCACTGTGTAATATCCTGTGCAGTGCTATCACCTTTCTTTGTCCTTTTCTTCAGCCATCCCACTACCTTCCATTTCCTCCAAACCAAGTTTGCTTATTTCTTCCGTTTTTCTTTCCGACTGTTCCTTTCATCTTCTTACACTTCTCTCTCCCCCCCCACTTTGTACCCTAAACCGGAGTGAAATCACTTCCCCTTTTCCACGCTGACAGAGCACCAGCAAAGCAATCATTGTGAGTGCTGCTTTTCCTTAGCCTGAAAGCATCCCAACTTTCTGATTTTTTTGTCCTTTTCCTTCCCATTCCCGATGCCCTACTTTCTGCCTCCATTGGCACTGCTAGAGGATTGTGTACTTGGAAAATACTAGTGGAAATATTTATAGTGCATCAAAGGAAAAAGCAATTGAACTCGGGTTGTGTAACAGAAAACGGTAACCTGCAATGCTCATTGCTCTACCTGCACTCACAATGCAGATGTAATGATTTAAATTGAAACATTTTGTAATGTTTTAAGTACTAGAAAGACATTTTGAATTGCTGTCGTGTTGCTGTTTTTTTTTTTTTAAACAAAGTTAAAAATTCTGTTGTTCCCATTGATACACGATACAGTGGGGTTTTTTAATGCAATGGATCAGGATGTTTTAACTGTAAATTTACAACACTCACAAGAGAAAGATTGTCATGTTTTTCCTGAATATTAATTTCAAATTCGGGGCTGTAATCTGAGCAGGGGAAGCCAAGTATTTTTGCAGTCAGTAAACAAACAGGAACATGGTGAGAAAATGGCATTTGCACTACAGGGTTGCAATTTCAAGGCCTAAGAGTTGGCTGTAGGTACTCCGACAGCAAATCATGGTATTGTGCCAGTGTCATGACCACATTTGAGTGATATTTTCTGGAAGTTCTGTCATTTGTATCACGAATTCTGGTGGTTTTCATTGGAGCTCACGCCACAGACCTCTAGAGGAGATAAAGAAAATTGAAAACATTGTGCGGTGTAGCAAATCCAGAAACACCTACTTTTCCAAGCATGTTTATGTTGCATTATCTCATGTAGATTTGAGAAATGTGGTCTCTTTGTTAATACCATGTATATTTTTTTCTCTTTCCTTTTTCAGAGACCTGAGTGAAAACCAGATAAAAGGAATCCCTAGAAAGGCCTTTCGAGGAATCATTGATGTGAAGAACTTGTAAGTGACAACTTCATTACTATTTGCGGTGAAAAACATTCTCAGGTTATGTCTGGCTGTTCTGATTTGTTTGAGTACTGTGTGGTTTGCTCTGTGCAACACAAAAGGGAGCTGTGGACCCTGCTGTGTGCAGCAGGTTATTCTCAAGGGGCTCATGTGCTACTGTGGTCCACAAGTACACTGTGCAACACACCTGGGAAAGTTTGGAGCAAAGGAAAACGTATACTTGAGGCTTTATCCCTCCCTGCAATATTTTCCTGCAAAATCCAGTGAAATCGTGGTCTAAGCCTTGAAGCAAGATATTAATAAGAAGCGAACTGGTAGAGGTTGGGGGTGAAATTGAAATATTTCACTTAAATTAAATCATCTGTCCCACCACTTGGATGGGAAGTAAATATGGCAAAATGTGGCACACAGGCACAGTTGTTAAGCCACAGATACCAGAAAATAAAAACTTAACATGGAAAATGAACTGTGCATGTTTCGACAGTCTGTATTGAAACTTAAAATAACGTTTAAAAGCCATTAAAGACAGAAAAGAAAATTTTGCTGTTTGTGCTAATGAAGCTAGTCAGTCCTAGCCATTTTCTATAAAATATAGTCTGAAATATGTATAAATAAAGACTTTCAGCTCTTTATTTCTAGCACTGCTAGAGGCTGCTTATATGTTACATACCAGAAATGCATTTCTGTGCACACCCACGCACTAACACATCATTGGCATCATTAGAGGCAACACAAGGTGAATTGAAAAAGGAAATAACAGCCAGCAAGTTGGCAGAGGGTCGGGATTTCCCGAGGAAACTTGCAGCCACTCTCAGAACCATTTCAGAGCCATTAGTATTAGCACTGTGTTACCACACCAGTAGCTGAGGTCTGGTATTCCACCATGTTAAATATTGTCAGCATAGCATAAATACTGTGGATTTTTTTGGTTTATTGAGTAGAAGAATCAGCTGAAGTAGATCTAAGAAGCAGCACTTTTCTATGAACAGACTTGCAGCATACCTGTGCTCTGTTTTTATTTCTTGCTCCAATGAACAACCTCTTTAGCGTCCAGCCTAATTTTTTTTTTTAATGGGCAGCATGAAAACTGTTAAGAGCAGTCAATATGAGTCAGAGCATGGCCATGTTTGCGTCCAAGGGCAAGATACAGTTCTTGTACTTTCTCTGGTGGTGCTGTGGTGCAGGGAATCTCTCATCAGTGGGTTTATGCAAGGGAGACAATACTGCAAAAGACTGAAGCAGGACTCTCCCCAAACTGGAAAACGTGGGCACAGGAGCAATGCTGTGAGGTGCCTCCTGTTCCCTCTGAGCACTGTGCAAGGTTCCTTCGGGGAGATTTTGGGATAGAATGTGAAGACTTTTACACATCATGTAACATTTACAGCTGTTTCTGCAGGTATTCAGCATACTAAGCTTGTGATTCTTTGATGGTTTGTTATTTCATGTATATTCAACAGTGACTTTAGCTTTTCAGGTAGGAAGCCTTTTCTATCTGAATATCAGTCTGAACAAGTGCATCTGTAGGAGCCATTAAACTCTTCTAAGCCTGTATTCTAATGTTGATCTTCAGTAGAGGAGCATCAGAGGGGACCTGTGCGAGCAGGTCTAGTTTTTAAGACACAGGAAAATACTGGAGAATAGTTTATAGTGGGAAGATGTTTGTGGACTTTAGACAGAAGCATGACTTTTTTTGTCATGTTGGCATGAGCTTTACCTACATTGTGTAATCTAGAGGAACAATAGATGGTGTTTTGTTTCAGAAAATCTAACTTTCCCAGCTATAATTCACTGTTAGTTGGCTAACTTAATTTAAATAGCAATGTTTGCATTCAGAGTTGATTGCATCTCTGGCAAACTGTCAGAAAAATCACAGGTGTTCTTTGATTTTTCCACCCAATCTCAGTGCAGAAGGAACCAGAGTCTCACCTTAAGGTGAGCTGGTATCAAGGGATGGCTGACTGGAGAGCTTACAGGTATAGATGTTGGCATCTAAAGATTTATTAAAAAATTGTGACTGTTGAGATAGGCAGTATCTATGATTTTGCTGTAAAAGACATTGTCACAAGTGCTTCCCTGTGGGCACTGTTTCTGTCTTTCAGGAATACTGAAGCTATCACAATCATAAAATAATTCTGTTTGGAAGTGACCTTTGGAGATTACCCAGTCCAACCTCTGGCTCAGCAGGAGTACAAAGCTTAGTAGTCTAATTAATAGATTTGCTGACGTGAGCCACAAGTACTGATTGTTTAGATAAATAGCAGGAGAAGGAGGCTTTTCACTCAGATCTATAGCCATTTTTTTCTTGATAAGGAATGGACAAATTTTGTGTCTAGGGTGGTTTGTTAGATCAAGTGACAGCTTCTGGACACAGAGCAGTGGCCTATGAGTTGCTGAGAAAAATATGACAAGATCTTGAGCCAGCTTGTCGCTGGAAACGCATTAGAATTTCTGCAGCAATAACTGTAAGGGTGTGATGCAACTTGAACTAAGTTAATATTTAAAGCTCTTAAAGCTTTAAGCAGTAGGCTTGAACATGCCAATTCCCATTCTCAGTCTAGGTTTGGCAGCCAAATTGCTCCCTTCTGAGTCACAGAGATGACCATGCCAATGAGCGTGAGCGTTCAAGCACCGAGAGGAGAATGAGCCTTCTCCTTTCAGTGCCATTCAGCTGTTTGAACACCTGCACTGCCAGTCACCTGGTGACTCTCTGACACACATGTGCCAACGTGATAGCAGCAGGCTTGGCCGTTTCTATCGTTATCACTTTGCACGTTTATTGTACTATCTCAGAGCTCTTTCACCTTATAAAGTGTGTTTTTGAGGGATTGTGGAGACTTTTAGACATAAGAAATAGAGTTACATATTCTCCCACGCTCCCCAACCCTTTCCAATTTATCTTGAAAATTCATATAGGGCAAGGCTGGCATGGAAATGTCTCTGTTTTCATGGCTTGACATTTAACATGGCCTCAGATTCTTCCAGTTTCTACATAAAGTGTCCAAATGTCGTGGCAAAAATAATAACTCTTAGCTGTTATAATAGGGACACAGCAAGTGCTAGACCACGTGAAAGTCTCCAGATTAATGCTGTCTTTAACAGCCGCTTGGAAAGCTTCCCTCAGGAAAAATGCATAGAAGTTGATGCAATGGACTAAGCCAAGGCATGAATTCCTTTTGAATACAGGCTCCAAAATGCAAAGCCTAAGGGCTTAATATAAATTACAGTGGGTGCCATTTGGAAACCCTGTGAGAACTGACCTATCTCAGTATGGCCATATCAATAAGCAACACCAAGTGGCAGGCTGTATCCAGTTGGAGCATACTGGTGTAAAAAAAGTATTTCCTGAATTTAAGGGAAGAGGTGCTGCTGCATGTGATGAGGGATGGAAGTCTTTGGTGATGTCTATCTAGCACCAGGACTGAAGAACTGGCTTGGTACTGATATAATGTTTTTGGTTATTTAAAAAAAAAAAAAATTAAGATCATAGGGAAAAAAAAAACCAACGTGTTATAGAAAGCAGTTTTTCAAGGGATTTTTCACCATGCCTTTCTTTTTAAATGGTATAAGCTTTATATCTTTTGTCATTCTCTTAGCAGAGCAGTGGCACAGGAAATGGGCTCACGTAAGGGCTGTGCTGAAGAAGAGCATTTAAATATCAGGGAGGCCAACTTTTTTCCACGATACAAAGCCAAAGGAGAGGCTGGCAAGATGAGGTTTTGAAATTCCCAAAGGGTGGGAATTTTGTTGTGTGAATTATTTTCATATGAAGTGTTCTCTGCTGTTTGACTATAAAATCAAAGCTAGAAGCTGCACACAAAGAAAAAGTTAGTAAGTCTATTTCTAATTAAAATATAGAAATAGTTATACAGCTTGAACACCTAACGTCCATTACCAACAGTGAACTTAGACGGGAATTTGGTGTAAATTGGCACTTTGAATATATTGTAGAATAGATGCATCAGTGCTACTTAATGGTGCTAAAAGACATGAACAAGCAAGGGCAAGAGAGGGCCAGCTTGCAGTGCACACCTGTATTCAATTTCTGTTACTTATTACTTAGAGAACAGGAAATGTTTCTTGCAGGAATCTAGCCCCAAGTAAGCACGTTTTTTCCAAGAACTAAAGTATATGGCTTTGGGTCTTGTTGAGCTTTGGGCTAGCTCAGCGCTGTCAGCCGTGGCCTTCCATCATAAAACTGTTTGGAGCTGCTTCTTGGATTTCTGCACGTTCACCCTGCTTGTGTCACACCCTGGCATTCCGGTGAGCGTTTCTCTGGCGAGGCATTCCTGCAGTTTCTCTTGAATTAGCCTGCCCTACCTGCCCTACTGAGGGCAGCCACATTGCCAAGTAGGATTATGCAGAGGTTGACTCAAAGATGCCATAACCGCAGCAACTGTTCCTTGAAGGTGTTGCTTGTGGTTATTGGCGGTGTGCTCCCACCTCTTCCTCTCACTGGGCTCTTTTCAGGACTGTGAAGCTGAACACAACCAATCGAGCTGTGTGGGGATCGCAAAGTGTTGTAGGAATGTGATACTTGGAGGTATCAGGGCTTGTTGTCTTGCAGGGGTCATTCCCCCAGAAGAAATGCACAGGACAGGTTTCAAAGAAATACTCTTCCTGGCAAGTTGCTGCCATGTTTCCTTTTGCTGTCTCTTGACAGAAGTTTCCTCCTCTGTTTTGCAGCATTGCAGTAAGGAAAATCAATAGCCCAAGACTTACCAGCGAGCAGAGATCTGTCTGAGACTAAAATGACAAGACCCTGGTTGTGTGTTTCCCTAAGCCTTTGCTCCTTTGTCACCCATTCCCATGTCGCACCATTCAGAGTGAAGGAAAAGCTGCTTGTGTAAGCAGTGACAGTGCAAATGTCCATCTCCTGTATAGAGCACAGACTTGGTGTCAGTGTCCGTGTCCATGCAGCCTCCGTGACACACACCAAGGAGCAGGGCTGGTGTCAGGGCCCAGTGGTAGGAACCGGCCCGTGTCCATACTGTCTGTAGGGTTCAAGCTCTGCTGTGCTTGGTCTTCTCTTTCACATCAACACCTCCCAGACGAGGAAACTAAATGATTCACTGAAAGGCAAATGTGGATTGTGTGTGCAGATGCATGGGGAGAATGACAGAGCAGCAGAGCAGAGGAGAGGCCACTTGACAGTGCAGACACCCCGTTTGAACACCACACAGAGTTAGAGCCACAGGAAATCACATAGTTACTCCTTTTTCTGTGAGGAGTTGCTGCCATTTCTTGTCTTGATTTACTGGAACTCAGTTTTGTGTGTGTTCAGCTTCTGTCTTTTTCCTTTTGCAGGCTTTGAGTAGAAGATAGAAGTTTGTAGCATGTGGGTGCAGAAAGCACAAGCTAACAGGTTCATCTGTCATGATAATACAGGCTCATTGCATTTCTCTAAATATTTCTCAGCCACACATAAGATAATAGCTCCTATTACTAACCTGCAAGCTGCTTTCCTTGCATCCTGGGGCCACTTAGGAAATTGTAGGTAATATCCTTCTTTATAGCTCTAAAGGTTCCTTTGGAGGAAGAAATTAGGCATTTAGATTTAAAAAAAAAATAATGCAGGAGTACATCAGCGCACACGTTAGATTTAAAACTTCTGCAAGTCAGTACACATTTATTTTCCTAGCACTTACTTTACCTATGCAATGTGAAAAATCAAAGCTGTGCGAGTAGTGTAAAATATTTTTGTGACTATTAGTTTCAGTTTCCTATTTGTTAAATGGCTTTTCCTGGAAGATACTCTTACTTTTTCTGCATGCGTCTACTATTAGCATCGATCCTTGTGACTTTTACAAAAATTAAACATCTAGATTGCACATTCAGGTTTTTGGAAAAAGCTGAACTTGCTCTTTACGTTGAGAGGTATTTTGCATTCACAGACACAGAATGTAAAAATGTTCCTATGTCAGTTTTTTATTCATCACAACCAGCACTGCAGAGCATATTTGTAATTTTTGCCATTCGGCCATAGAATAGAAATAATTAAACATACCTGTCAAGTTAAAATAATGAATAAATCCAAGGAAATAGTGATTGATTTGTGTGTAGCCATTTCACTAGCAGAAATAAAGCAAGTGATTGTGAATTATTTGCTGTACATAAATATGCAGTATATCTTAATGGAATGTTACACTAGAAAAGTTAACTCCTTTAATCTGGCTTCTCAAGGGAAGACGTTTTCTGGAGCCCACTGAAATTCCTGGCCTTAGTTTCTTGACATTTGTGTACAGTATTCAGTGTTACTATTGCAGTTTGCTGTGAAATAAAACAAAAGGAGCAGGATAAACAGTTGGCCAAATTTTCCACTGGTTTGGTGTAAAATCTGGAATAAGTCAACTGAAGTCAGTGGTTGGCCTCAAATGAAAGCAATGAAATGGCTAGAGGAGAATTGATTATCACATGTTGGCTTGTGTATTTGCATATGTATTTTTAAATAGACTGAACAATATGTGTCTGTATTTGATGATATGCACAAAAGGCACAGTATATTTTAAATATGAATACATGAACATTTAAAGAAAGGATAAATTTCTACTATGGAACAGATTTCAGGTTGCTTTGATCTCAGTTGGTATTTTGAGCATTTTCAGAGCTGGCAAAACAGGTCAGAGGTATTGAAACAGTCAACTATTTGAAAATACTCGTTAGAGACAAGCCATTTGCACGCTTTAGGGGGTGAAAAGCTCATATTACTTCAGCCTTAAAAATTTGTAAATAATTTTCCTCCTCCTTATCCGTAAATTCACACTGCACTCAATGTATTCCAGCAGTGTATTCCTTTCTATCTCCTGTAATTGGTATTCATTGTGATAGTGACCATAATGAATTCAAGAGAGATCTCTGTGGCCATCACATTTGCTTTCCTAGAAATTCCATTGTAATGCAGCCTTATTATAACATTAAAATAACATGTTACCAACTTACCACCTTCTATGGAGAAACATCACCTGCAGCGTAAGTTAATTTTATGAATATATTAGTTTGAGCTTTTGCCATCTGTTCTATCTCTTATAATAAATGCAAAAAGCCTATATTTCACAATTAACTCATTAAAAAGATATGATTGATTGAAATGCACATGCATGTTCCCTACACAATGCAGAACACATTTAAGGTGAGATATGCAAAGCCAACCACACAGAGAGTCTGGGTCTTAGCAGTGGACATTTTGTGACACAGTAATGTTTATTTCTTCACATCTTCATCTGGCCTCGTGCAAAGGGCCGGTGTGCCAAGGGACACAGAGGTCGGTTGCTTTTTTTGCCTCTTGCGAGTCACATCCCCCCTCTGCATGGACTGTCTGTCTGTCTGTCCCTGTTTTGCTCAGGGAACTGCTGCTGGCTATGCTGTCTGAGGGCAGTTTGGCATATATCATCCCTTTGCTTTTCTCCTACCTTACTCAGTTCTGAATCACTAACCTTTAAAATCTACCTACCCTGATGTTTCTAAATAACTTCTCTGGTCTATCTTTTAGTAGAAAGCTAAATGCTGTGCAGCCTGACCTCTGGACTGCAGGAAGGCGTAGGGAGGAATTGCAGTTTCGTTAGCCCCCAGCTGAAGGTGCCTGACTGTTCACTCTGCCCATTTCCATCAGGAACATCACAGCTGATGCAGCCATAGCCAATAGTAAACCTGTTAGCGATGTGGAGATTAAAACTTTAATTTTCATTCAGAAACTGCATCCTTTAAATCACAGTTTCTCCTCTGCCTACAGTGAAGAGGCATAGCCTTTTGTCTTGTTAGGTGTGCTGCAGCAGGAAGGGCAGGCAATGCCTATACCACCTGTGCTTCCTAACGGTACGTACAAGTGCAGCACCTTGGGCACAAGGGTGCATGCCCTTGTCTGTAGGGAAGGCTTCCCCTATATTCCTTCCCTTGCAGAAGAGCCTTGTGCAGGATGGCTGGAGAAAAGTGTGTTGAATAAGGAGTTAATTCTGCATTTTTCTAGAGTATGGTACACATAGGTGGTGCCTTCTGAATAGCTGGGCTCTCTACCAGTTTGTTGTGGTTGTCAAGAAATATTGTGTTTTTCAAGTGTCATTACAACCCTGAAACTTCTGCATATATCTCTTTTAGCATCATAAGGAGTAGTCATTCAAAATTACTTTCTTGGGAAGAAAGTTTTGTGTGGTTTTTGCATTGTCCACTGATGCTAAAAGATGCTGGTTCAGCAGTTACTCTTGCTGGCCAGTGAGCTAAGTTCAGTCTTGATAGCACGTTTTTGCAAATGCTCTGCAGTAGTGTTATGTCAATTATGCACACGGTGAACTGCAGGGTTTGGTCCCAACCTGCAGGATATTCCTGTATTTCATGAGAAGAGCGGGTAAAGGGAATGCTGCTTCCTTGCTTTATTCCTGAACAACTTGGGATGGTCCCAACTGCATCAAGCAGCAATGGCAGAAACACGTACAGACTAATAACCTGCAAATTCTGCAACACATGTGATAAATACTGGAAAACTCCAGAACCATTTAATGAAGTATTCAAATGTACGTCTTATTTGGTAGTGTGATTAGACTATAGTTGCATTTTTTAAACACATTTTCGTTTATGTAATCCCCTTTCCCATGTCCCTCGCTAATAAATAAAACACCAGGTGGACTAACCAGCACAGAATGATCTTAAATCTATTGAATGTGCTGAACTACCACTTGTACTTCACTTGAGATTGATTTCACAGATTGAAAATGCACGGCTGATTTTTTTTTTTTTTTTAAATGAAAACATCTGTGTTAAGTGGAGTGGATGTCTGCTCTGCTCTCCTGTCCAGTTGCATTTCAGGAAGTATTTGTTTCATGGATGCCCGTGGTTGTGGGCTCGACTAACCACAAGGGATCTGTCACCGACAACTCGTTAAGAGCCAAGCCATCACTCCTGAGAAACAGATTTCCTCACTGTAAAGGTTGCTTTCCCCTGAGTAAAATGTCAGATAAATAAAACCTGAAATATCTCTATGTGCTCTACCTATAAAATAGAAGTACATAAGCCAGCAGTATTTAGTAGTGGGAGGATGTATGTACGGTGGCATTTAATATTTTTATAATTCTCATTTTTCTGATGCGGATCAGAGCTGACTGCCCCCATAATAAGATTATACATAATTTTGATTTACCCAATTTCTGTATTCAGTATATCCACTGCAATATACTTTGTTTTCAGGATCAATTTTTGGGCAAACCATAGATTTCTAAATATTTCCTGTAGGTATAAGACAAGCATAAATGCCAATTGTTTTTTCCTTCTCTGGAAAGGTATTTCAAATGCCATTTAAAGTCTGCGCTTTTCTTGTTGTTATGGTAAAACCCTAATGCTGATAACAAGAAAGATGAAATGTACCACATAGGCCTAAGTTATCCTTTGCATCTACTTCAAATTCTGTTCTGATCTTCCCTGTCCTTTCTATTTTGCATAATTTATTGCCTTCTCCTGCCTAAGAGGGGTTCTTCTCTAGCCATTAGCAATGCAGCTCTGTCGGTTGGTCATCAGTGGGGGTTTTGAAGAGTGACATAGATGTGTCATTCCCAGCAGGAAAACAGCACTTCTGACACAGCGATGTGAACAGTTTGCACAGGAGGCTGAAAAAATTCAGTATTCGGGTGTGAGAACCCCAGGCTTGATGGTCACTTTTAAAATTTGTAGTGAATTTTTTGTTTGATTAGGTGGAAATGAGTTTAAAAATCAGTTTGAGGAATCTAGAGACTTAAGTTGTGTGTAATTCACTTGCCTAAATGTGACATTGGTCTAAATTATTAAATGAGGCCACAAAGCTCCATGTCCAGAGCTTGACAAAGGGAAACCTCACCCCTAAGTTTGAATGGGATCCGTTATCTGGGGTTTGAAATGTGCTACAAGAAGTCAGGGTGGCTATTGATACATCCAGGGGCTGCATACCTTAATGGGTAAGATCATACCTTACTTATTTCCATGAGCTCTGTGTGGTGCTTTCTGGGATCATTATTCTTTTATCCTAATAAAGCATAGATAAATTTCGATGCAGCACCCATGCTGAAGCTTCGCTGTTGTACAGAGAGTAATGAATAGCAGATTTGGACCTTTTCTGTTTTAATAGTCTTACAAAAGTCTCTTTGACAGAAACAAACTCCAGAAAATGCCATGATTTAAAAACAGGCTATGTGGTATTCTTACTGTCCTTTTGATATAAAACTTGATTAAAATGGGATGTGACATCAGTTGGAAAAGTACAAAAATCAAATTTTCTTTATTTTGTACATTTTTAGGCTAACCTATGCCTACAGTTTATCTTTGGATAATTTGTGCTGTCTTTGTGCCATACCTTAATTTTGAATACATTTGTTGAAAATTTCCTGTGGTGTTCATCTATGATTGTCAAAAGGAGCTTTTATTCTGAAAAAAAAAATAGTACTGGTTTTAATTATCATTCTAAATAGCTTCATAACCACTGTGAACTCTGAATTTACATCATTTTTATGATAGCCACACCATTCCAGGTTTATTGATTTTGTCATTTGCTTCATTACATTTAATGCAAACCTTTTGTATGGAATTATTCCGGTGCTGTGCTGGGCACGGAGGGGTCAGCGTGTGCAGTCTCTAGCCAAAACAGCATAGCAATATCGGTTTAGTGCAGACTCCATGAGTAAGTGGGGGTTGTAAATACTGTCCAGCAGCAGAACAAAGTTTGCCTTCTCCTTTTGACCTTTCCAGCTGGACAAAGTTAAAAGCATAGCTTGTCATCTTTTTTTGTTTTTCTTTTTTCTTCATTCTCTTTTTTTTCCCTTTTTCTCCTCTCCCCCTGTGTTTCAGCTCGGCTCTTCGGTCAGTGCAATGCATGGCTTTCAAGTTAGCAAGAAAAAGGGTCTTTGGTGGGAGAGCAGGAGCTGAGCAGTGCCTGCTCGTTCCATGGCAATGCCAGGCTTGGCCACGGGATATATCAGGCAGGACAAGTTCTGTGCAAAACAGAGATAGTCCTCCAGTGAAAGGATCTGCAGGGGGTGCTGACCTGCTGCTCATTGTCACTTCTGAAGAGCCAAGGTGCTTTTCAGCCATCAGCAAGAGATACTGTGGGTCTCTGGAGTCTCGGGTTGTTTTATCATTTCACTGGGATTAAGTTTTGATATTTCATTTTGTAAATAGACACCGATATTCCTGGATTTGTTGTACCTTCTAAGGTACCTTTCCTTGGTTCTTAGTTAACACTGCATCGCTTTTTCTGGGTAACACTATTACCATTTTTAATCTAACTTTGTTAAAAAAAAGCGATGAAAACACTGGTGCAAAACAGGTAAGTAAACGGATTCTTGTTTTCTCCAGAAGGCAGTGATTTAGGCTCACAAATTAATTTCAGTAATTGATTGGGGAACTAGATTTCCTGCACTGCTCTTCCTTGACCGCAAGATAAGATGGATGTCTCCCCTTCTTGACCCCACCTCAGCCAACTCGGCTGCAGCTTGCGGGGCAAGAACGGAACAGGGTATTTAAAACGATGACGACAACAAAGCCTGTGTAGTTTCTTGCCACGTTTAGAGCACAGAAGGGAATGATTATGTTTCTCATTCAGCTTGTTCTATGGCTTCGCTCTCTTGCAGTTGGGTGGCTCCATGAGATAAAGTGGCTGTAGGAAAACGAAGCCACCTACAATTCAGTTCAATCCAGAATGGTTATGCTTTGAAAGGAAAACATTTTTGGAAGAAAAAAGAATTAAATTGTAACGGTATAATTGTATTTTACAGTCTTTTCATCATAAATTGGTTTTATATGAACATTTGTTCACTGTGTTTATGCAGCAACGGATGTTATACGGTCCTTTTAAACAGCTAAATTGCTGCATCATTTGAAAATTTCCTCAAAAGAAGCTCAGATCATGTGAATCCTACATGGATATTAAGAAGATCCTATGGAAGATGCTAATTTCTTTTATTTTAAAAAATAGTATTTGTGCTTGGATCTGCAGTGTTTTCTTCCAGTGTAAAATAAGGATCTAACCTTAAGTGAAGCACAGAGGGAATCCTCAGGCACTCAAATATCTCTTACGAGATTAATAGAAATACTGTAAAGTTGATTATCTAGGTGTAAATCGGAGAATGGCTTTACTAAAATAGCTTTGAGGCAGGCAAGAATAAAAATGCTTTTGTTTAAGACCAGGTGTCATAGGGCGAATGTGAGATGGCAGCGTTGCAAAGGGCCGTTAGATGATGGTCTCATTTGTACAACTGATTTCTGCTACCAAATATAATTTTCCTCTACTTTTTTTACTACCAAAAGCCTGTGGGATCTAATTTTGCTTTTGTTTAGCCTTTGGTAGTCCCATAAATGTCAAAGAAACTAATAAGAGAATTCTATCTTCATGTGGAAGTAACCTCTGCTCCAGTCTTTTGTGGGTTTTTTTTTAAAGCTCTTTTTCGAGTTATTTTTCCAAATCATTGAACAGTAGTACAGTATCGCTGTGATAATATACATACACAGCTTCTGTTCTCATACTTAGAATTCTTCCTTTCTCTTGTTTTACTAAGGAAAGTGAGGATTTTTTAATTGTTCTTTTGATGGAACATGAGACTTTCAAGAATGATCAAGATTATTTCCATATATAATTCTGCCTTGATATCCTGTCAATCAGAAGTTGCTTATAAGTCATGACAGTTAATACTGGAATATAGAATGATGCTTTTCCAAAAAAAAGCCAACCTCAAATCCAGAATTTAACTCATTTAAGAAGATAAGCTAATGAGCTATATAAAACTGTGACGTGGTACACAAGATTTAAGGCATATGGTTTGCATTAAGATCCCCATAAGCAGTTCTTGCTGCATTTCCAGGTGCACAACATACGAGTCTCTGCATCCAGTCTGCTTCTCAGTGCAGCAAAACATTAGTCTTTTTCATACACATTCAAAATTGCTCATCGTGATGTGTGGTGGGAAATGGATCTTTCTGGTGTGAAAATTAGCTGTAGAAATTAGATTGATTATTTTTTCTATTTTTTCTTCTTCCTTCTGCTTTTTTTGTGACCCCTCAGTAGCCCTGTACATGAGTTTCACCCTTGAACCTGCTTTATTTTGTATTTAATTTATGCTTAAGCTCAGGGCATATGCAGCATCAGCTATTGATTAGGTCCTGCTTTTAAAACCAGTCTTATAAGGAAGCTGACGGCTGTAAGGAGGTCAAGTGGTTTGCCTGGAATCAGTCACTGAATAAGGGGGCTCTGAACCGGTTTGGGGGTGGGGGGAGGGAGTTTTGTTTGGATTTTAGCTCTCTGCCTTCAGATCACATTCCTTTTCAAAGATGTGGCTCTCTTGCTTCTTGTGGAGCAGCTGGAAAGTATAATTAAGGGTTAATTTTCAGGCGGGGGGGAGCATGGAGGGGGTATAAGCAGCAAGCTCTTGGCAGTA
>JAHREE010000308.1:4197158-4419760 GCA_033628505.1 Tringa tobata | reverse complement strand
TTTTGTTCCCATTTATTATGTCAGGTCTTTTATTTGCTTTCCTTTCTTACCATCTTTTCTGGGTTTTCCTTTGATTGACTTTTCTTTAAAGTATTTTTCTTTTTCTGTCTAGAAAGTAGTTATTCTTTCCTAACCCTTCTTGTTCAGTAGATGCCCTGTTAAGTGTTTTGGGCTTTCATTTGTTATGAGCAGGTGTTTCACTGACAACGTAGGTGAGTTTTGCAAGTGTTCCAGAAATGGTGTAGACTTGGGCAAAAGTGGATTGCAGAGGAGGACACAAGTCACAGAGGCATAATTTGTGTGACTTTTTTTTTTTTTTAATATGTCATGAGATGATTAACTTGAGTCTGGATAACTACTGGAGGAAGATGGATGGCTCTTTGGATTCATATATCGCTGCCTAATAAACATTTCATGTCTGTGAGTGGACTTTGGCAATGCTGATAATGAGAAGTCAGCTCTAGGATGTCCTGCTCAGGACTTTTGGGTGAGGCTCTGAATCCATGCAGAAATGATGTTTCCTCTCCTACGGACATCACCATGTATCAGACAGGACATGACAACACCCACATCTGTAAGAGGAAAGAATGTGAGTTTGGAGAAGGCTACTTGGTGAAAGTTCAGCAGTTAAAGCTGAGTAAGTACGGTGTATGACCCAGAGAAGGCTCCAGTTGAATGTTTTCCATTCTGCAATTGCTTACAGCCTATCCCATAGAAATTACAGAGAGACTTAGATAGATTGGATCATTGGGCCAACATCAATGGTATGAGTTTCAACAAGGGCAAGTGCCAGGTTCTGCACTTGGGCCACAATAACCCCCTGCAGCGCTACAGGCTTGGGGAAGTGTGGCTAGAGAGCTGCCTGGAAGAAAGGGACCTGGGGGTTCTAATTGACAAGCGGCTGAATATGAGCCGGCAGTGTGCCCAGGTGGCCAAGAAAGCCAACGGCATCCTGGCTTGTATCAGAAATAGCGTGACCAGCAGAAGTAGGGAGGTGATTGTGCCCCTGTACTCAGCACTGGTGAGGCCACACCTGGAGTATTGTGTCCAGTTTTGGGCACCTCAATACAAGAGAGATCTGGAGGTGCTGGAGCGAGTGCAGAGGAGGGCAACGAAACTGGTGAAGGGGCTGGAAAATAAATCATATGAAGAGAGGCTGAAGGAGCTGGGACTGTTTAGTATGAGGAAGAGGAGGCTGAGGGGAGACCTCATCACTCTCTACAACTACTTGAAAGGACACTGTAGAGAGGTTGGTGCTGGCCTCTTCTCACAGGTAATTAATGACAGAATGAGAGGGAATGGCTTCAAGCTCCAACAGGGTAGGTTTAGACTGGACATTAGGAAAGAATTCTTCACAGAAAGAGTGGTCGGGCATTGGAATAGGCTGCCCAGGGAGGGGGTTGAGTCCCCATCCCTGGATGTGTTTAAGAGACATTTAGATGTGGTGTTGGGGGATATGGTGTAGGGGAGGACTTTGTAGAGTAGGGTAGATGGTTGGACTCAATGATCCCAAGGGTCTCTTCCAACCTAGATGATTCTATGATTATTTCCTAATTATTTAGGGCCTCTGTGACATAGGTGCTTTCACATCACTAGTCTCCTGGCTCCTTGGTTAAGGCGGTGACCCAGCACCCTCTGGCCCTGGAATCTCTCTCAGTCGCTGCTTTTTCACTGAAGAATCCTCCCTAGTTTGGAAATATTTGTTTCTTTTTTGCATCCCAGAGTGTTTGCTGAGTATACCCCGCTTTGTAACAATAACAAAATGGCAGATCTTAGTACTTCCGTGAACCCTTTACCAATCTCCTGGTAACAGGAGTGCTATTTGCTTACTCGTATAATAAGTACTTATGTATGTACTTATAGGAGTAAAGAAATGTACCTATGTAACTACTTAAGTTAGATATATGAGCACACAGAATGGCCAGAGATGTACAGAATACTGTTTTCATGAACTTAGTACAAATATCTGTATATATATACACAAAAGTGCACAGCAAGAGCTCACCCTTTCATCAAAGTGTTTGTAGCATAAGCAGGTAATGCGGAAATCCAAAGCACATGTTATGTTAACTTATTGCTTTGAAATCACATGGGAGAACAAGCAAATTAGAGGCAATGAAGTATAGAGTCAGAGCTGTAACCTAGGAAGTAATTCCAGTGGGAATTTGGATGTGGAACTTGAATTCATTGCCTAGAGTAGTGAGAATGAAGTTTGATGTAAATGCCTTAAAAGCTCGAAAGCTTGAAGATAAATTCTAAGGGCTGTCTCCCGCCCTTAGCACCGACTCATCTAAACTCGCCCATATGCTTATGTAGTATTGATTACAAGTCGGCCACAGGTCTGACTTAGAAAATGAGATGTGATGCTAAGAAATGACAAATATAAAGACTAAAAACAGAGGATCAGTACAGTGCATGTGCATTGAAGCAATGTCTGGAAAACAAATTGGTTATTTTTATAGTATCCCTCGCTGGCCTTGTTTTATACGAGTAAGAGGGCAATAGTCTTATGAGCATAGGTAGATGATGTACATGGGTCTGCTGCTCTTTTTCAGCAGGCCTGAGAAGTCACATACCCGCAAAGCAGAGAAATGTGTAATCAGAGTGAGGAGTCAGATTTTGGAGCTGTGTGTGGACCTCAGCCATTTAGGAGCATTTGTACGTTACAATCAAAATCTCTAACTTTGATAATGCCCAGACAGGAAGGCAGTGAACAAGCAAAAGCTGTAGCTAAGCCAAAAGGCTCCTTGTCTTAAAGTAATTGAAAACACTTATTTTTCATTGGTTATTTTTCAATGGCCAATTTTACAGTGGAAATTACTGGAATAATTTAAATTTCATGTCTCAAAGGCAAGTTGCTGTTGCCAGATCAGTATAAGAGAAAAAGGGTAAAGCCAAACAAAAAAACCTTGGAAGCAGCACCCCCTATGCCTTTCATCATCCGGAGCACCACTTACTCATCTTAAAATCAGAGCCCACAGCTGTATTAAAGTTGAAAGTGCTGCTTTTTGGAACCCCATAGAAAAGCTTGTAAGCCTGTGCTAAGCAGGATCAGAACTGGAAACCTGTTACCAGAGTGATTTAAAACCAGTGCAGCATCTTGAAATATGTAGTGTTCATTAACTATGCTCCAGAGGTTGTGGGGTTTAGTTATTTTAGCATTTCTTGGGTGTTAAGGAACTGAATACAACTGAGTAAAAAAACAAAATAAAATCCCCCAAACCAAAATGGGGCACTGAGATAGTCAAAACTGTTCTTCCCTCTCTAGCATTAACTGGCCATTTTTGTTTGTTTGTTTGTTTTTTAAACATTGTGATAAATCAGGAGCTGATTGAAAAAATTACTGTTGTGTTATACAGAGATACTACAGTACATAAGTGTAAGATGTTAATTGTTTGGGTATTCATCCACTAGGTATTAATAATAATTTTTGAATTAAAAAAGAAAAAGTCACTGAAACCCAAGAATTCCTACTGGTTTGCCCAAATTTCCCAGCCATGTAACAAGGCTGACACTGCTGTGACTTTACTTGCAACATTTACTGTTTTGATATTATTTCCTCCTAATTTTTCCCTTAAGAGATAGAAAACATATATCAAGTCATTGTATGACTGCGGGTGATAGAATTAATCTAATGTAATATGGGATTTCAAAGGGGACAGATGTCTGGAGATGGGATGTCAAGATTCCTTTTTGCTCTGTCATCTCCCTAACTGTGTAAGAGAGGTGCTCCTGCTCTCTGGCCCCTGGGCGCGTTTACCTTCGCTTAATTGCCGAGCTCTATCGCATTTGCTCTCTGCCACAGCCTCTATCTCGTCATGTAATTTTCATGTTTGCTGAAAAAGCCGAAGCCTCTTCAAGGCTTGAGAGCCCTAGATTTCCTCTCAAAGCTGAATGTAGTAAATTATTAATAATAAAAATGTGTAAACAATGAGACATCAGAATGAATACGATTTTTGCTGAGCAACCCTGTTAAATACCACCGCAGGATCATAGAATTGTCTAAGTTGGAAGGGACCTTTAATATCATCGAGTCCAACCATCAGCCTAACACTGCCAAAACCACTGAACCATGTCCCATCCCACCCTTTATCCCGGCAGTACCTGTGGGCACCTTTAGCCCCTTGTCCCGGTAGCCCTGTGCTGCCTGGGCTCCCGCTGGCAGGAGCTGGGGACGCCCGTGGGTGGTGTCTTCTGGGCAGCACTAATGTCACCTCTGTCCAGAACATCTCCTGCCCTGCGCTCTGGATAAGAACCAGCAGAACAATAACCCTGCCTTCTTGCTTCACTCTGTAGAGTTTCTTTCAGTCTTCTGGCCTACTGAAGCTGTGCTTTAGAAATACTGGAAGCTCTAAACAAGTAGTGTCTTTGGCAAATGACAGCTTATGTAAATTATAATATTAAGGGATGAAGCATTCTGTGTGTTTCTTTTTTAAGGTTTTGAATCTGCAATAAATTTGTTACTACACAGAACATAAACACAGACTGATTTCCGAGGAAAGAACCCAGCCCCCAGTTGCACGCTGCTATATTGATCTGCCCTAACAGCCAGCCTGTGGAGGCTTATTTGTTTTGCCTTCAAAGTAAGCATGACTTGTGTACTATTAGTTCCATGTAAGTAACACCATGATGGTACATGAGCCTATGTAAACATCGACCTTGCTTAGAGTCTGCGTCGTGAGACATGCCTGGGTCACCAGGGCCTTCAGGGCTGCCCCTGGTGCAAGTTCTGGGGTGCTGCTGTCCTGGAGGAAGGATGCACAGGGAGCCTGGTCCCTCGGGCACGCTGTACCTGTGTCTCTCCCACAGCACCACACAGACACACTCTAAAGGGGCTCAAAGTGGGATGGAAGTGGTGGCCACAACCCTGTAGAGGCAACTTCCAGCCCTTGTTGCAGGTCAGGGTTGGAAAGGAGCAGTTCCTTAGTGATCCTGTTCCACCTGCAGCAGCTTGGTGGATGCTGACGTTCTGCACCTCTTCTACCCCATGCTCTTTGTGCATTACAAATTTCTACTAATTATTTAAATTAAATATCAGCATATTTTTTCTATGTAAGTGCCTTAGTCTCACATTTTCCACAGTTTCATAGTAACATTGCTAATGATACAATTTCCTATTGCTATTCCTAATTTGATTCCCTAGTATGATTTCCTATTAATAAGGTGAATGATTACTAATATTTTAGAATTAGAACTTTTCTTTACATGTGGCATTTGATACTTGTCAACTGAAAATAACAATAAATAAAACAAAGATTGAAGTAAGCTCAAACCTTCTGAAAATGTAAAAAACACTGTAGCAAATAACTTTCATATTCTCTAAAACCCATTTTATCTTCCTCATTTCTTCCCCTTTTCCCCTTTGGGGCTATGGCAGAGGAGAACAACAGATGGTTATCAGTCAAGAGTAACTAGGGAAACCGCAAAACCTGCCCCAATTGCTATGGAGACAGCCATTTCTGTGCTTGGTATGCACTATTTGTTACATCAGCAACTAGGGAGAGTTAAAAAAAGAAAAAAAAAATTGTTCTAAGCCCCCTGATATTGAAAGGAAATCTTGGCTTTGTGTGTGTGAATACTTGTGGGAAGAGGCACGAGGAGCCTACTTCTTCATTGGTCACTTAAGTTTTGTATTAAGCTAATATGATGTCTATTTTTTGACAACAGCAGTTTGAATTGTGCGTTAATATAATTAAAAACCTTAGAGTAAATACTTAATACTTTTGAATAGTCTGCAGAGTAATTATTTGTAAGCAACTCTTCCCCTTTCCAAATCAGATATGCCTCCCTCCTCATTTAACAACCTGGCAACACAGGTCGGGTATGAAAACTGAAGACACAGAATATGACTGTGCCCCATTATGTCAGGCAGATGAGCTCTTTCTGCACAATGCTCCAACCATCACTTTTGGCAAAACCACATCTTTAGGAAACCAAAATGAAAAGGAAGGAGTTTTGGAACACTTGTAAAAATCCCAGGAGGAGATTTCAGCTTGGTCACAGCAGATCTGTCACTTGTGTTTTGCACCACCAATTTACTCCACTTGAAAATTATTGTGATGTTGAATTTAATGTATCAATTCTTTAAATTTTCTAATACAAGGAAGATCTTACAGAATTATTTTAGTAAAGCATCAATAAAGAGTAAACATTAAACATGGAAACTGCGTTAAAAGCTAGTTTAAAATAACTTTATATTATTTCAATTTAATTTAGTATTCATTCAAAGGACCATCTATTACCAATTACGGTGCCTCCTTATCAGTTGAATTTAAAAATAACAACTTTAGTTTGGTAGGTGAGAAATTTTACATAGATGTATTGGGTCACTTTCCTTTGAAATGTTAACATTCTCCAAGTTACATAAGGACTGGTTTGGAGGCTGGACAATAAATGTTATAGAGTATCTCTCTAATTCTTACAGGTTATTGAAGAGTTTCAGTACTGGGCTGTAAACTTTCAGGAAAGTTATGGCATAGACCCTGCAGTTTGTATTAGGAAAAAGAATGGAAAATATTTGGGGAAAATGTTGCCCAAAGTTCTTTTGGAGATGCAATTAACAAAACTCATTCTTTTCTAACAACAGTTCTATAGTGAGTTACAGTGACTTTACTTCCCAGTGAAATGGCTGTTGAAAATTCCTTTAAATACTTAAGTAATACAATATCTTTAATATGGATACTTATAGTTAAATATATAAGTCTTTTATTATCGAGGAAATGACTCTTGCCTAATCTCAGGTCTAGAAGAGCAGATACCTGTAGGAGTAGTAATCTTGTACCTCTAACAGTAGAACTTTCTTAAATAAGCACTTATTCTAACACTTCTTTTTATGCTAAACATGTAAATTATGAGAAACAAAGAAACCTGAAAAGTATTTATTACAGTACTTGTTAATACAGGCTTTTATTTAAATATTTAACTAGATTCTGGACAAAATATATAAAGAGGTTATAGTAATTAAACCACTGTCACAGTATAATTAAAAAACAGATTAACACTTGAGCTCTGCAGTGGCCTCTGTAACATTTGTAAATGGAAAAAAATCCTTCAGTGAAACAAATAAAGTACAAACCACTGATTATATAGCTCATTATTGAGAAATGTTGATGCTTGAAGGACCTCTTCTTCATGAATGTGAGTATGGCTAATTGCAGAAAAAATATCGAAAGCTCATGTATATGGCATCAGGTTAGTTGTTGTAATATGAAGAAACATTGCTAGAAATATAAATGTACAGTTTTAAACATTAACTAGCTTTTAATGTCAGTAAAAGATTATATTATGTCAGTTTTTGGAAAAATTCACCCTGGATGAATTCAGTTCTTTAATATTTTAAAACACTTTTGTTTGGTTTTTTTAATCTTAAATCTAGTAGTGTGATAAAAATTACATCAGCTTTGTTGCCGGGGTTTTTTGTCTCTCAAATGCAATTGAAAACTTAGATATTTCATATTGTTGTGAGCAAAACCTCCAAGCCTTGGTATTTAAAGGATTACTTCAAATGGCAAAAGAATATCAACATTGTAAAATCCTATTCCTTCCAAATGTTATTTGGAATTTAACTCTCATGTATGATAGATAATGTACAAATCTAAATGGATAAGACAGAGTTATACAGTCAGGGAAATCGTGTTTTAAACAGTTGAAGCAGTGTCTTGGCCAAACCATAGACTGTCCAGTGATATAAATCTATTAGGATGCAGCATTATTTCTGATTTCATAGAAAGGTGATTCGCATATAAGTTTTTTTTCTTTAGAACATCAGTGTTAGACAATAATCAATTAGTTGCATGTAATTTAATCGCATAATTTTCCTGCCTTTTAATAAAAACTGAGACTGGTGAGTGAGTCATGGTTAGAGTCAGATTATAGTAATACATATGGCATTTTGTATTATAACTCTACCATATGATGATGCCTTCTTTCTCAAAATGGTTTTATAAATTCTCACATTTTTTATAAGCGTTTGTCTGTGTCACATTTCACCGAAATCCCATATACTCATTCGATATTTTCCTTGTTCATGTGTTTTGCTCCGTTCTCTGAGATTTTCTGGTATTGCTCTTTGTATCTGTCAGTATTGTCTGTTTGCTAATTGCCTGTCGCAGAAATCTGGGATCCCTGGAGCCTCTTAGGTGAGGTCAGAGGGGGTAATTCAATCACCCACGGGCTGCTGGCTTTCCCGGGCTGGGAGCAAGAACCCTCCTGGCAACGCCACCGAGCCCAAGTCCAGTGCTTTGTGCCTGATGCGTGAGAGATTGGGCATTTAGCCCAAACGCTTTAACCCAAATAAAAGTTAGATATCTATCTAACTTAGCAAAACCTTGGAAGTTCAAAGTTTGGCAGCGTTTATTTGTTCATGCCATGGCTTGTAGCTCTTACAATGTGTCGTATGTTTCGTACGGCTATTTCACACAGCTCAGTTATTGTGGTTTCATTCATCCTTTAGCCTTAAATATAGAGGCTCACTTTCTCTGTGTGAGAACCCATATTTTCTTCAGAGACAGTTTTGGATAAAGTCTGAGCTTAGTGCTGTATTCCTTCAAAAGGCAGGAGTAAACGAAGCTATAAAAAGCGACTTTGTCCATTTTAAAATTGTGTCTTAAATCTGAGTTTGTGTTGTCTGACCTTTTTTCAACATTGCATTACATGCATAACATCCTGTTTGTAATATTGAGGAGAAAAAGATCTTCTAGAAAGGCTATGAACCCTGACAAATAGAGATGGCATTTAAAACTGAATAAATGCTTCTGCTGGCTGAGACCACTTTTTAAATTTACCTGTAAGCCTTGGAGCAGCCGCTCCATGTCTCAGGTACCAAGGCTCCGTGTGCGCGTGAGCGCTGTGTCCAGAAGGCAGCGATGAAGAAATGAGAGCAGTGTCGCATGTTCCTCAAGGAAATGTGTGTGCCACCTGTTCTGAAATACTGGTTTGTTTTTTTGCCTTTTATTTTTAAAGTTGAATTTTGACTTTCTCTGCATATGTTTAGTTTTATTCAGGTAAGATGTTCTTCTCAACAAATGTTCGGCATGTCTATTCTGCGCGTTGAAGAGCTGCATGCACAGCTTACCCACTTTGAGTATGTGATCTGGCTCCTCGCCCGCATCACAGCATTTTTATTTCATCTTTGCGGGTATAAAAGTATGTGTTGAACACCTGTCTTTGCCTTTCTGTAAGGCTTTACCTGAAGTTTTCTCAGGAGTTTAAACTAACACATTGTCTTGGAAAAAAGACGTCGTTTAGACTTTAAACTCTCAAATCTCCAGTCTCTGCTTAAGCACTCAGCAGGGTGCTGTACAGACGCAAAGAAATAGGATTTCCATCTTTACACAGAGAGAAATAAATGGGGAGGTGAAGGGTCTTAAAAACAGTCATGCCTAATTTTAAGAGAACTAATAGTTGTATTCTTTTTGAGAAGAAATTCTCTTGCTTAGAGTTAAACACAGATGTGAATGTTTTGGCATGATGGATATCAGGAGACACGAGCTGTGTTACACGGCAGCATTGAACGAGTGGATGTCTCCCGGACACTCTGCAGATTTCATTTATGGGGCACGCAGAATCTGGGTATGTTTTCCGTGTTTACCAGCTATCCTGCTAAGTTCTAGGCATCTAGAGGTTTCCCTTGCCATGGTCCTGTGGATTAATCACACGGACTAACTTAGTTGTTAGCACTAGCATGACTGGACCTATAGAAATATGATTAAGATTGTCATTGCGCTTTTTCAACAAAAATCAATCTTCGAGAGCAGTGTTTTTTAAAAAAACCAATACGCCGCATATGAAGCCCTTTAATCAGAAGGGTTTGTGACTAGCACACAGGGTTTATTTGCTTATTTTAGTGTATGTGGCAGAAAAATCAATATTATAGTATAACTCAAGTAAAACCAGGCAATATAGAGTTCTTCCCATAGAAGAAGAGAGAGGTGACTCTCAAGTTGCGCCTGCTTTCTCTTCGTCATGCTGGCGTGTGCCAACCTTGTGCTTAATAAAGCCAGCTGAAGTGTAAAGTACTTAGTCATGCAACCAGCGATATATTTAACTCATTTGAAGTTTATTCCTCCTGAAATGCACCATCCTTTCTGTTTGAGCAACAAATTTATCACAACCCACACAATTAAGCGGGGATCTCAGAAAAAGCCACTCAGCAGCCGCTGGTCTTCCCTGCAGTCAAAAATATATAGTTTTTAGCATCTTTGCTAGGCGGTGGGAGAAACAGAGAGAACATAAAGAAATATGTATGTATATACTTTTATATATGTGTATATATACTATGAATGAACTCTTAGGCTATGGAAAAATCCATTTAGGATGGTTGTACATCCTGATATCTGTCAGCATAGGAGACATCGCTGAAGTTTTGCCCAATTCAGCATGTTCTCCAAAGTTACGAGAGCTGTGAGAAACCTTAGCTGGACTTTGTGCTGGCTGAGCTTTTTAGTAGACCTTATAGTACATATGGTTTTTCATGCACTTTAAATCATAAAAAATATGATATTCATCGAGACCAGACTATGTTACAAAGGATAAGTGTCCCATAGTCTTCAAATATATACATATTCAAGATGCTCAATGTTAGTAGATCAAACTTAATCTTTAAAGGGGGTGCATAAAGATTATAAGTTCTTTCTCTGTGCTTTGTTGTTGTATAATAAATTTCTGACAAATGTCTATTTAGACCAAAAATTCAGTACAGCAAATAATTGGAAAGAAATTGGTAAACCTATACAAATGTATATAAACAGGTGTATATATATAAAAACAGGTGTAATGTATTTGCTCTCTCTGCGTATATATTTATTATTTTTTAATAACAACCAGGAACTGCAATGCAATCTTGGTATCTTTGTTCATGATACTTTACACACAGGACAAATGGTCCCTGCCTCACCAAATCTAAAGTTTGTGCCGTGCAAAGGACAGTATAATACAGAGTCAGGAACCTGCATTTATTTTTTATGAAATGCAGATATACTTACACTTGGGTAGGTACATAATTTTATTTCTCTAAGTGTGAAATTTAAGGGATCAGATGTCAGAAAATGTAATCACTGAATTTTAAATCACAACTTACAGCTTTAATTTTCTCAGCAAAAGAGACAGATGTAGCTGTACTGCTGTATCCACAGATATTGTAAAATATATTTAAATAATGCTTATACAGGGAGACAAATGAGAGAACACCACCATCCAAATATTAAATTACACGTTTTAAA
Source organism: Tringa tobata (assembly GCA_033628505.1). Lineage (NCBI taxonomy): Eukaryota > Metazoa > Chordata > Aves > Charadriiformes > Scolopacidae > Tringa > Tringa tobata. Next base: position 4,408,541 of record JAHREE010000308.1, on the reverse strand, counting down.
GCAAAATAGTGTTTTAAGTGTACGTGTGTATAATGCTTTCTGTCACTGGATTACTCTCCCTGATGCAGTTAGACAGAATCTGTATTTAGTCAGAAATCTTTCAATAGAAGGGGCTACCAGATGGGACCAGTAACAATGCAGAGAGGCATCGAACCACCACAGACATTTGGTGCTTAGAATAATAAAAAGACTATAAAATTAGATTAGTTGAGTCTAATTTGGAATTGGTATATTCCCTATGCACTCTCACAGCTCTTGGGCAGATAAAGCCCGGAGATTTAGTACTGTCAGGACAGAGGACTCCAACTTCCAGTAAAAGAAAAAAAGGCATTCTGGGAGGTCACGGAGGGCAGCACAGTGACCTCCAATGATTTACAGGCCTTTAGCTTAATGAAATTGTTTCAGTGACATGACGGTAAAAGCTCATAATGGATTGGATGCCCTAATGTAATGAAATTACTCCCTTCTGCCTTTAAAAAAAAAAAAAAAAAAAAAAAAAGGCGCAATTAATATTTACTGAGACCTGACAGGCTTCAGTGTGCGGTAGCGTGCGGCGCTGTCAGCCAGCAGCCAGCAGCGCCGGAGCAGCGTGGCAGCCGAGCAGGCGCTGCGAGGGGGTGGAGGACACCTCGGTGACGGGGAAGCCCCCCAACCCGGCGCTCCCAGGCAGTTCTGCCCGTACCGGCCAGCCTTCATCCTCTCCCTTCCTTTCTGCAGGCAACTGGACAACAACCAGATCAGCTGCATCGAAGATGGAGCCTTCCGAGCCCTGCGCGACCTGGAGATCCTGTGAGTTGACTTGGTGCTTGTGCTGGGGCGGCGGGGGGGCGGCTCTCCCGGTGCTGCAGTGCTGGGAGAACCTGGGGGCTGGAGATCCTGCCTTCCTTCCCACCTCCGACCCGTGCTGTAGGTAGCAAAGTGGAATCTCACACTTCCCTCCGGCTGGGGTTACTGCTAATTAAACCACAATAGACGACTTCTCTGCTGTCGCTCCTGAGGAGCGGGGATATTGCCGTGCTCGCTGCTGCATGGAACAGATGGGCTTCAGCCGTATTCAAAGTGCGTCCCATGGATGCTCTGCAGCCAGAAACCTGGCCAGGTCTGCGTCATGTCGAGTAGCGGGTGGGTAACAGGTTCGTGGGGAACAATATTAAGAGATATCTGACAATTGCCCTAGACAAAAAGCTGTTTAAAAGGTGTTTGGTATGTAGGAGGGAGGAGAGACGGGCGTTTGGCAGGCTCGTTCGGTGCAGTCATTGGCTTTTGGGGAGGATCCTGCTCTGAGGGCTGAAATAACACCACGTTGTGCTCTTCATCTACCACAAACTTTACACATTGGCTGTGAAAAGCTGCAGCACAGACCAAAAAAAAAGAAAAAAAAAAGGATTTGACAGTGAAAGCTGACTCTTAACAGAGAAAAAGCACATTAGATTTATAGCTCCGACATTGTAATGTAAAATCCAATATTACCCAGAAATCAGTATCTGAGCAGATAATCTGCTTATTACTAACAGTTACTTGTTCACCTGGAGACCGTTTCTGCAGTAGCTTTTGACTATATGAACTGATACAAAGCTCTCCCTGTGACCTGAAAGTTAATGCTGCAAAGCTGAAAGTGTTAATACTTGTGAAAGCACACAGTTCTGAGCCAAAATGGAGAGAGAGCTGGGGACCCCTCCAAAATTCAAACCCTCCATCTGAACTGAAGTTAATACCGATCCAGCACTGAAACACACTATATACTTAAATATAGCAGGGAGGGCCTGCTCAGGCTGCTGAAAAGCTTGCCCTTAAATTACACGATATGAAACAGCAAATGGGAGGTGGTTAAAGTAAGCACCTGCCTCACGCAGCCCTGGCACCTGGAGATTCAGCAGGCTCAAGACATCGCCTTAGGCTTCTGAGAACTGGCAAAACAGTGGGCTTTAGAGACAGCGCTGTGCCACGCAGCACCCTGGGTTTGAATATGCCTGTGATAATACAGGGAATTCTGCCCCAAGGGGCTCTACCCGCTTTGTACCGGTGCTCAAAGGAGTTTTGCCATCAGTTCTGGCAGAAGCAAGCAGAGGTTTCTGGGGGACCTGGGAGTGGTGGCCATGTGTCTGTGTCACAGTCAGCTGGGCTACCTTTGGCCCCTCTCTCTCCCAGGCCGGGATATCGATGTAGATCAGGTAGTGTGTGTTACTCATACTGAGCTAACAGTAGGTATCTGCAGAGTTTCTTATCTGGGAACTTACGTTATCAAGAGTATTGTTTGAATTCTATATTAAGAGCACTTTTCAGGAAAAGTAATGTGTTACCACTATGAAGTTTTACTTGTCTGTCAGATTGAAAAGTCTACTGTGTGGTGAAAGAAAAGAAGAAAAGAAAAAAAAATCATGAACTCCTATAAAATTTACTTTTTTTTTTGGTATGGACTGATTTTCCATATCTGAGGAGAGTGAGTCAGTCCTCCACTGACAGTAGACTCTGCTATAACTTTCATGATTTTAAGCCTATTTTAAGGCTGGACAATAAATGGAGCCTTTTTTGTAATACACTGAGTACTGCAGACTCTGAAAAAGTTGCCGGGAATGCGTTCCTACTCCCCAGGATGTAGTAAATGTTGAATTAATTTATTTACCTCTCTGCTTTTAATTGGTTAATTCTTTGCCAGTTATTTGTGGGTGGGAGAAGAGGAAGATAGATAAAATACATCATAATCAGTTCTTTAATGCATATTTAATTTTCAGCACAGACATACTGCTGAAGGAAAAATCAATCTTAATTCTAAAAGATGAGGAAGTAGATTGATGGTATCTATTTCTAAAGGAATTTTTCTTGTAGTTACAAAATGTGAATTATATACTTCCAGCCTAATCTGAATTTTTTCCAAGTTTTTCTTCAAAGAAAGTTTGAGCATTTAAATCTCTCTATCAAAATAAATTTGCTTTATGCCCTAGAGAGAATCATATCTTCGTCTGTGAAACAGTCATAAATGTTAAAAAATTGAAGTCATTTGAACCATCAAAGAATATTAACAAGTGAAACCAAATTTCATCATTTCAGACCCACTATGTATTTTATGCAGATATATTTTAACCTGTAATGCAATATGTAGAAAATATGTAATGACTCTGGCAAAAATTAATCTAATTATCTGTCTGAACAGTTTTCAAGAGTACCAAATAATGTATTTCTTCTTTATCTTACTGAAATCTTGTGACCTTTCTGATATCAAACACTTACATTTCTGTGTCTTTTCTCTGCACACCCGCCTGTCTACAGAGTTCTAAATTCTGTAGATAACGCAGGGCAGAGACAAAATGCTTAGCATTACTCAAAAAACTCAATTAGGAACATTTTCCTTAAAAGCACTTCGGTTTCTGGGTTGGACTTCTCATTCACTTTGAATTCCTCAAAAAGCGTGAGCGCAGGGAGGTTGGTGGATGTGGGAACCGCAGGAAGTTGTGCAGTTCTCTCCAAAAATGAAGGGCGCTCCATGGTCCATGTTACTTATTTCTGCTTATCAACAAGCTGGTTTCATATACTGGTTTTATTTTCTTCTTCGCCTGCGTTATGAATACGTTCCTGTACCAACAAATAGCACAGAGGCAGAGATGAATTCTATTCCATTCTATGATTCTATGAAAACAGGACTGAAATTTGTGCCTAATTTCAGTACTTGGCCCGGTGCGCTGAGTTGCTGAGTCCAGCTGAAGCTTGGATCAGAGCAAGGCGCTGAGGGCGGCTCCCAATGCACACACAGTCTTTCCATGGCTTCTTTGTTTATGAGCTCCCGTGTTTTGAATGTCCCAAATGGTGTCCCTGGTCCTCTGATCTATAGACCATAATGCAGGTTCCAAGTCCTCTTGGTGACTCTTCAGTTTTGGTTAAAAAGCTGCAAAAATGTTGACTGTAAAGTGCTTTGGTGCCTTCTGTTGATTGTCTTTGCCCCTGCAGCAAGGTGAAAATAATGTCTGAGAAATGATCTGCAGAAAAGACATGATTACGTTTAGACATCATTTCTTGGTAGTTTTGCGTTAGGGTTAGTTTTTTTCATTTTTGTGTCAGATTTTCTGTATGGTTTCCCATAAAGGTTTCTTTTTAATCTCTTGGTAAAACAGGGATTTTTCCTGTTGATGTATTTTCTTTCCCCCTTTTTGTAAGATGATAAAGCGTATTTCAGTGGGTTTGTTCTTGCATTCCACCACACCGAAAGGTGTGTGCAACCACTGAAACAGCAACAAAATGTAAAAGGGGCACGTATTTGCAAAGGGGTGGCAGAAGTTATTAACTAACTTATGTCCTGTTGGAATAAAAACGTGCAGAAAAGTTGAAAAAAAGTGTGAAACTTCCACTAACAAAAGTGTCATTTTTAGTAGGAGCAAACTTCTGCTCTGTCTAATTTTTAGTTATGTCCTGTGGCAATATTTGGCAATAACAGTGTTATTAAGAAACACGTATTAGTGCAGCTTTAAGCGCGTTTAAAGATTATTAAAAAAAAAGCCCTCACGAAACAAAATACCAAAGAATTCTTCAAAATAATTGAAGTGTGTGGCAATATGACGTTCATATCTGTTGTAGATTAGAAATTAGTCCATAGCTTTATTTCCAAACGTCCAAAATTATGAAGCATAGGAGATAAAAGTCTTTCAGCTTCCAGAATTTTGTCTTCACTCTCTTAGGAGACACGAATAAAAGGAATTAACTTCAACGTGGTTCAATAAGTTCAGTCAAACTGGATAAACTAGTAATATTGAGTGAATGACCACGCTCTTGTCGTTAGACTGGAAGTGCTGAACAATACTTGTGGTTTTAGGATCCATTTCTCAGTTAGATACAGAACTCCGTTTAGCAAAAACCCCTTTTAATTTATTTATTATTGGGTTGCCCTGCTGGGATAGCTTGAAAATTGTGTGGTGACACAGCAGTTATGCCACGGGGACAGGACAGAAAGGATTACGGTCACTGCTGGCAACTTAGGGGAAGTGTTTTCCTTGTTCTACGTTGTAAAAGCTGTTTTTCCTTCTACTTTATAATGATAGCCAGAAGGACTGGAGCTTGAACACATTTTGTTCATTGTGGTTTTTCTATTAAAAAAAAAGTATTCCCAAACTCAAAAAGATTTTATCATACCAAAAACTAATCCTAGGAGGTCTGTGGATAGTATTCTATTAAAGGCAGCAAATGAGTTTTTGCTGTACAGAGCTAGTGTGGAATGATTTGGGGTTTTGTTTGTTGTTAGTCATGTTAATTGTCGTAGGTCTTTCACATAATATCTCTGAGCCTGAAAATCCTCTTTCATGGGTTTCACCTGCTTTTTGAAATGAATGAGCACTGACTCTGTCATGGTAGCAACGAACTACGCACGCGGGAATCCACCATTCAACTCTGGGTGCTTGAGTGTGAAAAATTGTGATAATTCACTCACAAGTACTACTGAAGAAGTGCAAGTACAGTCACCCAAATATCCACACCAGTTTTAAGTTGTAACTTCAGTGAGCCCTAAATATTTGATCATTAAAAAAAAAAGTTAATTTTTCAGATTGTAAAACATAAACATAAATTAAGACAAACCGCCCTTCCATCCCCGAAATCTTAAAATTAAGATAACAGGACCCTTAGAAATTAAAATTGTTCTGTCAGTGTTTGAATAGAACCAGTTCCCTCCAAACATTTCTGCCTTGCTCTTATTCCTGCTGCCCGATGAACGCCCAGAAGCTCCCAGCTGCACGTGCCGTGCGCTGCTTTCTTTCAAACCCGGATCCGGCGCCGAGTCGTATCCAGCGGGACACAGGGCGATCCGTCAGAGCGGTCGTGGTCTGCGTCCCTCTGTTCTTCTCTACGTTGTCTGACACATCCACTCACTGTAGGCATTTTACAAGTGGAATAGGGTTATTCATGCTTTCCTTTTTTAAATCTAACACGTTCCTGTTATAAAGGATTCTGTTTCATAAAAAATTTAGCAATCTGTGCAATTTCTGATAGAGATCCCAGGGATGAGTGTGCTTATAATACACACTGCCTTTTGTCCTAGCAAACTTTTAAGAACTTTTCTGAACGAGAATCATTATTTCATGCTACAGCCAGGATTTAATTGTTCCTAGGGTTGTCTTCTGTGTGCTGAACGCTCAGTTAGACAGTCAGTTTTACTTATTTGCAAAATGCTATTCTGGGCATGTCTTAACTAGATAGAAGATTTTTATTTGCTTTCCCAACCTGGAGAGTCAGGGAGCGAAAGCCATGGCATAATTCTAAATATATGAGATGTCATTGCTTAATGAAAGCCTGAAAATGCCACACAAATGTGATTTCCTCCTCTATTTTGCTGGAAATTATGGTTAGTTGAGGCAATCAGGATCAAATTTGAACTCTGTAAATTGTGTTCCTATAAGCGATGCCAAAATACCTAAATACAATAATGAAAATGAGATTTCTATTTAAAATGTTGTGCATGGCTGTTTTCACTTCCTCATACTTGACTATAGTAAAATTAAAATGATTGCTGTTTTTATTTTTTTACCCAATGGTACACGTTAGCTCAAATGTATGTAGATTAATAAAATGAATTTAAAATCTTTAGTTATTTCATTGGTAAGCATGTATGTATTGCATGTCACAGAAACAACACTGAAGGGAGTAACCATTGGCCATATATGCGTAACTGAAGTATCTACCAGGTAGGTGAAATTAGGTGAAAAACAAGGAGTTTGTCTTTTCTAAGAGTATCCTCGGTTTTCCATGTGGAGCTCGTGTCACAGGCAGTCAAGTTACACCAGAGGAAGAGCAAAAGTTGGTTTAGTGATTGAGAAATGGTGCACCCAGAGCATAGAGGTATCAGTGGACAAATTACAATTTTCATTTGTCTTTATTCCATTACTTATTTGGCTGTCCTGTACTTTTTATCCTTCCCATTCTTCCTGCTTTCTGTATTGCTGTAGGTCTTTAAGGGAAAGAGAAATGGCTCCTGAAGAGCCTGACTGCTGTTATTGCAAGATTTTTGTTATATAAATCAGTTGGAAATAAGATCAACTACAGAAATTCCTTTTACTGGAGAACTTTTAGAAAGATACTGCACCCCCAATGGACCCTAGTGAAATGGGATATATAATTAGCATAAAGAATTGATGGAGGAAAGATGGGGTGCTTATGTGGTTGCTTGATAAGAAATGGTTTTATTTGCTGATACATGTCGGTAGGAGATCTGCTGTCATTGCTCAAGATATGGAAATGAAATCTGAGATAACCTCTGTTCTATAACATATTACAAAATGTGAGGTGGGAAGTACAGCGTAGTGAAAGGAACGCTATCCAGATGGCACCATGGTGACAGGCTTTATATCAAAGACCAGCTGAGGTAAAATAAGAGCGGGCAAGAGAGGGCCTCTGAAAATCACTGATGCCTGTTATATAGATGTAATGTAACTCTCTCTTTATGGGGAGAATATATTTGCATAAATTCATTGATCAGTGATTTTGCTAATCCTGCAGTATTCCAGGCATGTCCTAGCAAATTGATGAACATTTCTATCAATCCTCAGTGCAGATGCCTAATTATATTATACATTTAGAAAAGATGGATTTTTCCCCCTCCTGGAGCATATGTAGTAGTTGAATGCTGGGCTCATTCTCCTTTCCTGCTTCCATTAGGTTGGAGGTTTTTTTCCCTTTAAGAATAGCCTGGAGCCGTGCAAGCTGCAGAACTTAGCGAGATAAGAGCAGGTTAGAATGATGAGTTTCATGAATCACCGCCCAATATGCTTTTGGAGGAAGCTGGGTAGTGTAAGCCCTTTATTGGTGCTGCAGTCCCTGCTCCCAGAGACTCCAAAGTCAAAACTGTGGAGATAGAGATTTCTGGCAAACCTTCTCTCCCATGATACTAATTGTTTCATTTGCATGCTCCGCTCATCTTGTGACCTGCCCTCCCTCCCCTTTGACTAATATAGTTTCTTTGTCAGTAATATAAAAGATGTAGAACAAGCATTTTGACTGTTGAAAGTCAAATGAATGTGAACGACTTAATCCAGAGGACACTCAACTGTATACATAATGCAGACATGCAGCTCGACACCTTAACCAAAAGCTGAGCTGAAGGCTGTGATGGGAATAAAACTCCTCGCAGATAGTGGAGGTGATGACAGAGTTCTGAGGGCAAGTAACAATTTCAAGGGAGATGAGTAGTCATTTAATGCCGTAATTTGCGGTTCGTTGTTTATGACTCCCCGAAGCAGCTGGATGACAATACTGAGGTACCTGGATGTCACCCTGTCCGCGTTAATAAGGCGTCTTTGGCTGGGGGAGTGCCTGCCTGGGACAGGTTCCCGTGATGGCAGTTTCAAAGATACCAGGATGTCCTCAGCCCTTCTGTGACACCATTTGGGGTCCAAAACTGGTGGTGAACGTGAGAACTCCTGCTTGCTCTGGGGTCAGTCACCACAACAGCAAAAAAACTATGAACTCAAAAAATGCTTCAAAACAGATAATGGTTATCTTCGTTTTTTCCTGTATGCAATTAAAGGTATCTTTTATGACCTATAGGGGTGTAAATGGTTTGTCTTTTTCAGAGGTTGCTTTTATGCCGTTTCTGTGCTGGTAGAACAGCATAAACAAAGGCTGTGCGCTGTACCCAGTCTTTATACAAGAGAGGACTCAAAAGCCTGGTTTCTCTGGAAAGAGGGAGCGAAATTATGATGGGAGCTCTGTACACCAGAGTTGTTGGTCTGCCACTTCAAGCCTTGTGTCAGATATTTAGCCCTAAACCGAGGCTGCTGGGATCAGGGTACTATGCGTTACTTATTATTAGCATTATGCAATGTTTTTAGCTGGCACAATAATATTGTGTCTATAGTAAATTAGAAATCAAAACAGTAATATGTAGATAGCTTTCAAGTGAAGTGAATAATTATGTCTGCACCTGAAAAATTTTCATAGATAGAAGCTTCTTCTGATCTAAAAATCAAGCAGTGTCTTTGTTTCCTGCTGTTCACAAGGTTATATATGTAAATATATATGTGTGTAAGTCTATATGATGAAAAGAGCACGTACGTTATGGTTAAATCAGGAAAAAAATCGAAAAGTTTAAAAATAAAGGCATACAATTAGTGTAAATTAGACTTGCTTTATGTAGCATATCCAGTTCCGTGTTTAAGACCAAAAAAAATTTAAAAATTAAAAGCTGCATTAAGGGTAGAAGTATGAAACAATTTTAAAGTAATTTGAAGCCAAATAATCGCAATTTCTATGTTAATTTAGTTATCATAAATGAAGCAATATCATGTTAACTGGTTCGATACTTTTGAAGTGGGATTACATACAAGTTTCTTTTTTGGGATGAATAATCCAAATGCATTGGTTTAGTCTGTACGAGTGAGGGATGGCCACGCTTAGGATACTTGCAGATGCTTAGAAACAAATTTTAAAACGCTGGAAGGTCATCCAATACCTTTGTTGTGATGTACCAGTGTTCTAGGGATACTCAGAAAATAGCTTTGTCAGTTGAAAGAGCATCGAATGAGGTGGCTACGTGAAGCCATTGAAGGAAACAGCAACTGTAGTGCCTTTAATTTTTGAAAATTGCATGCATCCCTCCTGTCTTCATGTTGCTGGGTGGCATGAGGGATCTGTGCTTTGCAAGGGCCAGACTGTGGCTGGCACTGGGATTTATTTGAGGGTAAATAGAAGAGAAGATTGGGAAACACAGGTTGATGGCTGTGATGAGGGGATGTAGGAGCACATACTCAACAAGGTTCACCAGATTGGTAATTTAGATTTGCTTTTGCATCTTTTGCTGTTAGAATCTTCGATTGTGCCTGTCACCAAAAGGGCTTTGGTGGGAGAAGGGAGGGTGGGAAAGCAAATCTTGTTCATGGCTTTCAGCTTTGGAGTTGGCTACTGTGATGGATGAAATGCCGCAATGCAGCATCTCTGCGACGACGCCTGAAGGCCGCTGAGAAGCCCTCGTTGGTGCAAAAGGAGGTTGCGGGCTGGGCGGGCTCTGGGGAGGGGGTAGTCCACTCTGCGAGCACCCAGGCTTCCTACTGGCTCCTTGGGCAATTTCAGTGATGTCTTAAAAGGGTTGGGTCCATCTTATCTGCGAGACGCCCCGTCTTCCCGTCCACGGCTGGGGCGTTGGGAATCGGGCGAGGCACTTCAGCTGATATTTAGGCTGAAGCAGTTAGGACAGACCATCCACAATGGCAGTTATATTTTATTTTGTGTGCATGCAGATGTTGCAGGGAAACAGCCATGCAAGGAGAACAGTTGACTCCTTTTATTTAGCTCCTACTTGTGCTTGTAGAGTATTCCTGAACAGATCATAAGCGCTTCGAATTTTTTTCTGCGTATATTTTTATTTTGCACTTTCTCACTCTGGACTGAACGCAAATGAAACACTGTGAGTATTTGCTATTCAAATTGTTATGGTTTCTTACCTGTATTGTGTACGCGTGCATGAATATAAGCAGGTATTGCTGCTTCTTATGGGCAGGTGGTGTTTGGGAGGAGTTTAAAAATCGGAAAGATAGGAGTTTTTTTGAACATATTAACCTTTTTCTTGTGTGATTCATGCAAGTGCTGTCTAATGCATTATTAAAAGAAAACTCAATGTTTAATTCCTGATGGAAAGCAGATCCCTTTCCGGCTTCACCAAGAAACACATAATTGCCCTTGTCTAGGAACTATGTGTTGTCTTTGTTCTTTGAAAACATTTCTTTCCTCTATAAATGTAACTTTTCCTTAACAACTGTTCATACCTGCAAGTCTAAATTCACAGAATGTGTATATCAAATATTCCCAATGTCATTCATGTATTAGCTTTAATTTCCAGCATGTATGAATTGCAGGTGGGGGCGTCACATGCTGTTAGAATGTAAAAGTATTCCATAAATACGGTCTGCGTCTCTTGCAGTTTGGGGAGGCAATTTTGGCAGTAAAGATGAAGTTCCCTCTTTAAAAAATTTGCTCCTTTTCCCTCCTCTGCTGTCAGAAGCTGAGAATTGCCTTTGTGGTTCCCTGCCACACCATGCCCGTTGTCATGTTGCCGGAGCTATGAAAGATCTCTTCCCGCTGCCCTCTCCCAGTGGGAATGCCAATGGCCTTGGGAGCCCAGGGGCAGCTGAGACACCAGGCTCCTGAAATCGGGGGGGCTGCTGTGGCAAGAGGAATAAGGGGTGTTATTTTGACGGCAGGACCTGGTACGTAAATGGAAGGGAAATGAAAATGGAAGCCAGGGGGTCTGGCAGCCCACTCTCCATGGTTGCCAGTCACCCGCCTCCTAAAAGGCTTTTGTAAAACTTTTTGTGTTGCCACTGCTGCCAGTGCCATTGTTGTTCGTTGTTGTATCTATGCTGGTGAAGCAGCTCTCTGCTGCATAGACGGGGTTGGCCACTCGCCCCTCCTTTGGTCCTAGTGGTCAGCAGGGGACTTGCAGGGACCCGCAGTGCCGCATTGCGGCAGTTGATGAAGTGGCGACAGGCTGGCACAGCGACCTCCCAAAGAGATTGAATATTGTCACGTACCCCCTTACAATGGATGCAGAAGTTCATTTATTGTCCCTTTCTCTAGCTCTGAAAAGACAACTAATTTCTGTCTGCCACTTGGAATGGCTTTTCTGTTCCTGGGTGTGTTACACCAACAAGTATGGAAAGGATATGTTCATTATGGTACAGAAGTCTATCAAAATAGAGGCTTTCACCGTGCGATTATAGCTTTAAGGTTGCAGTATACTCAGGATGAGACAAATTAAAACATGGTTTTGAAGAATGATACTGTTCCTTTCTGATCCAAATTTAATCAGTTTCTTTAGAATTTCTTTTGGTGGAGACCTGTAGGGAAACCGCAGCACTCAGCTGACTGAATGCTGAAACCTTTTACCTTGTAAATCTCTATCATTACATGCCTTCAGCCTGAACAAATGGCAAAAGTTGTTTGTTCCTTCCAAATTATAGGGTTGGACTGTGTTAGTTTGAATTGGATTATGTTTATAAGACTGTTTTAGCTTCAGAAAGGACTAAAGAGAAACAACTGTTCGGGCAGGAACGTGAGAAACCATTTTATTTTGCTGAAGTACTGATGCATCGGACTTAAGGTTTGTATGATCTGACTCTGTCTTGTTGATTCTCTTTCATCCTTTCCATAAATACATTCTGGTGGGTTTTCAGACCTCTATACGCATCGAGAACCCAATCCAGTTTCCATTGATTTTGGCAGGAGTAGCACAGAATCCATAAACTACGGTACCTGACGTGCATGCAGCTGGGTAACACCAAGAGCCATACTTAGTAAGAGAGATCTCTGTAAAACCTAAAAAAATGATAAATACATATCTGTTTAACAATTAATTTATATTAAACTAATATAATTCTATTATTAATTTAATTATATTAATTTACCAAACAAGGGATTTTCATATTAATCTACTAAACAAAATTTAGGTGAGTTGAAATTGAATATGATTGTATTTTTGATTGCTGGGGCTCCTGTGAAAATCTGCACCTAAATGAATAGGTTGCAGGGATTAGATTCACTCCTTGCTGAAACCAGCAACAGGATTTGCACTGACTTCAGTGGACATCGATCTGGGTATTATGATAATTGGACTTTTTTCCAGTGGTTCTAGGCAATAATATCAACCCTTGAAATTGGGTACCATAGAGAAAAATCAAAACCACTCTGATGAAGTAAAACATTTATTCACTGTTTGCAGCAATACTTTTGTTTCTCTGAGTCCAAATACTTACAGAAAATTACGCATGTAATTGGGACTTAGAGCCACAGCAGTCATTCCCAATACAGTGCGCTGAAAAATGTGTAGTTTTTGGGCTAAGACCTCACAAAATTTCTTGATTCAAAAAAAATAAAGGCAGTGTTTCTTATGCCATTTTTGAGTTTAGAAAAATAACTTATTGGAGAATCCTTAATTTAAAAATAAAGCAGTGTCAGAATAATTTCAGCCTGTGTTCTTTTGTCTTTGCACCAATGCTTTTATAACTAAAATTTCCATTCAGCCTGAACTGAATTTGTATTTTTTGCCTAGAATTAGAATGTCATGTAAAAGATTGAAAAGTTGATTGAAATTTCTCTACAAAGCTTTTTCAACTCTCACTGGGCATAGACATTAGAAAGAATTGGGGAACTGGTACCTGTCTTTTATGCTGCTAATAGAGGTGATTTGATTGTGTGGGAAATAGTATGTCTTTCTGTATATATATAAAGAGCAGACTTCCTTTAGGGGAAGCAGAAGACGTTTCAGGTAAGACCATGTGAATGACATTCTTGACTTAACATCTATCAAAGTCCGCAACCTAAACAAATTGTGTATCCTCATACTCTGTATCACCTTTATTATATTTTATTTTACCTTATCTTGGCTTAGTTCATCTTATTCTCCTCTCCTCTGATTTTGTAGGTTGTCTCGTTTTAGCATATTTTACTTATTTGTGTGTCGGTGTAAGGAAGTATGTTCAGGCATAATGATAAGTATGTGCACATACAACATAAATGCAGAGCTAAAGAGAACACTGGAAAGGTTTGAGCAGCAGCCACCAGACATAAGTTGCCGGAATCCAGCTCCCGCTTTTCTACATATGACAATACAATCTTTGATTGTACAGGCCCGTATGATTTTTTTTCTGGCCTCTTTTACTCATTTGCACTGATTCCTGTCCCAGTCTCTTTGCCCCAATAGCTTACCCAACCATTTTCTTAGCTGCGGGTCCTGCCTTTCCCTCTCCTCTGCTCTCAGTCTCAGCTCCTGACCTTGCCGGTCCCACAGACTCCAGCCAAGGCACAGCCAGTCTCTAGGGAGAGTTAATGCAGCCATTACAGGACTTAAGTTAATATGCCCTAAAATTATCACTACAGGCAAATGTGATCACCCTGGTTCTTGTCAGGTGACAAAACAGGCATTTTAAACAAAGAATTTGTTATTATAATAACCCAGTTTCCCCAAAGGCTGATGTTTTTGAAAGTATTCTCACTCCTTCAAGGGACAAAAAAAATCTGTCATAAACATCTGGCCTTTATTATAAACTTAAATAGTTAAAATCTGACAGTTACATGCAAATTAAAATCAGCCACAGAATGGGAAGAATCAGGCAACTGGAGCAGTAAGCACTGCTGGCACCTTTGTGAGTAATTCCTTGGTAAGCTTATTTATTTTATTTTTTCATACATTTCTAAAAAGAACATTTTGTTTCCTCTGTGTCCTTGAGACTAGTCATATTTCTGATGTCAGCTTCCCAAGGTAACGATGCTAGAGCCTCTCATCTTGCCGTGATGAGAAGAATTGTGAACACATCCGCAAGACTAACGCTAGAACAGAAACCACAAATTGGCAACTAGTTATTTTTATTTATTTCAGTGGATTTTGCGTGTCACCTGGAGACTATTTAGAAGATTATTTGCCTGGGCTAACATTGTGTTTAAAAATAGCACTTGTACAGTGCCAACTCATTTTAGAGTTGGGTACAAATATTGAGACAAAAACCCAGCTGTTATTGCTTTTGCTGCTAATTTGAGGTGTCAGATCAGAGCTCTGCTGCTGTATGTCAGTGAATAAAGCCCCTTGTGAGATCATTTATGTTTTGTAACAGTTGAAAGTAATGGATTAATCAGTGCAGCATCAGTTGCTTTCATTATATGCCCTCACGGTAGTTGTGGGCTTTAACTTGAACAGTCTGTGGGGAGATCAAAGGATTGAGTACGAGAGGCACTCGGGATTCACCAAAACTCTGAAGAGATCCAGTTGCATTTTGGACCTTGCCAACGAGCAAATCTTGGGTGCCTTGAAAGTCAAGGATGAGGACTGTGCTCAGGGTTAGAGTGCCAAAGCCATTTTACTTTTTCATCAGAGGCCGTGAGAATAATATTTAATTTGATGCAAATTCTTTGTGACCTGTGTGAAAAATATCTCTTTACAGCTAGTGAAAATGCAGCTCATTTACCCTACAATCTCGAAGTCAATTACATACACAGTGTGTAAAATTCAAGTCTTGGTTTTATTACTAAAAATAGATTTAGATTCACTTTTTGTACTTAGTAAACTGGCCCCCGCTGTTAGTTATATTAGTTGGTACGTAAGGGCTAGAAGGAGTCTGAAGTTGTTGGCTCTTGCCTCACACTAGGGCAGGACCACCCAGTCCCGTGCCATTCCTATCAGGGATTTGTTTAGTCCTTTATTACAGCTTCTAATGCTGATGGCTGCACACTCTCTAAAATTCAGAAGAAACATCTCCCCTGTATCTAACCAACATTCCTCTTTCTGAAATGTAAACCTGTTACTGTTTTGCTTAACCCTTGTTGAATACAAGGAACAGATAATTTTTTTCCCCTTTGCAATGGCTTTTTATGTAGTTGGAGAGAGGTTAAAGAGTAAGTGATATGAATCTGCTAACAGAGGTCTAAGGTTCTGTCACTGTTAATGTTGAATTTTGCTGCTAATAAAGTCACCCAAATTCATATTTCATCTCTAGTATTTCAGACAGACCCCATGATCCTCTTTATGTGGATAAATACTGATGGAGATGTCTCATCTTGCACAGGTTCAACAGTTTCAGTCCGCATGTACACAGTGAAATATTCCTTTGCATATTTTTATTTACCAACAATCCACTCCCCACCAAAGCTCTGGGGTCTCAGAGAAGTTGTCTTTCTGTCACAGCCAGGGCCAGGCTGCTGCATGCCCTTCTGAGCCCCTCTGGCAACCTGGGGGGAGCTGCTCAATCTTCTTTTGCATCAGTTCACCCACTTCTGAACAGAAATAACATTATCAAGAAAACTATTTAAATGAGAGGTTTAATTATGCTTGGAGATGCCTTGGTTAAGTCTTATTAATTTTCCAGTCTCATTTACTGGATGTATGGTTGCACTGGGGATAGGAAGCCTGGAGACCATGTCGGTAGTGGGAGAAGCTGTAATGGGGGAGTATGACAGTAATTCACTCTTGGGAACGCTACAAGGCTGCAGATGCACCATTTGTAGCTATCCATTGCATGCACATAGATAATCATCTTGCATTAGGCCCAATTACATGGTGTTATGGACACACAACACACGGATTACACAGACAGCCACCGAGCGCAGGCTGATAAAGCGCTGGGGTAATTGAAGGAGACAGAAGGAAATGTTAGACTTGTTAGTGCGACCAGCGCTGCCGTGCCCGGTGTGGCTGTTCCACCAGCCGTGCCCGCTGGCTTCTCTGCTGCCTTTCAAAGTCTCACTTTCAAAATACGTATTTATCACAGAGTGAGGTAGATCAGCACCTCCCTCTTTCCCCACTGTGTCTAGAGAGTTTTGAGGAGGAAAAGGAACTAATTATCGCTGCCAAATGAGGACTGTTGTTTGCTGGATTCCTGCTATCGTGTTAGAAGCTTGTAGAGAATCTCAGTGCCCAAACGTAAAAGGCCTTCAAAACCAGAAATGAAATTAATGAGCTGGTGCCTTTTCAGATCTCTTTCTCCATTTGCCTATCAATAAATGGGTCTGAATATTTCTTTCTGAGAATTTTGCAAATACTGCAGTGTCCTGCAATCAGCCAAATGCGACACAAGAGCAACCTTGTGTCTATCACAAACCTGAACGGCCAGCACAGCAGACCTGTAGTAACTACGATAGAGGCTTATTAAGGCTTGGGGGAAAGTGTTAATCAAAAATTTAATCTACCATATAATTTCTCAATTTGATTAGCTGTTTGTGCTAATCAGCTGCAGAAATGGAATGTGAAAGAAAATCAGTTTCTGTTACCGTCAAAAAACAAAGGATGTCTTCTGCCTACATGTTCGCCCCTTCCCCTTTCATTTTCATCCATTCAGATCATATACAAGAAGCATCACTGTGAGTGTTGTCCTGATGCATAGCTTGTTAATCCATGCACATTATGAAGACGCCTTGTACTTAGAAAAACGGACATTTGCATAGTGATTGTTCTTTTTGCCCATGATAAAATGGGATGCTATAACTTTTTTTTTTACGCTGGGTTGTAGCAGGTGGTATTGTCACACACAAATATTGTTATGTGTTTAACAAAAATCCCAAACCTCCTACATATTTTCACACTTGAAGTGTGACTGGAAACATTAAGACAGTTACTGTTTTACAATGTACTTACTGAAGTACTAATTGAAGAAATTAAATAGTTAGTATTTCAGAAAATTCTGTTGTTTAACTTCTTTTGGCATCGTGATGTTCTGATCCATTTGCTTCATGTCCAGTACTTAACTGGAACAGAGTGGGTAGGTATATTATATTGAAAGTATTATTATTTCAGATGAATAAGTCACCAGGCATTCTGATAATCATTATATGATCTTAATTATATCATTAATTGAATTCCAAGTAAGAGAAACAATATTGCTGTGTACTCTGTAATTTACAGAATTGAGAGTGTTTGACTATTGATCTGACAGTCTGGGATTTCTGCTCCCTGAATTAGTCCAAGGAACATGAAAAGATGCTTAGAGTTCCAGAGTTTTATAAATAAGATACTTCTATTATTGTTAGGGTTCAAAATTTAAATCCTTTCCTTTTTTTCCCAAAGTATCTTCTATAAAAGTTGTGTGATTTTGTCTAGCATTAGGAGTATATTTTTTTTCTGAATTTCATCTTGTCCTGAACACCTGAATTCCTATTCAACAGGGTGGGGAAAGCAGTAAAGAATAATGCATAAACATTATTTAAAAAAACACACACGACAGTCATTTCTACAGGTTAATGATTTTAATGTAATTACATTGAGTCTGGAATTAAAAACTCTTTGTCAGGGAACTACAGTGGTGTACATGAATTTGGAGCAAGTCAGAAGAGAACAAATGCAACTACATGTAGTTAAATTTGCACAAGAAGTTTGAGAAAGGAGATGGGTAATTGTTTTCAAATCGTGACAGGATTGCAGAGTGAGCATTCTTTCCTTTTAAAAAAAACCTGATTAGTAGGGGCTATAAATCAGCTTTATTCTTTGGAAGTAAGAAAGCAGCTCCATGCGTGCCTCTAACCAGTTTAAACAACTGGCAGAGGAGTGAGTTAGTAGAGCAGTTCCTCTGGGGTTGTAAATTGAAGTCAATGGGACTATGACAGTTCATACCAGTGGAGGATGTACCACCTCGAAGATTGCTGATCCCACGTTATGTGTCGTCCAAGTAGTCCTTGGAGGACCCTTAGGACTGCTGCAGTCTGCTTCTGCTTAGCTTGCAAGATCTGACAAGGATCACGGCCCAAGGTGGGAAGTTTGCTGGCATAAAATAATATTGTCTATAACCTCAGTTTCCCGATTCAGCATTTTGGATGTGAATAATTTACAGGGAGAGGACTTCTAAATGAGAGGACAGTGGTTTTTCAAGGGACAAGGGTGTGCTGGGTTCTGGAAGAGGTGGGAGCTATAAGGCTGGGGACAACCAAGCAGAATTCAAGTTTCAATGTATAACGTTGGAGGAATCAGAAGATTCTGGAAGTTTTCTGTTTCTCATAGCTTCCCAGTGTTTGTGCATGTCTCTGTGGATTTGAATCTTAGTTGGATGAAAATGAGATTGGGACCTCGTAGCAGCAAGTAGACGACTGCGGCAGAATTTATTTTTTTCCTTTCATGTGTTAAAAATGCCACTGTGTTGTGTGCTTGCCCCTGTCAGGACACATTTCTCTTAAGAATCATTGCTGGGAAGGCTTCATGTGCGTGACAAAGCTTTGCAGAATGCCTCTAGGGCGCACCTCTACCTGAAAATGTCCCCATTCAAAAGCCAAAAGAGTTCTTGCTGGTGGGAGCTGCGTGCTCTGCACATCCAGAGCAGCTCCAGCTGGGCTGTAATGCAGACAGCTCACTGTCAATTAGTGCCCTTTGCAGTGTTTGGCCTTCTTTGTCCTGAAATAATTGCTGTTATCATAGATATTTTATTGCCTTCATTATGGTTAACATTTAAATATCAATGAAATAGTATGCTACTAAGTCATCTGGGCAATAGCTTTCTGCTAGAGTTATCCCTGAAATTTGTGTTTAAGGAGTGCATTAATTCAGCACTGACTTGGGATTCTTAGAAGGAGGGCAATATATTTGTCGGTGAATTATGGGAAACCTTTGCTTATTAGGAGCAAAACCTGAGCTACTCTCATCTGATATTTTGTGAGCAGAAATACTGTGTGATTGGAATAATGCTTTTCTTGTTTAAAAAAAGTAGTATTTTAAGAAATCTAAAAATATTTTTGAATCATCGAATCAGTAAAGGCTGACCTTTCCGTATCCAGATGAAGAATTGCAGTGGGAGACAGGGACGTGTTCTCTACCCTCAGTCAGTGCAGAAGGAAGCTTGCTGTCACGTTCTGTTCTGCCTGAATCCAATCCACGTCCTTCTGAAATCAATAGAAAGTCTCTCTTGAATTCCGTTGGCTTCCATTGACTCCTGTATTGCCATGTGTGACCTCTTCAGACATCAGCTCTGTATGGGATTTCATTTTTGTGAGCTGACTTTACATGTGGCTTTTATTTATCAGCGGATACCTAAAATCCTCCAACCAAGCACATAGCTCATTTTTATGTAACAAGCAACTGAGGCAAAGGGTAAATTATATTTTTATGTTTACAGAAAAAAATGGTGGTGCAGTTAGGATTTCCATTTGTGAGCTCTGTTTGAACTTCCCAATATGCATGTGCAAATGGCAAATAAATATAGATATTGAGGGGTTGATGTATATATGTGTCCACCCTTATAAGAGGTTTTGTTCACTTTCTGAAATGTTGCTCGTTTTGACGACCTGTCCACAAAATACTTTGGTTTGCATCACTGGCTAAATAATGTCATCAAACAGTAGCAATTGTATGACCGAGAGGTTCATTTTGCACCATGCCACAGTGGGGTATTTGTGGGATCATCACAACATTAGCAGGAATTCAAAGGCAGAACTTTTCAGTGCTAAAGAGGTACCCTGGGGTTCACTTCCAGCGCTGAAGCCACAGCAAGGCAGTGGCATGTGGAAACTGATGCACAGCTGACAGATGACACGGCTGAGAGCTGTAAGAGCTTACTTCATGTTTACTTCTGAAGTTGACAGTATTTCCCTTTTCATCTTATCCAGTAAATTTATAATAGACTGCGTTTGAGTCTTTGCATATTGAGAAACTGAATGTACAAACCTGTAATTTTATTTACACATTGATCCCAATACTTCGCTATGTGTTTCATGTCCAATTTTTGGCAGCATCAAGTTTTCCAGGGGATCTGGAATGAGTGCTATATATTATACAATAAGCCATGATACACTGAGGCCCACAGCTCTTACGGGGCTGGTGTGTGAATGTGTGTGACTTGACTGACACAGATCCCTGGCAACAGATCTCACATGCAGATTCCAGATTTCCAAAATTTTGCTTTTCCTCACATAACTCACTCTGCTTGTGGATTTGGAAAGGAAGGGTAATTTTGCTCTGTTGGTGCAGTTTGCTGTCGTGGGTATGTCAGCCCCCAAGCTGCCTCCGGATTGATAGCGCATCCACCTGGTGCAGCTACAATCCGACTAGCAAGGCGGTCACGTTCTGTCCTGCTGGGGTGCAGTGCAGCAGCAACACAAACACACTGCTGGTGTCAGAGCCTGCTCACACACCTCTCCCCAGCGTGCCCGCACATCCTGGCTTTGCCAACAGGCATATGTGCCTTCCTGTGTACCAGAAAAACAGCCTAATAGGGTATAATCTAATTTAGCTTTAAGCTGCTGATGTTGTAGATGATGGTTTTGCCAAGAGGTTTCTAAGCAGAATTATAAAAATATTTTCAAGTGGGCAGATGACCGAGGGGGCTAGTTAAAGTCTGTAAAACTCTTCAAGAACTTGTGAATAACATCCTATGTAAATACATAACATTGGAACAACTAAATACTTAAGGGAAGGGTAATGTGTCTTTAGGTTGCTTCAGCAGGTGTTCTCTGCAACACATGCACAAAGTCTCAAAAGCACTGTCTTCCCCCAAAGTGCTCCTGTGGAGTGCCGTGCCCCTGTGTAAAGCCCAGGTTGCTCCGTGCTGTGGTCAGCACCCGTTTCAAATGGGTGGCCGCGGGCAGCAGCAGGACTGGCCACGCTGGGGCATGGACTCATCACCGGCCCCATCAATTCTCCTGACAAACTGGGCTACTCTATTCGCAGATTTGGTGCACTTGGAACGTGGCAATTATGCCCTGTTGGAGTGCTTTCCATTTCCTGTGCCATCTTGATAAACTTTATAGCTTCTAATTTGCTAGAGAGTCGTTGATATAATTAGGAACTACATAAATGGGAACAGCACACTCAGCTGATGATAATCGAGTCAGTTCATTTTTCATAAGAAGCGCTAAGGGGGTCCCTACCAGCAGCTGAGATAGTTTTCTCTTTAAGCTCTGCTTTGATAGAGCAGCGGAAATCCTTACGTGCCTGGGTCAGGTCATGTTTTATTAGTATCCATTCCACTACCTACATATATTTTTTTCATAAGGAAACCAAAGAAAGGGTACCCATCCGTCTGTCTGCTTTCAGAAGGGCAGTTTGAGCTGTCTGTCCGTGTAAGCTGTTAACAAGCCTGTGAGAGTCAACAGTGCTTTTCTTGTGCAAGAGGGAGCACTGCAAGAACAAAGCTTTAGTGTTGCTCTGTGTGAGTTCGGTTGTTCCTCCACTCAAGCTGCACCAAGTTTTCAAGCAAAGTGGTGGCTTAACCAAAAAGTCTGGATCTGTTCCCATATTTGATAAAAACTCATCTCTTGCACTCCTTGGTACTCGGACATGGTAAATAGTAACCTTCATCCATACTTATGCAGCTGTTGGTTGCTTCGCCCTAACACTGTCTTTCATTAATTTCACGGTTTTAAACTGGAAGAGGGGAGATTTAGATGAGATATTAGGAAGAACTTCTTTGCTGTGAGGGTGGTGAGACCCTGGCCCAGGTTACCCAGAGAAGCTGTGGCTGCCCCATCCCTGGAGGGGTTCAGGGCCAGGTTGGACGGGGCTTTGAGCAGTCTGGTCTGGTGGGAGGTGTCCCTGCCAATAGCGAGGGGGTGGCACTGGATGGTCTTTAAGGTCCCTTCCAACCCAAACCATTCTATGAGTCTATGATTCTGTGAAATGTCACAAATTGTCTGAGAAGTGGGTCAGCATGTCTTACTGCTGGAAGCCTGGCAGATGTATTACCAAGAGTTTTAGCAGCTTGTGTCTGTAAATGATGTGTTGGTGAAGAAATGGAAATAATTGACCAATATATTATTCTCTTGTCTCTTTTCTTTTTTTCTCCTGACAGTACTCTCAATAATAACAACATCACCCGCATTCCTGTTACCAGTTTCAACCACATGCCAAAGATCAGGACTCTGTAAGTAATATCTTCAAATATGATAATAATAGTGTACGCCAACTCTTTGGATATTTGTTTTCTTGTCATAACCTTGTTTCAGTCTCTTCTTGATGCTAACAGTTATGTCAAATCCATTTTTCTATAGCTGGGCACCATTCCACTGGAAAAGCTCTGATTAGCTTTAGTAGACCAAAATACAAAGATTGTGCAATTAAACCACGGGCATTTGTATAATTTAGCCATAACTTATGAAAAAACCCATCTACTTTAAATCAATTACTCCTTTAAATTCCTTTAGGGAATACACATCTTCAGGAAAAGTCCTGTTTAAACAAAGTCTTTCTGTTTTTCTCTCCAAAATCTTAAACCCGACCAAGAGGTATTTAGTCCTAAAAGCAAAGAAAGGGAAGTAGTAGCCAGCCTGTAATTTTTCAATAGCACTGAAAAAAATAAAATGCTGTGTGGTTGCTATATATGCACGTGTAAAATCAAATTAAATTAGTTAACAGAACTGCAGAAAAATGGCTCTTACTCTTGTCACTCTATGTAAGATAACCTCTGATTTAAATTTATGTTCTTCATTAAATGGTGACATTCATAGATTTTGATGTAAGTAATTAAATGGAAATTAGATGTTTGTCTTTTAGAAAAGAATGGATAAAGAAGATGAAGGTAGGGGTAAGGTTCCTGGAGTTTTCCTTTTTCTCATTCAGTCACAGTGGTCCAGATAATTTGCCTGGCTTTCTCAGATTAGTCAGTCTTGTCTGTTACCAGAGCTCAGTGCCTTCTGCCATTTTCCTTATAGTTTAATTTCAGAGATGGCTTTGTATATAGCTCCCTGGAGACTTACACTGACTAATCCCCCTCTGCTGTAATTAAGAGGAAAAAAAAAAAAGGAAGGAAAAAAAAGGGGGAAGGAAGTCATAAATAGGATTTATAAAGGGAAGCTTTTATATTGAATTCTGAGAGCCACATTTTACAGAACATGAATGCTGACCCACTCTAAAAGGATTTGCTGGAAATTTAATTTAGGCTCTATGGCTAAAAGGGCACCTTTGCAAACTTGCATTTGTATTCATTCACCTCGTGTTCTGTAAAGGTAGTTTCATCAATATCAAGTGGCATGTTTCAGTCTCCAAAGGCTGCCAAATAACACGTAGTACCCTTCCTAGCAGTTCAGTGTAGGGATTAAAAAATCCTACACAGGCAGGTGGAAATACAGTGAAATGCTTTAGTTTTCTGTATTTCCTTGCATCTGTTTCAGCAGAGGCAGAAAAGTAATCAAAATAGTAATTAATATAAATACAGGAATCTAATAGCATTTCATAATTTCTTCTGCTGCTCCTTCCTATTAAAAATTATTCCTCTATCCCCGTCACCTTACCACTTTTCAAAATAAATACTTTATTAATTATAATTATTAGTAAAATAAGTTTTCATAGCTATATATTGCTCAATATGTACTAAATACCTTCTGTTCAGGGTTTAGGCTAATAGTGTTTTGATTTAACAATTTTCATTGGTTATGAAAATAACCAATACAACTAACATACACCTGAGCACATGTAAAAGTGATCACTTTTTGTTCACCTATGTAAAATATTTAGATAAAGATATTATTTGGGGAGAAGTGTTATTACTCTCTCTAGTTTACTGAGCTTTATTTCACTTGATAATTGTTTCTTATGCATTAATGTACACCCTCAATGAACAGTTTGCATGAGAGGAGAAAGCTGTCTGAGGCTCAATGGCTGGATAAGATCTGCTATTTCATCCCTTGCTTGGTGATGCAAATTCAGTCCGAATGGATGATGAATGATGTTCATTACAGTTTGGTGACTCTGCTGTTTTCTTAAAAAACGTTCAGCAGTTTTTACACCTTCTTAAATAGCTCCACACTTAGATGTGCCTTTTTTTAAGAAGCTCTTGTAGGGAATCCCTGGTCTGAATGTTACTTAAGTAGGGAGAAGCCCTTTTTCTCATGCAGCTGAGGCCCATTACGGTGTGGAGAGTGTTTGCCCTCTGTGTCTTTATTACACACCGGTGAGATCCATTAGCAGGACATTTGGGGCTGCTTGTGCTGCATCTGCATCTGCTGTGATAGTTCTGTGAGTAAGTAGCTCTTTCTTCATGGCTTTCAAAACAATCTGTTCATTTAAGAAGACCAGAGAAGGAAAAATAAAGAGTATATTCAGTTGGAATATAGAGATTAAAGAAATAGAGAAAAATGTGCTAGTAAGATTTGAAGTACTTGAAGAATTCTTTTAAAAAGCAGATCTTCTGAGCTAACCTCTTTTATTTAACTGTATTTTCTGTTGCTAAGTTTCATTGATCTTTTAGCCTTGATTGGAAGTGACAGGAATTAGTTTTTATTGATCTGCTTTCCTTTGCTTGAAACAGCTTTATTTATGTTAAAGCATGTTCCCTATACCTATTTGCTTAAAGGTAAGTGTCCTGTTCTCTGCATGTGTGAGTGACTGCTGAGAGAGTTAATTGCATAATTTGTTTTAATTTTTTTTTTATTTAAGGGTAAACTGAAAATGTACCAAATCACTTCAGTGCTTTTCATGTTCAAAGAGAATTAGTGTATTATGCTTTTCAAGTACTATGAAAAGTCTTTTTGTGGCTGCATTCATTAATATAATTATCAAAAATACATTCTAATAGGCTGTTTTGTTAAGCTTGGTGGGCTCTCCAAATGGTGTCCTCTCAAAGCAAACTGTTAGAATATCTGCACAAAAAACTCGGCCAAGTGACAAGGGGCTCTACTGAGGCAGGCGAGCTGGTGAGAGGTGACACTTTGTGCTGCTAAAATGGGAAAATCCAGAAACCGGTTATACAAATTTAGTGAGGGGAAAAAAGATGACTCCCAGAACTGGAAAGCTGCCCCTTCTTGTGAAATCATGATTTTCTTACTCCTGCCTGCCCGCATCCATACAGGGATGCAAGGGGTTAGCTCTGTTTCAGTTCCTGAATGATGGCAATTCTGAGTATCATTGTCAACTGCTGTGGTGGGAAGGGATTATACTTTAAAGGATTTAAATTGAAGGCTTACTCTCTAAGTTAGAACAAAGTCCTACTTAGGATGATTTTGGCCAGGTGGTATTTGTTCTCTTTTCTTTATAAATGTATTTATTTGTTCTTTCAAAAAAAAATGTTCCAGGCAGCTTAATAGTTCATAATAACAAAACATTTTACTAGAAATCCAACTTGCTGTAGTGTCAATTAAATAGCTTCATAATCCCTAAACACAGGGTCTTCTAGCCATCCTTTGAAAACAATTACATTGTACGGTGCTTCCAGGAGACCAGTGTCTTCCATCCCCACAGGATAAACTCTCAGTCCCAGATTTGTGGTCTTTTCCTGTGACTGCCCACCCCAGACGTCCAAAGCCTCCCAGCTGAGGACTGTTGGCCCGGGTGCCACTGCTGCCCTCCAGTATGAAGATCTCACAGATAGACAGTTAATTTCTGTTGTGGATGGGCAGGGCTGAATCCTGTGCACACCAGTTGTGTGGGGTTTTTTTTAAATGTAATGCCTGTAATAGTAGTGAATAATGCTTTGTCTAACCATTTCTGACAGGGTTTTCAGTCTGTTTTATCACTTCAGCTTTGGTATAACACTGCCAATGTATGACTCATTACAAGGAATGAAATAATTAATGGCCTAGGCTTTTGTTTTGACCTGAAGTTTGGTAGCTATTAAAATTACCAGATTTGCTCCCTGAACGCATCATCATCTTGCAGACTTTCCCCCTCCATGTGATAACGCTTCTGCAGGTCTCTAGTGCCATCTTGGAGCAGGCTGGGAAGGGAGCTGTACGGTGGATCTTCCATTCCAAAGAACAGCCCTGGTGTTGCAGTGTGGAATTACCCTTCCTCGGACTGTGTCCTGGTCCCCTTCTTTGTCATGAGTTGAAAATTCCTGTCTAGAACTTGCATACTTGCATTAAATTGCCACAGTAAAAAGGGCATAGGTGAATTTGTACAGGCAGCACAGGAATATACAGGATACCAATAGCCTCTGGTGTGTGGGGTGGGTCTCTCGATCTCCTCCCAAAGGAGAGAGAAGAGGGAAGAATCACCTATCACCCTGTTTTTCAGCCTGAGCCTTGCGTTTAGCCAAGCCATCCTTCAAATTCACTCAAAGGTATCACATTCGTGCAGTTATTTCTGATGTGAAATTGCAGCTGAAGTGATTACTTGGAGGAATCTTAGATTCTGCATGTTCTTTTTTCTGGAGTGGCCAGCTCATGATTACCTGTAGGCATGTAATTATTTAACTTCCTTCTTCCAAGACATAAATAATAGCGCTAATTTAGATGTGGACATTTGTATATTATATGGCAGTGTAGGCAGCCAAGACCTGACTCAGCTGTAACCATTAACCTGCAATGGTCCTACTTAAATTGTAGTGAAGAGCCAGACAGACTTGTGTTTAATTGCTCTGGTTTGTGTCTTCTGTTAAAAAAAAAAAACCACCACCACCCTACTAATAACTTTCGGGCTGTTTGGTCTTTTGTAGGCGGCTTCACTCCAACTTCCTGCACTGCGACTGCCACCTGGCCTGGCTCTCCGACTGGCTGCGGCAGCGGCGCACCATCGGGCAGTTCACCTTCTGCTTGGCACCTGTAAACCTGCGGGGTTTTCTGGTGGCGGAGGTTCAGAAGAAGGACTTTGTCTGCTCTGGTAATGATGCCAATTATTCATCTATCTATCAGCCGATGGTCTTATATTGAAATTCACATAAAAACAGTGAGCGGAAAATTATGATGTTGGGTTTGAATGCCATTCTGTAGCAGTCCTGTTTGTTTTTATCGTTGTTAAATTGCGTGAGAGTAGATCAAATTGTTCATTTTTCCATTTTTATAAGAATTATTGGATTCCAGTTAACATTTCAGTTCTCAAATTATTTTTTCTAGTTTAGCATTGCCGATGATATCAACATAAGAAATCAGTTAAGTGTGGATAATTTGGTATTTCTCAAGGGAAGAGCTCTACAGCTGACTGGAATACGAAAGAAAGGAAATAGAAAATGCTAATCTGAGTCTGTTGGGAAATGATTGGACTGTAGAACAGGAGGAGCAGATTTTATCCCGAGGACTGAAACAGGATTCTTAGGGCGCCAATGCACTTCATTTTTCTACAAGTTTCCACAGTGATGAATGAGGCTGATGATACACGGCCAACTCGCAAACCGTGTATCTCTACATTGGGCCTGTTCATCATGTCTCTGGAACTGCACTTGGCTCTTTTGTGATAGAAATGTGTATTCTTAAAAGAAAGCAAAAGAAATAAAGAAAAAAAAAAAGAAAAATAGAAAAATTGGAAAAAGAAAAAGAAATCTGAATTTGGCTGAAAGATCTGGCAGAGGAGAGACATGGCAGTGTGTGTGCTCTGGGAAAAAAGGGAGATACCAGACACAAGTTTGGAGACAGTTTCACAGGCCAAATGGTAAGTAACACAGGGAGCTTGTTATGAAGTGGATGCGAGTCCTGATCTTTATAGACTGTGAGTCTTGTGGCCGTGTGTTCTTTGTCTCTCTCAGCCCATGAGCCCTAAACCTTTATTTGCTGGGTACATGTATTGACTGATGGAAATACAGCACAAGTGCTTGTGCTAGGAATGTTTTTAGGAACGCCTTTTTTCTGTAGTTTCATTTACATGTCACAAAGAAAGAGAGAATCGACTGTATGTAGGGAAGAAGGGTTTGATCCCCTTAATTATATCATGGATGGTAAATTAATGCCTGGCCCTGGAGGTGTGCAGGAAGTGTTATGGGCACATGGAAAATGAAATTGTGTACCAGTGATTTTTGTGACATGGTTTTCAAGAGTACTAAGTGGCTTCTACACAGTTGGGGAGATTTGAGGATGCCCAGAATATCTGATAAATTACATCAGAAGTTTAACTAAAAGAAAAGTTTAGAAATCTAACAGTTTTGGGAGAGGAAGGATAAAATAAATGGATAAATGAATTAAGCTATTAGCAGAATCTAATTTTACCAGAGATGTAGCCACAGCATTTTTTTTTCTTATGAAATGAAGTTTCAGATGGGGCATGAGATCAGCTATTTGGATTTATGATATAGTGAAGGAAAAAGAGTTGTTCATATCAAGAGAGGAGATAATAATTGCTGAATGAGAAATGTAACGTGGACAGAACTCATCTAAACTGAGTTTTCTGTACAGGCTGTGATTTCCAAAAGAGAAAAGGTTTTTAACAGTTGCCTGTTGGACTAAGAACATGTATGAGAACTCTCAAGCTTGGCCTGCTTTTTATTAAAACATAAATTAATAAAAACTACAGGAAAGAAGTTTCCAGTGAGTCCATCAGCTGTATCCCCTAGCCCTCATTTGTGAAATGAAATATACTGAAAAAGAAATACATTTGAAGGGCTCATTTTAGTGGAGGATTTAGCAGACAACTCAGCTTAGTACTTACTAGTTCCACAAAAACCTACACGGACAGCTAGTTTAAAGAGGATATAAATCTTCTCTGCACCTTATTACAGTTCTTATTCCTGATTTTACAGCGTAATTTGTTCGTGTTTGACTATGAAGTCAAACTAGGACAGGAGGTGAATAGTGAACTGAGATTGTCTCTCTGCAAAGGAATTTTATACAATTTAAGCTTATGTGAATCACTGTAACTAGCCTCAAGCTGGCAGTGAAAGCCGCCTTTGCATCACAGTTACGAAGAGCTGAAATACAATGTAGTGAACGACTCTGTTTAAGTATAGGTTCAGCATTTCAAGCACTTGTGTTTTTATGGCGGTGGGAATATCATCACAGCAAAAGCAAACCCAGCTTTTCCTCCACTGTAAAATGGGCTTCATCAGAGCACTCCAGTTCAAAACTTGTGCTGTGGCTTTCTTCAAAGCTGGAAGAAGAGAATCAAGTAATTTAGGGAAAGAAGAAAAACATCCTTGAAAAACTGACTTCTGGTTATTTTTTAAATCCTATGCAAAAATAGTTGTGGGTTTTTTTAATAATTTTATGACAAATGTTCCTTTGGAAACAAATTTAGAATGCTACGTACCGAGGAACAGCACAAGTTGGAAAAGAAAAAGTGAGAAGGGTAGAGGAGGGCCATAACTGGAACTCAAATTGCTTGATTCCTTCTGGATGCTGTGCTACCTGTCCTGTACTGTGATGTTTATAAGCATTAGGTGCAAAGTCTCTCAAGATAATGTTGCTAAAGTTGGAGTTATGTGCAGATACATCTGCGTAAACTGAGTCATACCTGTGTAAACTGAGAGTCAGTGTTGCAAAACTGTTGTTCAACTTGTGCACATAAATTATAAAAATGCTAATTTGGATGGCACTCACAGGCAAATTGTGAGCAGCAGAAAAGCTATTCCAGGTCTCAGTAGTTCATGCCCATGAGCGTTCGGCTCAGAACGGTAGGTAAATATGTAGGATTAAATAGTGTGCAGTTGCCTGGAGAAAGGTTTGCAAATATGTCTAATTGGATTTGTGTTACTGAGGAGGCAGGGGAAAGGTCATTATCAGAACTGAGCAGGATTGGGATAGATGGCCCCTCGCCATCAGGAGAGAGCACGGAATGCTGCTGGCAGTCCTGTCACCCACCAGAGCCTTCTGGCTGCATTCTTCAGCAAGCTGTCCCCTCCTCATTGCAGAGACTCTTCTCCAGAGCCACCCCTAACAGAGCAGCCTTCCTGGGCCTTTGCCTTAGAGCCATCTGCTCCCAAAGAAATCTCCAAGCAGAGTCTTCCTCCTGCACAACCCCTTAGTGAGCTCTGGGATGTGTTTGGTGAGACAGTCTCCTAGAAGACAGTTTGTTGTAGAGGGAGAAATTGTGTGGCAGCAGTTGATGTGCTGCACATAGCGTGAGGTATTTCTCCCCTCTCTCCACCGTAACCTTGCAATTCACTGCCACGTTGCCATGACGAGAGAAGCAGTACACTAGGCAAAGACTTAATGTCATGTGAAATACTACGTCCACTCTGATCCTTGGAAACTGTTTATTTTTCTATTCCCTTAGCTCGCAGAGAAGCATCTGGGGGTGCTGGCTTATGCTTGGTACCTCTTAGAGCCTTCCAGTCTTTGCTTGGATCAAACCCAGCTTCTTTCCCATGTTCAGATGGTTCACTGTTGAACTGGCTTCTCTCTTTCTAACTCTGTCTCTCTGAAACACACACTCTCTCTCACTCTGCCTCTTTGTCTTGTCCTCCTCTGACCTCCTTAGGACAGTAAATTTACTTCATTTTCCTCTCATATAAGTTTTATTATGGCTCTTTGATTTTTCTTCTACCTGCTCTTTACTTATTGAAGTTGAAATTAATCTACATATTGATCGGCTATGTCATCATCATGTGTTTTCTCACCTGCGTTAGTGTGGCTGTAAAGCTTTGCAAACTGAAACAGTGGCTTCATGAAGTGATACCATCAGCAGCACCTTCATCTTTTCAGTGCTCTGGACAGGACCCAATGGGTGACCCCATCTGGATTATTTTACAATGATGAATCATTCTGTTATTTTGAATATTCTGAACTTCATCTCTAGGAATAAAGTAGAGGCATCCAGGAACACTGTATCTCATACTGGGATGTGTAGCACACTTCAGCCACTGCAGTCCTCAGCTCGCTGCTGTCAGAACAGCCAAATGCCACCAGTTCTCAAACGGCTGCTTGTGGAGGGGACTTTCTGGTAGATAACCAGGCAGAGACTGGGTTGATTTCAGTGGGTAGTAGAGGAAGTTGATTATGCTCTTGTGCTGTTGCAGCTGATTCCGAGGTAGTATGTTAGGATTTGGTATTTACCCTGAAGATGCAGGTTGATACAGAATTGTTATAGTTTTGGCCAGTAGCTTGAGGTATTTTAGAGTAGACAGTGTTTACAACGGAGTATGAAGATTGGTTGAGATTTCTTAGAATAGACCAGAGATTTGATATTTCTAAAAGTTAATGAATTAATGCTTTTCGCATGTAAGGACCACCAGATTCTATAACCTTGACATTAATTTGGAGCTACTTTGTCCTGTATGTCTTGTGATATGAAATTTAACAAAGTTTAAGTATAAAATATGTTATTTTTAAGTACTTTATAAAGATACTTTAATAATGAAAGAAGCATTGTAGAGAAGGAAGTTGGGTCCATATGTCATTCTCTTTTTTGTTAGAAACTATTTCTAGAAAGAATCAGAAACTCTGATTCTTCATCCTTAGTTCTCATTCAGAGGACCTACAAGAACATGAGGAAAATCAAGATGCATAATTTGGATGAAATAAGTTAAACTTCAGTCTGAAATTGATGTAAGAGTGAAATCGTTATCAGAGCCAAGTGTCTAGTGATTTCTGGCTAAATGAACTGATACTGATTTTAAGAAAACAGTGGATTGATCCAAATCTTGGTTGAAGATCTAGAGTTTCTGATTCATACAGTGAGACTGCAGCTGAGGTATAATAAAGAGGAAAATATGTTAGGTTCCTGCTGCAGACTGGAAGCCCTAATGAGGAAGCAGATTTATTTGTTTAGGTGAGTTCAAACAGTCTTAAAACATAGCTGTTACTCTCTGGCCCAGACCACAAAACTCAGTAGCTCGTCTTGCTCCATTTTCTCCTAATAACATCATAGCATATTTTTGAGGAGAAAACCAACAATAACTAACTAAAAAAATATCACTCCTCAAGCTTAGTATCTTAATGGAAACATTCAGAAGATGCCAAAGGAAAAGTGTGTGGGGAGAGGAACTCCCCCCATCTGCTCCTATTAATAGACTGAGCCCTAGTATATCCCCATAACTAGCAGAAGGTCTGCTCCTTTTGGCACAGAAGATTGGTGCTCCCTGCAAACTAAAGATGGGGGGGACCTGTTTGATAAAGATGCAGATTTTGATAGTGCTGGGCAGTAGCAATGGCTCCTGAGAGAGCAGAGTGGTTTCTCGCCATGCATCCCATCCCAGTTCATGCAGAGCAGGGCTGCTGACGGGCCTCAGTTTTCATGGTCACAGGAAGCTGGATAAGCAACCTGGGAGGAGAGGGTGTTTTTCTCTGGGGGCATGTGAATACTCATTTTCTGCTGTGCGGGACATCTTCATTGTGCAGCTGTTTTACTGCTTCTAGAAGTGAGCTTCACCATCTCATGTAACTTTGACCTCTTTCCAAAAGTGACCTGTGAGTCCTATTAGGCAAATGACATCTTTTTTTTCTCACTGTCAACTTGGTTCATGCTTTTTGTGACCATCAACAGATCCAATAAGTGTTCTTACAATTGAGTCTATGCAGGACTTCCACTGTCCTATGACTTCTAAAGCCTTTTGGTAAAAATCATTCTTTAAATTTGGTCTCAGAAAATTTTTGCGGAACTCTGATAGAATTTGTACCTCCTGTTATAATTTTCTACCAGAAGCTAACATTGACATCTAGCCTAAAGAAACATTTCAATACTGTGCATTTGTTAGTTGCTTCTCAAATGAAATCCTATAGGAGGCTTGGAGGGATACTAATCGCAGTTTATCAGAGTTTGTTTGTTTTCTGTTTCCATTAAATTTCTTATTACAAATTTAAGTTTACTCTAGCACTAGCAGTTATGTTGTTCCATACTGTAAGAATCTACTTCTTGAATTGCTTCATATGTAAGATGCAACATATGGTGTCTTTTATTCGGGGGACCATCTTGCAAATCTGAGGATAAATATGTATTTATTAAGACCCTTAATATTTCTTTCAAGATTGAAGCTGAAAATTGTCTTTAAATTACAGTAAAGTTAGTTTTACTGTCTGAAAAGGATATCTTACCTTTTCACTATAATTACCTTTGTTCTGGAATTCTCATTTTCACAAAGCAATACGTGTAGCTCTTCAGTGCTCGTTTATTGACGGCAGGTTGGGGCATAATTATTGAGCCATTGAGCTTTTGAACTGTTGCTGTAAGAATAATAATGTGATTAGTTTTTATGTTAATGTCCAGAACTGGTGGCTTGCTTTATTACCGGTAAGTTGGTGGTGATTTAAGATTGGTATGCCCTGGGAACACATGGTGGTGGTCTGTCATGCCTCAGATCAGGGCCACAGCCGTGTCCCCAGGGCTTCACAGAGAGCGGTGGCATTAAATGCCAAGGAGCAGGGTTGACTTTGAGTATGTGGCCAAGCCTTTGTATGAAATCTGTGGACTTTTCTGTCCGATACGTGTATGTGATAGGCGACACATTTATGGATACTCAATAAGAGTAATTAAAAAAAGCGTAGAGCTGCTTGAAAAATGACTGCAGAGTTCCATAAATGAATGGGTGGTAAATACAGAGTTGCACACAGTCAATATAAGGTTCACGTGAATTTCTGGTTTATTGACAATGAAATTTAGCGATGTTATACAGTTGCATTAAAACTGTGGCAGGGGGCCCGTGTCCATCTGCCAGACCCCGCTCTCCCTCCTTCTCCTCAGCAGGGCTGGGGAGACCACGGGATCGGCTCCACCGCCTCCTCCCCCCCTCACTCACTGACCTTGCTGCTAAAAGGGCTGTTTCTCACACTTTTTTCCTCACTCCTTACTGCGTGGCACCATTTTGCCCTTTCTCAAATATACCTTCACACTTCCCCGACAAGCCCCGCTGTGCCCGGAGCAGGGCGGGACTGCTGTGGAGCCAGCTGGAGCCGGCTGGAACCGGCTGAAACCGGCCAGAACCTGCACTGGGCAGCCCCAGCCTCTCCTCACAGAGCCTGCCTCAGCCCCTGCCAGTGCCTGGCACCGTCACCTCCTGCCAAAACTGAAGAGATCTCCTGGCTCGTTGGATTAATTCCTTCTAATTGCAGGCAAACATTTTTAGGTCAGAAGATCCATAAGAATGTTATTCTCCAAGTTCCAGGTACCATCCAGAGCTTGAATGTACCAGAGGTTTGTTGCGAAAGACCGGGGGCAGCAGCTTCAGCCTGTCCCAGGAGGAAGGCAAGAAAGGTTGCTATTGCCTTAGGGCATCCTAAATGCCAAAGAATGTGGTCCGAGGGATTCCGAGGCAGCTCTGGGAAGGGGATGACACCTCACTCTTCAGTCCATGCCCACTCATCTGGCAAAAAGCGTTTCCTCGCCCCGGATCTGGCTGTTGGGTGAGCTCGTGACCAGGGAGCACCCTTGGCTGTCATTATCGGGAGGAATGTCCCACTCTGCCTGACGTCCTCTCAATGGCTGTGTCACCCTGTAATGCTTCTCATTAAAGTGAATCCCATCCTCCTCCTCTTCCTGAGGAGACCAGTTCTTGTGCTGAGGCAGGGAAAGCCCGATGTCAGCTGTGGCAGGACGGGGTCGAGGGGCAAAGACAAATGTGCAATCAAAAAAAATCAAGCTGTGTTTAAAACTCCTTTTCAAATACCAGCGAATCAAACCCCGGGGACTCAAAGCATGGTCTTAAACTATTCCTGTCCCTTCCATAACTTTATCAAACTTCTTCATGAAACAGTTCAGGTTCTTTAATGGATAACCTGTTTAGAAGGCCATTCCAGAACTATATTCCCTTCATAGGGTTACAATTGATCATGACCATTATCCATCATTTAACTGTGTACAGGTGGTATCCTTTCGCTTAAATAATTTGTCTTCCTCATCATTTTTATGCTTGAATATATTTATAAGTTCCCTATATTATTTCTGGGCCTATTTTTAAATGTCACTTCATATGAGCCTTACAGACTGCTAATACAAGTTGTGGAATCGGCTGTAATGAGATTACTGTCCATAGATGCCATTTGAGCCGCAGAAGCACTACGTCTTGTAAGACTTTCTAGTAACATTATTTTGTTAGTCTTCAGCCTGTTTTGGAAGAGCAAATAGTACACAAACCCAGAGAACTAAATACACACTAACAGCCTTCTTTATGATGTAATAGTCATTTAAGTTCTGGCTGCTTTGGGGAGAAAATGCCTGTGTTGACAAGGCTGGAGAAAGACATGCAAGGAAAGGCTGAGTGGGCACAGGGCAGAGGAAACGTTCAAACACTTACTTTTCAATCCCACCTATGGAAGATTTAAATGGAATACATTACACTGAGAGAAAACAAACTTTGTCATATTTATGAAAGGACTTAAGTTGTCTCACAGATTCTGTTGCAGTTTTAGTAATCCTTTATCATTACTAAAGGATTAGCATCCAATCTATCTATTAGATCTCAGTTGTTACAGGTGAACCGGCTTCTTTGTTCTACTTTATTTCATTTGGAAGTTGTCCATACAATTTTGGTGCTATCTTTGTTAAATAATTGCAATATTAGCGCTTTTAGGACAGGACAATGTGAGGTAAAGTCTGTTTTTCAGAGGTGTTACTTCACTGATAGATTTTGAAACACAGAGAGTGGCTTTTTGTAAAGCAGGCTCTGTTCATTATTCATTCAGACCTTCTCTTCAGTGTGATTGGATATTTCCTTTTTTATTCCTCAGTGTTTGTAAACCAATTGGTGTTGACTTTGCCTACAGAACGGTTGTGCTCCTGTGCCATGAATTTTTAACAGATAAATTTACTGCTTGGGAATGTTCAGCAAAACAGTGAACTTGAATCAAATAGTGAATATTCATGACTAGCAAATTTTTGCATACCATGAACTTGATGGTATTAACTTCATCAATCAGGGGCTCAAATCACAAATAGTAAATACTTAATGCTGTGCTCAGCGAAAAGCTGTTGAACAGCTATAGATGGAAATATTTGCATAAACCATTTGCTGCATATTCCTGTAGAGTAAACACATTTGTACAGTTTTTTTCTCCACTAGTGGAATATTTGCCATCGTTAAGGAGTGTTAACTGTGAAGATAGTCAGTTGTGATTGACTTGCCCATATCTCTCTGCAGGACTATGCACACTCAAGTGTATTTTAATGCTGGGATGTAAACACTGGTCAGAAGCAATATATCTGCTTTAGGTATCTTTTTGAGATTGTATTACTGGGAGTCTAGGGAAGCTATAGCTCGTGTAGTAGTAATTGATTTCGGATGTCCCAGCATTGTAAGAAGTTCCAATGGCTGTGCAATTAAACCACAAAAGGTCATAGTACATCCACAGATCTGCAATACTTGTAGTGTTTTGTTTATTGATCGAGAATTTCATGTCTGCTATACTTAAAATGATTTAAAACTACCAATGATTTATAACTGGTAAATCCTCTGAGATTTTTCGCAAAATTCATGATATTTTTTACAAATAACTAACATTTTGCTGGTGGAAAAGAACTGCTGCAATGGCAATTGGATAGGTGAGGAGGTAATAAAGCACACTACTTAGTATGCCATAATTGGGTGTCAGTGCAAATGAGATTATTTAGTTTATTTAGTCATTGCAAAATTTATTTCAAATGCCTGTGACATTTAAACCATTCATTTATACACCATAGCAATTCTATTCTAATTGTAATATCAATCTATTTGCTGCTCTTAAAAGGCGAGAGGCCAATGAGATGCTCGTTTGAAAAAAGCACTTAATTTCTCTGTAAGCTGCTGGGTCCTAAGTCTCTCCCCTGTCTTCTCTCTCCCCCTAACCTATAGTCTGAGGCCATACAATGAAGTGATGCAGACTAATGGCGTGCCAGATATTAACTACCATAATCATTGAGACTGTCAATCCACTACATCAGGCACAAAAAGCATAGTTATTTTTGTTAATCATGTTCCTATGCTAGCTTCCACAATTTGTTAGTGTTAGGGGTTTTTTTATAGCAAAATGTATAAGTGAGTTGATGATTTTTATCTCTTAGAGAAAAATATAATTAACATGGTGAACTAGTGCTGCTGTGTAACAGAAAAAATCTGAAATGATAAGATGACAGTAAGAACTTCAGATGGGAATTAATATAAATGCAGCTGGCTAGTGTGTGGCCATTTCCTTTTGTTGCATCCATGCCATAAGGACCCTACTGCACTTGTGAAGGACACAAACAGGAATCATGAAATATTTTTGCTTTTACTCTGTCTTTTCTTTCGAAGAAGTACTGGCAGCAGAAGGAAAAATCATTTTCCAATTTCAGATATCCTTCTATGCTTTGTCAGGGAGGTTGGACTAGATGATCTCCGAAGGTTCCTTCCAACCCCTACAGTTCTGTGATTCTCTAGAGGCTATATGGCCTTGGGGCCCTTCATCTTTCTGTATGCTTATACTCTGCATCCCTATGAAAATCATACCTGAATTTTAAGAACTTTAAATTCCATAGCCTTCTTAGACTTGTTTTCTTGACCAGGCCTTTCTTTACCAGCTTTCTACAGCTACACAACCATTAAACTCTCTTGGATTTTTTTTTGTCCTGTAATTCTATAGATCTGCTATGGAGCTTACAGTAGATCCTCACTTAATTGAAACAGTTAAATCCAAATCAGATTTGAAATTCTGTGTATAGCGTTATTCAAGAAAATTTTACCTTAACACATGATTGTGAAGAGCTGATGGAATATGTGCTAGATGCCTGTCGGGTGTGCATGCGTAATACAGTATTTTGTTCTTTGCAAATTAAAAACATAAACAAAAGCATTTGATAATAATGACAGCAACTCATGCACAAAGTCTTTTTATTTCATTAAAGTTGTCAGAAATCTACAGTCTATATCTAGTTCTGCTTATGAAAAAAAAAGAAATTCACCAAATACTAAGGGCTGTATTCACCATGAAATCAAAAGTATTTTTACTGTAAGTACAAAATGTTAGTCAGAAGTGGCAGGAGTATTATATATTTTGGGGCACTCAGAGAATTCAGGCCTATAATGAGGAATCAAGTTTATAAAAATGCTTCTTTTCCACCTTATTTTAAGTGAAATGAGAAAACCGATCACTTGTATGTGGAAAATAAAGAGTTCACACACAGGCAGCCTCTTTCTTTATTTTCATTCACTGTAAACTGTTATTTTTTTCATCCCATTTTGGTTGCATCTGCGCTAAGAATAAAGACATTATATTGCTTTCTCTCTCTATTTTGACATCAGGTATTTCCCTGGTTTACTAATTGGTTATTTGTTTTACTCACTAGCGATAAATCAAAGCTCTGTTTACATAAAAGTTCCTCTTTTGTAGTGGAAAATCACAGGCAAATGGGTTTTGGTCCAAACTCAGGGTAAATAAAAGGACTGCTATTGGCTTTGGTCAACTATGTATCAGGTGTTTGTTTGGAGAGGATCCAAAAGGCTTAGTGGGCAGCACGAAGGATGTTCTGATTTACCTGTTGGGCTTTCCATTCAAAAAGTTGCTGCAAAGTTCCATGTTATTTAACTGTAGTATGATATTAATTATCACTTTGTTACTGTTGCTGCCTGCTTTTTGTTGAAGAAAGACTGGTGTTTCTGTCTTTTCTCTCTCTATTTAGAGCACTTTATATAGTAACCTCCTTTAAAACCATTTCTTTAGTATAAAGCACTCTACAATACTGCATCGCTCAAAACGTGGAGGTGATGAGCTGAGTTCCACTGAATCTTGTTCTGTTGATTTAGATGCAGTAGAGTCAGTAACAGGCTCTTAAAACTCCAACTGCAATACGTCAGTTTTTTTGATGTTGTGCCGTAATAAAAAGGGAGGGTATTAGCGCTTCTCTAACCCACAGTGGTATTTTGTAGTGTTATAGCTGTGCAAAATGCATTTTCCCCTTGCTACAAAGCACATCAGACATGTGATGATAAAGGGTGCGTGGAAGATTTGACCTTGCTGCCAACTTTCTTTTTGCCTCCTGGAGAACAGGGATTGCTCTGAAGTGTTTCTTCCCAGTTTGATAATTTCTCCCTTACAATAGCTTCTTTGCACTTCCCTCAATCTTCGTTTTCTTTTGAGCATCGCACCACAATGTAGGCAGACAAAGAGAAAATGTAAAACTTAGTGATCAGGTTGTAAGAACAAACCTCCTATTCTTATGCAAAGGTAATAGAGGCCTGTGTGCATTTTGAGGCAATATAAACTATTTTTGTAAGTATTGACAGTTAAAGTCAGCCCGTTGAAGTTTTCAGCTGACATCTTTTCATACTATGTCTGCCCTTCAAAGTAATGATTTTAGAGGTGTCACTGAGTGTCTTTCTGATGTTAAAAGTCTTTGAAAACAGGAACATATGTAGGCTTGCTACACGAGTTGACTTTGTTGTGCCTAGTTAAAGGCTAAACCAGAGGGTATGTAGCATAAATCAAGAGAGAAAGTTTATAAGACTGTTCCATTGTTATAGAATTTTAATTTTCATAATTACATTGGATTACAAATTGATGCAAACAAATATTTTTGTCACCTGCGGTTAAAATTTATGGAAGTATCAATCATGGGTCTTTTCCAAGACAAACCCCAAGAATGTAC
Organism: Tringa tobata; assembly: GCA_033628505.1. Taxonomy (NCBI): domain Eukaryota; kingdom Metazoa; phylum Chordata; class Aves; order Charadriiformes; family Scolopacidae; genus Tringa; species Tringa tobata. The sequence goes on along the minus strand of JAHREE010000308.1, from coordinate 4,369,012 downwards.
AGCTTTATGTATAGTTTTCCGTGTTTTCACATGTATTTGTGATTTGACGCTTATGATGTTTTAGTTTTTCCAACCAAAAGTCCAATTTTTCCAACCAAGTATGTTTTGTGATTATAATTTACTGTAATCTAGATAAATACCAATTTTTCCTGTTTCTATATGGTTTTGTCTCACTTCTCACCAACACAAGCCTTCACATTCAGTCCTCTGTGTCTGGTCAAAAAGATACTTGATGTTTCTTATGTGACATATACTTTGGAAATATGACTCACCATAAATAAGTCAATAACTGCTACATTTTGATAACCTCAATTATTGTAGCAAATCCGTGCTCCTTTATCTGTGTCTAAGTGTATGTATATATAAAAATTTTAAACATAAGAATCATAACTGAGTAAAATTGACATAATTGCTCCAGTCTTGAAAAAAACTTAGTAACACTTAATTAAATGCGAATCTAATGGATTGACTAGAATGTATCTAGAGTAACGTCCTCATGCTCAAGTTGCTCTGTAGCTTCATGTCTTTTAGTGGAATTATTAGATTAAGAAAGGATTTGAAGGTTTGAACTCGCTTTTTTCTAAATTCTTTTGTGTTTCCATTAGCTGCACTGTCTAATCTTGAAAAAATTAGCTTTATATTTCGAGTCTTTATGCCATAACAGGTTACCTCATTTCCAAAACATAAGTCATTGTTGATGATGGTCTTCTCTCAGTATGTAAAAATACTCAAGTAGTGTTTGTGTAATGGAAACTTCGAGGCAAAGATAACTTTTGGAAACACTACTTGATCTTAAGGCTTGTATTTTAAATCTTTGAATAAATAGCTATGGCCGATCACGGAGGGGACCAAAGAAGTGTTCATGAGGGAAAGAGATTGACATAGTGGAGACTGAGGAAGAATGAGAACACAGTAATCTTCTACACATTTTCTCTGCAGTTGATTTGTAGCACATTATATTCACTGAATCCAAATAAATGATTATTTAATATAGTAAAAGAATATGGAAAAAATCAGACGCTGATGTATTTTGTTGTTAAAATCTCAGGGATCATTTTTCAAAACTAACGTTTAATGTTTTCATTGTGTCTCAGGTTCCCAGTCCGAACCTTCGTCGTGCAGTGCCAGTTCCATCACGTGCCCATCTGCCTGCACCTGCAGCAACAATGTGGTGGACTGTCGAGGAAGGGGCTTAACAGAAATTCCCGCTAACCTACCAGAGGACATTTGGGAAATGTAAGTGCCAGTGTGATCCACCATTCTTTTCCATGTCGCTCTGTTTTCAGTAGCCTCCTGTATAGAAGAAAGGCAGATGTTTTGAAAATGTTCTGAGGAGTTATCAGGTATATTGTAGTTGTCCTCTTTGCCTTTGTTCTTTTCATCTAATGGGTCAAACCGTTCTTTAATATAAATTAAGATATTGTTTGATGTTGTCCTACCCCAAAGCAAGATGCATTTCTTGGTATATTATGTTCAGATTGTGTTTACATTTCACAAATCTGGGATCATAGTTCTAGAGTCAGAAAAAGGAAATACACTGTCCTTTTATTTCTTTCTTTTCTTTTTTTTTTTTTAAATTGTTTATTTTTAGTTAGTGAGTTCCCCAAGAGATGGAGGGATTTGTTGTTAGTTTGGCAGGATGCGTGTGTAATGAATTGGAGTATGACATCAGAACACACTGACCTTGCTGATTTTTGCCTTCTGTTTCTTGTCTCCCACATTTTGTGATTCCCAATTCTTTAACGCTTTTGTCACTTTTTTTTGTGTTGTGAAATCAGATGGTGGTTGTACAGACTTGTTTGTCTTTACTACCTTTAGGAATTGTAATCATCTATTTTTGTGTTCATGACTTCATACTACTGTGGTCCTGAAATGCTGTTACATTAGACCAGGTTGCTTTTGGCTAGTCCATAGGGAACACAGATCAGGTATTTTCCAATTGAGGTACTTGTGCAGAGGTTACTGACATCCAGCCGGCTTTTACAGTCTGCATCGTATGGATTCAAATATTTGTATAGTCACTGGACTCATTCAGCTTCTCATTGCTGTAGAAATACTGCTAAATAGCAGAATTCACTAGGATAAAGCATAAGTTGAATTGCTTATGTGTAGCCCGTCCCACTGATATGTGGCAATTATGGCCAATGAAGATGCTGTGCTATATTGTTTGCTCGCGATCTGCTGTACACCACAAGTAACTTTACCAGTTGCTTTTATCATTTAAGGTTCACCTGATATTTCTTTGGATTGCCATCTTAGCACAACAGATTAAAGGTAGCTTATGCTTGATGGTGCATCTCCATGGAAGAGATATATTAGAAACTAGGGCTATAAAGATGATTAGGGAAGTCAAGCATCTCCCTTACGAGGAGAGGCTGAGGAACTTGGGTCTTTTTAGTCTAGAGAAAAGAAGGGCTGAGGAGTGATCTGATCAATGCTTATAAATATTTAAAGGGTGGGTGTCAAGAGGATGGGGCCAGTCTTTTTTCAGTGGTGCCCAGTGACAGGACAAGAGGAAATGGCACAAACATAAATATAAGAAGTTCCACCTAAACATGAAAAGGAACTTCTTTACTTTGAGGGTGGCAGAGCACTGGAATAGGCTGCCCAGGGAGGTGGTGGAGTCTCCTTCTCTGGAGACATTCAAAACCCACCTGGACACGTTCCTGTGCGACCTGCTCTGAGTGAACCTGCTCTGGCAGGGGGTTGGACTAGATGATCACCAGAGATTCCTTCCAACCCTATGTGATTCTGTGAAATTAAAAAATCAGTAAATGCAAAGAATAAACAACAGCTTAAAATTAATATTCTTGAGAATCAATCTAGAGCATGTAAAAATGTTTACAGGTAATACAAACTCTTATGCAAGCTGTTCTGAATTCCCATTACCTGCTTGCTTGCCCCCTGACTAAGTTCAGAATGTATTGGTTGTGTTCATTTCTGGTATATCATGGCACACAAAATAGGCTTGTAATACTTGTTTTTCTGTGCATGGAAGTCGGTTAAAATTATCCTGAAAAATAAATTGTGTGTTGCATACTAAGAATATTCAGTGCTTAGTCCTGTCTCCAATTCTGTCAGATGGAGTACAATTTTTTGAGAGTGGCTGGAATGGTTCAGTAATAAGAGGCAGAGGATGAAATTGGTTCGGACTTGCTCACAAATTAGTGTTGAGCTAGGAGAATTTTAAAATTTTATTTTGCAGTATTGAAAATGCTAGCAGAAATCAGACAATCTTTGTGGCTCCATGCCAGAGTCACACAGGGAGCAGTATCTGCAGGAAGACTGAGATCGGTGCGCTCTGACACTTTCCTGGCAGTGCGGTGCACCTCACTGTGAGAAAGCAAGTGAAAATGTTCACCTTCGGTGTGGTTATAATAGCATGGAGTACCCTGTAACTTGTCATAAAAGCAACTTAGATCATCTCCTTAGGAGAGCAGAAAGTGAAGGAAGACTTGGAGAGACTTTAAGTTAGATGGTGACGTAGTGAGTCAAGGTGCATAAAGCATTTCAAGAAACTTTCCTAACCTGGAAAACCTTCTAGATCTACAGAACACCACATAAAATTCTTAGCACACCATTTAACAATTTAGATCTGTCATACCTCTTGCATTTTAGGCAGTACTTACCTGAGTCTTTGTCTGTAGATCATTTGCAATTCACAGGCACTTCAGGTGGGAGCAGTTTTGTGGAACTTCAGAGTGTAACCCTCATGAAAACATTTATTGCTCACTTTCTGTGGGAACCAGTCCTGTGAAGATTTCATTTTAATGGAATATATTAAGAAATTTAAGTAGTTCTGTCCATTTCCAGTGAGGGTGGTGGAACGCTGGAACAGGTTGCCCAGAGAGGTGATAGATGCCCCATCCCTGGAAGCATTCAAGGTCAGGTTGGACGAAGCTCTGAGCAACGTGATAGAGTTGAAGATGTCCCTGTCCATTGCAGGGGGGTTGGACTAGATGGCCTTTAAAGGTCCTTTTCAACCCAAGCTATTCTGTGATTCTATCAGAGTAAGTCTTAGCAAATGACACCGCTTACGTACTGTTTTTCCTACTGGCTTCATTTTGTAGAAGTACTAGTGAAAAAGAGCAGTTAAGTTTATATCCAAGGGCAAAGTATGACATGTACTCTCAGAGAATAAAGGATATAGTCACATACAAAATGTTTCTGGAAAGATGGAAGAGGCTGCCACAGTGTTTTCCCATAAAAGTCCTGACATAAATTCTTTTGACCAAGTCATACTGCTCAGAAATTCAGTTTGTCTGAGGCTGCTCTGGGCTTATTCAATATAAAATCCATCCAGAGGTCTGGTTCCAGCTACACATGGAATAATGACTGTCTTTTGATTCGATATGATAGGCAGAATAATACTCTCTTGCTGTAATGTTATAGCAACAGGGCCAAGTAAATTCTCTCTACATGCTGCAACGCACATCTCTCACTCTCACACAGCAGTACTGCTGGTTTTTCCCTTTGGATTTATCTCCCACGGCTGGCATTTAGTCAGACCCTTTGTATAAAAGGTGGCAATGTAGTGGTGCTGCTGGAACACTTCTTTCTGGACTCTCTAATCCTGTGGTCTGATGTTCATCATCTTTGAGGGATCTAAATCTTACTAGCGATGAGATTCCTCCTATGGAATATGGGGTACTGAGGTACTGACAAACTACATGGCTGGGTTGCTATTACGTAGAATCCTAAGGGATATTACTTAAGATGGTGTGTTTTTCATTCAGCTGTTTCTATCTAGCATTGTAAATACTCGTTTTGCTGAAGTACATTTCCCCCTATAGACTGTCATCCATTCATAATATTTATATGTTAGTATTAAAATGCTGTGCCTTCCTCGGCTCCACTTGGAGCATTTCCAAGTTCCTTTGCTTGGTTATTAGTTGCATTCAGTTACAGCTTTCTAGTTCTTTTATTTCCCCTTAACTCAGTATTTCTTTGTAAGCCAAATTGTATCCGGTAAGAACCCTTGACTAACAAACTGTTGTACAAAAAATGAAACACACAGCTGTTACTCTAACATGGTTATTAAAGGTGACCTACATTTCACTCTGTGCTTCGGTATTAATTAAAGATCTTTTACTCAGCCTTCCTGCCTTTCTTCATTAACATGGGTAGGCAGAATCTTCTCTGACAAAGCTGCCAACAAGTCCTAAATTTGTTTTTGTTGATAAAAACCTATCGGAAAACAGGCAACTTGCTTGTCATGGAACATAAAACAAGTATCGTATGACACTAATTTTCCCTTGTTGCTGACCTCTGCCACATGTGACTTAGAAGTCTGTTGTGTTACTCTATTACACCTCTCCCCAAGGTGCATTATCCTGAAGGCCCTCATTGCAAGAATGTTTGTTATTAAATAAAGGAATTTAGGAAAGCTAGAAATCTGTATCCTAGCCTTGCTTTTTCATAATTTCATAAAATAGGTAGTGGGAGTGTACAGAATACAATTTTTTTTTTTTTTATAAAGCTTCTTTTTCAGTAGGGAGCTAACATCAGCAGCCAAATTGACTGAGGAAAAATGAGTTACAAGAAATTGAAGCTGAGGAATACAGACTGTGTGTTGAATGTTATAAAAGATTCTCTGCTTACAAAGTGGTTCTCTTGTGTTTTATAGAGGAGAAATGAACAGTGTATGTTATAGAGAAACACATGAGAATAAGCACAGAAAAGTTTTGCATGAATACTTGGATGAAAACAAAAGTCATTAAGCACCTGGAGGCATTTACTGAAAAAGAAATACCAAAACAAATATGGCATGATGGTTTTCTGGTAAATGAACAATATAGTCATTTCACTACATTAGAACAGCATCTACAATAAAAGGAGGTTTGCATGTATTTAGAACAGGTGAGAGGAATCGCATGCAAGATAAATAGGGAATATAGTGTGAATGTAGAAGAGACTTGACCTTGGAGGGGTATAGGGAGGCAGGGATGACCTAGAAACTAGTAGGAGGCAAAGTCTCCAAAGAACCTGTTTTTCTGATCAGACTTGATCGCAACCTTGCAAGCAGTGCCTGTCAGGCTGAGTGACAGCTCAGCCCATAAAGGCAGAAAAGCTGGGATATGGTAGAGACCTGTTAAATGGGAAGCTACCAGCTGTGCCTGCGAGAGTCACTACCCTGCAGCTTGTGGGAGCCTGGAAGGCTGTTGTGAGAAACGCGCTTGCCGCAACAGCGGATTTCACTCAGCATGTGGCCTGGGCTGTTGTTGGCTCAGGATGTTGGGCTGGATGGATCTGAGCTCTGGCGCTGTCTGCCCATTCTCAGTCATTAGCGTTTGGTTGATTTTATGCCAGGGAAAGGACAGCTTTCCTGCACTTGCAAATGCGTGGCACTGGGAGTAATGGCATTGCTAACCCTGTCTGTTGTGTTTCAAAACAGTATTTGCTTCAGTGTGCCGCCTGCTAGGTTTGTTTGATGGAGAGTGATCAGTAACTCCCTATTAATCTTTTCCCCACCTCGCTAGACTTTTCCTCTGCCCCTTCTTTAGAACGGTGTTTTCATGCTGTTTGCTTACTCAGACTGATCTATTTCTTTTTCCTTTTCCTTGCTGCAAACAAGGCTGTATTTTAGGATATTAATTGTGGACAGCTTTTGTCTGAGAATTTTGTCCACCTTAAAACAGTAGTACAGGAACTACTACTTCTGCCTTTGTGTTTCTTAAATGTTTGTGTAAGACCTTCCTGAGTGAAAGCAGGGAACAGCCCCTCAAAGGCAGGCCCTCCTGCTGCTGCCCGATCCAGAGCACGTGGTGAAGGGTGCTCAGGCTGTGGTCCCCAGCGGCAGGCAGGCTCCTGGGCTGCTGGAGCAGCGACCCCTGGAGCTGCAACCCCTGGAGCTAGCGCTGGCACTGGGCGCTGCTTCTCTGAAACATCTTCAGGTTGTGTAAAACAAGGGTTTGAGTAATTGCTAGTGCTAAGGGCTGGATTGTGGGCTGGGACAGACGCTTTGGAGAATAAAGGCTAGCTGGGCCCAGTAGGGAAACTGTTGGGAAAAGAAGGCTGAACTCAAATGAGGAAACAGGAAAATATATGGTGAGAAAGATTAGGAGCAAAGGAAATCAAGACAGGTTGATAAAAGTGCTGTGAGTCTGGGAAAGTGAGGAATATTTATAGATAAAGCCTGGGACACCAGCTCTTCTGGGTGGGCTTTGGGAATGTGGCAGGGGGGCTGGGACACTGGGTGGCATGCATGGTGACTGAGGAGGCTGCGGGGCCAGGACAAAGTGACACAGGTGAAGATGGAGCTGAGGAGTCTCTTCCCACCAGAAAACACACCTATCTTGTGGAGCCCTCCTGTCTTATCACCATGTACTTGAGAAACCCAACAATTTGTGTAGGTTTGTCCCTGTGCTCTAGCAACCATCTAGAGAGAGATTAACTATTGGACCACACAGAGATTTACTGTTTTAACTGCTGCTCTTCCAGCTGGACATCAACGCGGAGGTCTGGGAGGTGTACTTGTGTTACACATGAGTTTCCTTGTGATGGAATCACTTGTTTCAGCTTTTGGTTTTGAATCCGCTAACTTAAATACATTATTTAAAAAAAAAAAAGTAGAAAATGCCAAAGTTAGTGTTTGTAGCTGTAGTCTTCATTCAGTGTTTTTGTATATATTTGTTGTTGTACACAATTTAATTACAGCTTAGTCTCGTGCTGCTGTTAAAAGACTGGTTACATTTCTTGTTGTCTAGGGATGCATCAGGGTTTTGTAGTGAGGGAGCCTGTGTATATAGGATCTGTTTATTTGTTACAGAAACAGGAAAATTCTAAAATGGGGACCATAGGGAAGATGAATGCTGTTCAGAGAATTGTGTTGTACCTCTTCTTGCCAGTGGTTTTATTAATTGATTCTGGGCAAGTGACTTGCACAAACTTTTCATGGGTGGTCACTAGTGATGTAATCCTCAGTTTCTGGCTGACTCAGCTGAGATATTCAGAAGTGCTGAGGACTCACAGCTGCAGCAAAAGTCAATAGGATCTGCGCTTTGAACACGTTGTGCTGTGCGACGCTAATTACTTTCAAAAGCCAAGTCCCAGTCATCTGCAGACTTATAAATCAAACTCCAGAATCTAAAGTATATCCTTAGATCTTGAAACTGATCTTAGATTTCAAACCTGTGCTTTTCATATCAAGCTTGCTTTATCACTATCACTTAACCTTTACAACAGTCTCTGTCTGGTGAGATTAAGAGAAATATAATTATATAAAAGAAGAGTAAAACTGGATAGGATGTATCTGAATCAGAAATGAGGACCTTTTGTTTAAATGCTGATGTAATTGCTCCAGACAGAGTAAAGAGGCTGACAGTCCCTCATGGAAAAGTGCTGCTTAGGCACCCGTATCTGGTGAGGTAGTAACCAGAGCTTCCCGTCTGGCTTCTGAGAGAGTAAAATAGGATGGCAGCCCTTCTACCAGCATCTAGGTTTGGCTTAAGGTCAGTTTGGAGTCACTTGTTCTATGTTGGTTTATCATTCTCAGTATTGATAGCAGAATTGATGACTGATATTTTTGTAGATATGTAGTAGTGCTTGATTTCAGTGCGTATTTTCTACTCCTAGGAAAAATGTTAGAGTTTGAGCACTAAGGAAAAATCTAATGCACTTAACTATTAGTTTTCTTACGGTTCTGTCAAAACAAAACAACCTATTTTTCTACAAGAGAATCGCTTTGAAAGGTGAGGTGCTACTTGTTTCACCCTTAATTAATGCTTTTCTGACAATTTAATTATTTAGAGAATTGCTGTCATGAGGGTACCACTGTGTTGGGCAGTGTTGCAAACAGACCTGTAGCTAGACGAGTTTGTGGCTTTTATTGCTTCAGTGATTCTCTTGGGAAGAAATTACCTTCTCTGCTCTTTAGTACCTGTAGGAGTGTGTATTATAGGAGAGCTGGGACTTCAGTTATCAATCTTGATGAAGCTTTTGTGATTTGAGGAATGTTATCAACAAGTTCTGGGCATTTAAATTACTGGTATGTTCAAAATCAATTTTCTACTGATTAAAATAAAGTCAAAAGCTATTATAAAAAGACTGAGCACTGGTAACTATTTATTGTAATAAAATTAATTTTTTCTTATATAAATTGTAAATTAACTGCACCATAACAATTTCACGTATATTAACAATTGGCTTGGAAGTTTTCAGCTTTTTAAAGGCAACAGTTTTTTTCAAGAACATAAGTGTGTAGAATCTATAAACTTTGGGGATAGAGGAATGACAGTTCTGCATTTAGCATTGTTCTTTCTCCTAAAAGAAAATTATAATAATTTTCCAAGGCTTCCAGTAAATACTGTAGCTAAAGCCAGCACAGTATTTTTGAACGCTGTAATAAATGTTCCATAATTGCCTCTGGTGGCAAGTTTTCTGGCTAGGGAATCAGGTTGGCTCCTGTAGTTGAATCGTAAAATATGATTTTCATTCACTGCTGTAAATTGGCTCTGGACAGCTTCACATGTCAACTTTGACTACTATTTTCTGGATCTCACTGGACAAACTGTGTCATTCACTCATTCCATCCAGCATAAAAAAAGGTTTCCATTGCCAGGCCAAAAATATGTAGAAAATCTTCTATTCTATGAGGGTAAGACACGAAAATAATAAAGAAACCATTTTTACATTGAGAAGCAGTAGAGAAAGTATATCTATGGGAAATGTCAAAAATAAGTGTGTTTTCTGTGCAGAGACAGAGTAAGGAAAGCAGGAAGCGATGTGTCACAGTTTTAGAAACAAGCAGTAATGGCAGGGAGTTTCTGACTAAGATCAGGGCAGGATTTATTTCTTACATCTTTACTTTCATTTGTAAAATTAAATGTAACTAATGTTATCTATAGGCATAAGAAGATGTTTTTGTTTTGATGAATCTAGATTTCATATGCATAATTTTCATTTTAACTAGTTTTTTACTTTCTCGCCTCTTTATAATTGTTAGATTTCTTTAAAAGAAGAAAATTTCTGTGGAGGTGAATTTCAGGCAGGCTATGTAGGAGTTAGTAACCTTATGAGGTCTGCAGGATTGGGGTTGTTGGATTTTTTTTGTTTGTTTTTTTGTGTTTGTGTGTTCTTTTTTTTCCAGAGTCAGTCCACCAGCAATATAAGCATTATATATTCAATATATATAAGCAATAATATTCAGTCTTGTTAATAAAAATGAATGCTGTGAACAGAAAGATATGCATCTTTTTATCTAATACAAACGTCACTCAAAAGCTTCTGTTTTGCCAAGCAAAATGAGGATGTTGTAATCTGTAATGAGTATATAACTCCTGAAAGCTGATTATGAAAGTGTAGAAGGAAACACAGGAAATAAAACAGAGCATAAAATCATAACTTTAAAATAAAATACACTAATCAGATTTTTTTACTGAAAAACACTAATTGCCTTTTCACTTACATGTGTTCTTCTCTTTATTTTATTTTATAAAAAATAGGTAAATACAAAGAATTTGAGGAGTGTTTATATTCAAATGACAATTTTTTTTGTTGACAAAATATTACAAGTGGCAGAAAGCTCTTTAATTTTCTTACTTCTTGTGGTTTACCTTTTCCTTTTCAGTATTTCTAAGGGTGTACTAAATATAGATTTTATAGAATGAATGGAGCTCTTCACAATAAGTCAGATTATAGCGTAAATGAGTACTTTTTTGCCTTTCTCTGTTTGCTGCTTTCATTTCCACTAAGTCTAAAAATATATTTCTGTATTACAACTTGACAAATATAATGCAAACCAACTTGAAATCCTCAGATCCCTGAGCTAGTTATTGCATTGTTAGAAAATTTGGAAAGTGATCTGGGCTGGAAGTTTCTTGAAGTAATTGGAAATCAACAGAGGATGGACAGGACTAACCTACTAAAGTGATAGTGAAATAGCAGTGGGACTTGTTAAGGGGTTAGTCTTTCGGAGACCTAACAGAACAAAAACTTACTCTCAGTAAAACAAACATTCTGAGTCTGGTTTGTTAAAAACCATTCCTACTTGTTTACATGTATAAAATGTAACCATAGGCAAACTATTGCTTTCCAGTAGGCACTGTAGAAATCATGTGTCTGCCAAGTATAGACTTCAAGCTTCAGATTAAAACCAAACAAACAAACAAAACAAATCACGAAAAAACTAATCCAAAAAATAAGTGCTCAGCAGAGGTCTAAGGTTGAGTCCACCTCAGAGTAGATGCTGCATTGTTGAAGTGGATGCAAGAACCTCATCCTCTCTGTAGCACCCCACAGACTGGTCTCCTTGGGGCCTTCTGAGCTGGAATGACTGGGTTTGAACTGGAATCACGGAGTGATTGGAGTGTCATGAAAATCGAGGTGTGGGATCCGTGTTTCTGCTGTGTTTGCTACACCACAACATCTTGGAAGCACAAACAGACATGAACCATGCATGCTGGCTCAATGAAGTATGAATTTCAGCAGTAGCAAGTTGGAAATTGCCAAGTGTCTCCAAATGAATCCTCTCTCTTTCCTGGGTTTGTGTTCATAGCCACATGCCTGTATACAGGTAAACTTCTTCCTGTGAACTCTGATCCCAAGTCCGTGTGGCACAATAAACTCTGCTGAAATGGGAAATTGTCTAGTCTAGAATAAGAGCGGGGAAACAGTATTTTGTATTCTACCCCAAACAGCTTGTGTTTAACCTTTAACATTCTTGCTGATTGTACCCACTGATGATGGCTCACAGGGGACCTCACCTGAAGTCCCTGCTTTTATGTCTGGGCACAACCCACAAGGAGTTCACGCGATTGTGGCACTGCAGGGAGAGGGAGCTTGGGCACCAGCAGCTCGGTGGATGCCTGCACCCTCACTCTGAGGGTAAGCAAGAAAAATAAATGAATAAGACTCACAGGAGAAGCAACAATGAAAGGTGAGGAGGAGGATCAAAAATTCTGCCTGGGAATGTAGAGTATCCCAGTGGTAGAGGGAGAAACCTGAAGGTTTGGCAGTATATTACTGCATTCTGGCTGCTTATGTCAGTAGAGGTATTGGTGTTATATCACAGACTGTTTTGCAAAATACCAGTCTACAGGTTTCTCTGATGTCTTCCTGTTTGTCTGTACTGCGTTTGAGGCAACATTAACATACCACAACAGAGCTGGTGGTGTCATGATGTCACTGCCATTACAAATTCTCAGCATTTACCAGCAAATACCTGACCAACTGTTCCACTACAGTGTAGTGTCAGCTTAAACTAAATTCACTGTGGTATGTCAGAAGATCCAGTATCACTAGCACTGCTTTTAGATTAACACCATGTTATCAGGGAACATATCAAAACATCTGGTTTCATTCTGAAAGATGTCTTTTGGTGAGCAGAATTACCCATGTAGCTTCCTACGTAGATTTATTTTGAAAAGTCACTTCACTCTTGATAGGATTTTGCCTATTGAAGACCTGCCCTTAGGTGAATAGTTAAGAAGCTGTACTTCTTAAAACTATAAACGATAGCAGGAGCTTGACAGCTAGACTCTGGAAATCACCACCAAACATCAGAATATGAAGGGAAGCTGAAGTTGTCACCTTGTACTAATATAGGCGGACAGTTTACTGGCTCTCAGCTCTCCGGTTCCTAAGGCAGACTCAATGAGAGGGATTTATAATACATATTATTAATTTTATTTGGAAGTCATTCAGGCACTGTGATGAAAGACAGCAGTGTAAAAGTCTTGGAGAACCATATGTGTTTAGGGTTTTTATAGTGGTGGTAGAGTCTTTGGCCGAGGTAGAGATTGAAGGCTTTAACTGTCTGTTAAAACAAGCAGTAAGCACAGATATTTAAAATGCTAAACGTCCTGCCATCCCAAAGCACTTTGTTTTCTACCTGTCAGAGAACTGACGGGTGAGAGACAGAGCCACAAAAAGGCTGTTCCTTGGTAATGTCGGTGCATAAAGACTTTCTGAAGCAGCAGGACTGCAGGATTTTGCCTTGCGCTTTGCAGAGGAGTGCCCTGCGCGGTGCTGCAGTGCTGGGGTGTAACGGGCGATGGCTGCAGCTTCTGCCTTTCTCACTGCAGAACAAGCCACGGGTTCTGACTGCGTGAGTGCAGGGCAGGATTCCTTCCTTCCTGACAAGGGTGCCTCCCGTCCAGGGCTGTCTTTGGTAAATGCTTAAGTGTGGCTACCCAAACCTCTTGTGCGTGGTAGGAATAAAGCTTGTATTTCAAATGAGGCAAGAAAGGAGTCAGGACAGGGATCAGATCTAGCCCATATTTGTAGTAAGAAGACTAGATTTTAAGTATAATTTATTCCTCTTAAATACTGAAAATATATCTATGGACTTTTCTTCACCAGAGTCCAAAATGTACAATAAGATATCCAAGTCCAAAATATGAGATAAATGTAAGAAAATGGTTCAAGCAACTTTTATAACCCAGTTGTTCTCAGTCCTTGGCAAGGAGGAACAGTCTCTCTCATGATTGTTTTGTGCTCTAGAAATTTCCTCCTTCTTGACATAAATGGTTCTCCCCAACCCTGGGCTTTGTCACTGTAGGGGATGCACATGCTGCTTATTTCCCCCCAGCAGCCCTTAACCAGCTCCCTGCAAATCTCTGCTTATAGGAGAAAAGCGAGGGTTTTGCCCTTCCCAACAACCTTCACGCAGGTAGTGTGCATCCTGCCAGGCACAAGTGTGCTACAGGTTACTGCTGCACACTAATCTCATCTTCTGCTTTCTCTCTCTCAGAGATTGCTTTTGGTTATTGGCTGCCTGAGTGATGCAAGCCCAAAAGAGCCCCAGCAAGGGAAGCAGAGCGACGTGATCCAGGGAGCAATCTGGCTCATTCACTCGCTTTCTCTCTCTCCCAGCGGGGAAGTTCATGACTGCCCAATACAGAGGGACGTTTCTGACACATCTCCGGCAAGAGCTCGGTGGCACTGTTAATAGAGCATGGCTGTCTCATTTGTAGGCTGTATTCATCTGACAGCTAAAAATTATCAGTACTGATGCTTCACTCCCTCTCTCTTTTCTCCAAGCTAGTGATTTGTCTATGTTATGGGTAGGTAAGCTTGACAAAACATTACACATTAGCAGCTCAGGCAGTGTTTGAAATGGGAAAATTGCTAGCAAACTGCTCCATTAGAGACCCAAATAACAAATTCTTTCTTTCCCTCAATGAAAAAGAGATAGTTAAGGCCCAAATTAATACGTCTGTCTCCCCCACTCTGCAGGGGGGAATCACTCTTCAAGACAAATGGCTTTGTCACTCCTGAGAGTGTGAGCTGGCTCTACAAAGGCTGCATTAGGCAAAGTTTTTTATCCTTTGTGTTTTGCCATCCTTGGTGTGAGCAGTACAGGCGCCAGATGAGGAGGTGATGAAAAGATTTGCACCTCAGTGAACTTTGAGATGGATTAGCATGGGAATTTGAATGCTTATTCTTTATTCTGGCATAGTTTTTCATATTTAACTGCATAGTTTCCCTCTGTTTGGTTTGCTGTTTTTTTTGTCCGATGTGTTTACTTTTTGCTTGTTGCTGCAAAGTCATTTAAAGACAGTGGGAAGAAGAAGGACTTTATCCTGTCTCACATCATGTTATTACAAGAAAAATGTATCTGAATCCATTGGGCCCTCATACTTTCCAATCTCTGATAATATATTAGGGAAGCAAAAGGAAATTGTTCTTGTCCCTTGATGTTGTTGTCAAAGACTCTAAAATAAAGCTTTGAGAGGCAGACAGAGCGTTGCTGCGTGTCAGAAGGGGGGAGATACGCTTCAATTCATCTGAGCGATACAACTGGCAGCAGGCGACATGGCACAGTCAAATGGGTGACTGAAAGGAGGAACAAAAGCCCCTGAGAGGCTTGAACATGGCCAATTTATTTTATCACTTTTGTGAATTCTACTTGTGGAGTCTTTCAAATAGAACTTATTATAAAATACCAGAGGAAAATTTCATTGAGTTGTAAAGAATCTTAAATGTGGGGGATAGTAGTTCAAATGATAAAAATTTAGCCTTTCTTGCACTATGTCTCTTGTGCAGAGATCTCAAATGTATTGAAAAATTATTTTATAGTGTATTCTGGTGATACGCACACACACACACAAAAATATGCTCACTGGTGTTGCTTTGCACTAGCGCGGGTGGTTTCATAGTGTATGACAGCTCTTCATAGTATGCAGGAATAGACCATGAAAAATACAGTTTTCCAGAGGTCATGTCTTAGGTAAACTAGGTAATTTTCCCTGAAATAAAATGCAGATGTAAAATTTAGATTGGCTTTTCATTGTTTTTGCAGAAAAAAATGACCACACTAGGTAAGAACTGTTTTTCATTCTTTCAGAGATGGCACCTCTAGCAGCAGTTTCCCATTATATCATGAGTAAACACTGGTTTATAATTAAGCCATTGTCCTGGTTTGACCCCTTCTGGTAAAGCCTAGTGTTTCCTAGAGATTTTTATTCCTGTACTGTCCTTCACATGTCATTTATGGCCTCAGATGAGTTAAAAGTATTAATACAAATAATTTGTTTTCCACTATTTTAGTTGTGTAACTGCATTGTATTTTTCAGCCCATGCCTGCCAATCTATAACATGCATTTATGAAAAAAAAAAAAACAGAAGTCAGATTAGTACTTTATGCTTTTAAAATACCTGCTTATTTAATGCTGCACTCTAATTTAATGCTCCAAGATCAGCTGCATTTTGTGCCCAAGTTGGAATCCACCTGCAAACGCACCCTAATGAGAACACACGGTGCTGCTTGTTGCTTCTCTTGGTAGCATCTGCAAAATGTAGTGCCCTAAGCATAATGTGGTATGTGTAGTCTTTGGTTCTTCATTCACAAAGAACTTCATACGACAAAAAAATGTAGGGTGCTTAGGTGTAAATATAGCAGTAGATGACAATAGCCTTGTCCATCTATTTCTGTAGAGGCCATCTGCTGCAAATTTTTTTAGGAAATTTTTTTTCTTCTATATTCCTCTCCACCTTTTCTAGAAATTTCATTTTTTCTTATTAGCGGGGATCTGTGGGTATTACAGTTTTGGCTTTGCTTTTTTTTTTTTTCACCGTTTGGGTGCAAAATTTCTGTATATATTTCCACTCTTGAGTCACTAAAATGTCCTTGGAATTTTAAGCGATTATAAAAAGGGGCCGTGTGTCCCTGCCTTCACTATATTTGAATTTCCCTGTAAGGACTGCTATGCCGGTGTGCAGCATGTGTGAACCCCCGGTTTCCATCCATAAGGCAAGGGAACTGGACAGGCATGGCCCTCTTTTGTTCCTAGAAGTGTCTGCATGGAAGCACTGGGGAGGAGTTAAACACCAAACTGGCAAGCTGACAAAAAGCCTTTATGGGAAGAGTATGTGTACTGCTAATTCTGGTGACAAACACCCAACAATAGTAGCGTGCTGAAGCTTACAGCAATTTGCATTTCACTGTGGACTTGCCAGAAATGAAGCACGTTATATTTAGACCAACTGGAAGGGAAATCTCAGATGCTTATTCAAATCACAAAACAAGGAATAGAATTAACTCTGATCACAACCTCTAAAACAGACTGCTACAGAAATAAAAGACTGCACGCACATTGACTGTACAAGTTTACTGTACAAATATCACAATATTCGACTTAAATAGCTTCTTAGTGTATAACTGAGCTGGCAAAACATCTTATTTTCAAGGGGATTTTTCTTTTGTCTATTGAAGGCATAGATCAACAGAAGGCTATGCTGTGCAATGAAGGGCTGATGGGCCTTACACGTTTTCTCTATGTTATTCCCAAGTCCTTTAGACCATGATTTACTTCTCCCTGCATCTCATTTTATCTCCATTCCTGGTCTTAAAAATTTTTCTCCCCTCTGCATTGCTGCAGCAGCTCTAAATGACTAGAGTGATTCATTCCATCTTTCCACTATGTTTTTGTATTTCAATTCTAAAGCATTTCCAGCCACAGACTTTAGCTATTGAAACTGTTTCTTTTTATGACATTTTGGAAAATAGAAACAACATTTGAATAATAACTAAGAGCTACGTAAAATCAAATTTTTCTTACAGTTCCAACTTTGATTGTAGAATTTTAGCTGCCATGGTCATTTAAATTTGTTGTATGGTGATCCACTTTTACGTTTCTAATTGGAATGAATTTTAGGGTTCATCTGAGGAGAAGACAGTCCTTTTAGCAGGATTTTCTGGAACTTGCTGATAAAGACTTGAAAATACTTCTGGGAAGAAA
Organism: Tringa tobata; assembly: GCA_033628505.1. Classification (NCBI taxonomy): domain Eukaryota; kingdom Metazoa; phylum Chordata; class Aves; order Charadriiformes; family Scolopacidae; genus Tringa; species Tringa tobata. Next base: position 4,351,832 of record JAHREE010000308.1, on the reverse strand, counting down.
CAGAAATTAATCTTAGTGGTTACTCTATGCGGTATCTTAAAGCTGCTTACATTTTATGTTAGTGATACATGCACTTATGAGACTTCATAAAGAATACTTCTTTAAAATCACATTTCAGAAATGAAAACAACAGCATTTTCATGTTGTCTGGACCATATTTTAGAACACCTTCAGTACTTGGTAGATAAAATAGGAAGATACAGTCCTTTTCTGCTCTGGTTTAACATAGACTCTCCTCACACACCCCCTAAAAATCTGGATTCATATTGCACTGAATTCCACTTTGTTCTTCAGCATGTTCCCACAGATTGTTGTTTCTGAGTCACTCTGGTAGTATTATTAATCTGTTTATTAAGCTGTTACAACATAGCATAGATTTTAGTTTAGATAGCTATGTTCTATTTACAACAGCTAGTTAAGGAAAGCATCTGTATTTTCTACCTTAACTTTGATTAATATAACTACTATTTTTTATTCATTCCATGACCTTTAAAGGAGGAATTTCTATAACGTGTGACTTTTTTCTATGCAGATTTATCGTGATCAGTGAGATTATTTTATTTTCTAAGTTATTTTCTCAGTACTTTCTCCATGTAGTGGCTTTCAAAAGAAAAATCTGTTTTGCATTGAAACTCTATGAAATTGTTTTATATTTATATAAAAATTTGCTATCATGTTTAATGTCATTCCTGTCCTATAATTGTGTAGTTAACATGTATATTACTTTGTTTGTTTTCAGACGTTTGGAACAAAACCTCATCAAAGTCATTCCCCCTGGAGCTTTTACCCAGTACAAGAAGCTTAAGAGAATGTAAGTTTTAATAAGACCAACATGCAAGAGCAATCATGAGTCTTCTGGCTTCGAGTTCAGTATCTTTATTTTAGAAACATATTGGCAATTTCTATGTTGAAATCACTGGGGATTGCACAGATGATCTTTCCGAAGTGTAAGCAACAATGGAATTTGGTTCAGGATGCCTAACAGTGCATGAAATCCTTAATAATGCTTAATTTCACTTCCTATTATAAATGATGTGAGCTAATTAGTTGTTAGTCTGTTCAAACTTCAAATCTGGTTCCTCAGAAAAGATTTCAAGTTCTTTCTTTTTTTCCCTCATTCATTCGAGTATCTGTTTGCACCACTTCAGTGTAGTTGACCCCAGTTATAGCAGGAGTGCATGTTCTTACAAAGTAGTTAAGATATTTTTTGTAATGCGTTTAATATCCTGATGTTGAAATGTTTTGCCTGTTTAGAAGAAAACAAAGGAAACTGCTGGAACTTGTTTTCTCTGTTTCTTAATAGCCAGTAGATACCCAGCCAATTACTTCCTTATTAGCTCTTGTGTTTTCTCTTTGGATTTAAAAAAAGTAATCCTGATTTGTAGCAGCACTCTCATGCAGATAAGCTGGACGTTGCCCCTGGTCAGTCAGTCTTTTCATTTTTAAGTGACATATGAGAGATGTTGTGACAGTAGTACAATGACACGGACAACGATAGAACAATTTACTCCTGCTTCACTATAGTATCAAGATGTTGATGGGTTTCACTGGACCAGTAACTTCCACAAGTCATTCAGACTTTGTGGCTCAGTGTTAAAATGGCTAAAAAGGTGCCTTTACAGTTCTTGTTTTCTGACGTGAACAATGCTTACTGGAATTAAGAAACAGCTCATTTCACAGAAGACACTGGATTATTAGATAGCTAATGCTTTTGGAAGCTGAAATGAGCTTGTGCTGTACCTTTGAATTTAAGGGTAAAATTGCTGTGTTTGCCAGTTCAAACTTATCAAGTTCCTAGAGCTGAAGAGCTGTAAATATGGATCTTAATATTTAACAGGTCAAGTCATCAATCTTACGGAGTCTCTATTCTTCTGTCTCACTTTCAATATAGCTGTATGTATTTTTAAAGAAGTACTGTATTAGATAGCAAGATGGTAATTTCAGTGAAAAATGATGGATCCCTTTTCAGTGATCTAAATTGTAACTTTTTCAGTTCTTTCTGAGGTGTGACTAATTTTAGATTTTGGCACTGTTTTACTGTCCTTTCATTTTTCATTATTGGTGAACTCTAGTTTTATGGGAGTTGACCAAAAAACTGTTCTTTAACTCGACTAGCTACTCAACCCAATGTGGCCCTAACTATGTGAAATGATTAATGTTAGAATGTCACAGCAGAACTCCATTAGCAAGTTGTGTTAACAGCTTTCTGGAGTATAATTGGCATACTCATTGAGATCTGAATTCACAGTTAAATAATACATTATTGTGCCAGATGACCTGTATCAAAGCTTAGTTAACGTGAAAGCATGTTCTGGAAGAAGTTGGGATAGATAATTAGGCTGCAGAATGTCCCATAACAAACACAATATTTTGCCTTTTGGTTATTGACCTGTCTCCTTGTGAAAGTTTTATTCCTGGAGGAGAGTGAGGCTTTATATTGGGCATCAATGTTGTTACATAAAGTTTAACTAAGGACATTTGTTCCACTCTTTAAAGAGATTATCTACATTGTCTATTCAGTGTACAATATTCCTAATATTATTAACACAAAAATATACTTTGATCAAAAGACTACCTCTTAAAACAAAAGAAGGATGTGTTTGATATCACTGAAGTCATCAGCCATTCTTAATTTCTGTTACTTTGATTTTAATGAGCATTTCAATAGCATGAACATTATTGATTTAATTAATTGATGCCCTGCCCAGGATACAAATGGCGAACGTTATTATTGTTGTTGTTGTTACTTTTTGTAACTATTATTTATAATAATTTTTTACTCAATTCAGAGGCTAGTATTAACATTGTGAATTGTATTGTATTTTTCTCCTTCTGATGAATAAATATCCAAGAACGTTAGGTAATAGGTTGCTCACTTGCAGCACTTTCAGTATTTTGATTGTTTACTGAGTATTTCATGCAAGATTATACAGTTTCCTCTTCTTAAATAGTTGGATTACTAAGATTAATTTTTGCGTAAGAGCCAGTTGTCCAAGATAATCCTTATATGACTTGATATTGATAGGTCAAGATGATAGCAGAAGATGTATGTATCTTAATTCAAGTGTTATATTTTTATCTATCGTAAGCTTTCTGTTTAGGATGTCTCTTCAATAGCTTCCAGGATGGGGGAGTTACTTTGATGACTGGGTTAGCAAAGAAGCTGAAATTTTTCGTGTCTTGTACTTCATCATAATTGCTCACATCTTCTCACCCAATTAGTTACAGGAAGCCAAGTGTATTTGTCTCAGAAGGAAGATTTGGCACCTGTAGGATTTAAATATGCAGTTGAATTATATAATATGGGATGATGGTTCCCCTGATTTTGGGGTGAATGTAACAGGTCCTTGCTCTGTGCTCAATTATTCAAGGGCATTAGAAGAGGCTTGAGGGGGTCTTGAAGGAGGTGGGTCCCATCTCCAGAGACGGAAGTTGTCATTATTGCTTGCAGTACCCCAGCCCAGACATGCCATTTTGAGTTCATTTGCATAGCAGTTGTGCTTGTACAATGGTTCTGTAACTTCTAGCTTTCAAGTTCCAAACTTTATGGCATTGTCTCCCGTTTTGTGTCTGCTTTTATGAAGCTTTTAACTAAGAAGTTTGTAGCACAGGACTAAGAGCCAAATACATAGAGCCACTATGAAAGATGTGATTGTACCTCTCTAGCTCTGATGTTTGTAGTGGCATTTCATCTGTCAAATTCGTTTTACTATATATTAGCAGAAAACACATGGAGATTTCTCTGTCTTCCCACCGTCACAGTAGTTCTGTGGCACTGCTACTATTGTTAAGCATCTTCTGAAAACTAAACCATATATGACATGAATTTTCACTGAGTACTCTTGTCAAATGAGAGCAGTCCATTTTACGTGTTAGAGATATTCAAGTAATCTGTTTTTAATAATGTTAGTCGACAAAGAGAATATTCATCCAATGCTATTAATAGTTTTGCATTTGGCTGCATCTAAAAATAAATCTGTTTTATTTTAAAACCTTTTACAGTAAAGACATTTAAGCCACATAGTCATATGTTATACAGTGATTCACAGGGTATCCTTGATCCCCTGGTGCAGTGTCAAAAACAATTTCTGTCCCCAGCCACCCTCCAAGGTGTGTTCAGCAACCTTTAGAAAGATCTCTCTTGTGCCATCAGAGGTGCAGAGAGACAAGTATGAGGTGACTAATGTATTCCCTGCCTGGGTGGAATCCTGATAAGTTTATTACATTTCCAGCTAAAGAGCCACATTTCCATTGAGTGATTCAGAGATACCCTAAACTATGAAAATCAGCCTTATGTGATCTAAATTGATGTAGTTGTGCAGGTTAGAAAAACCTCTTTATCTTGATGTAAATCAAGCACAATTAGGATGATTTTACCAAGGCAGACCAAAGGAAGGGAACAAAAATACAAGGGCATAATTGAATCCCTTTACCTCAGTAAAGTCAGAAGGAGATAGAGCCTCCTTATCCAGCAGCAGTGGAGCTTGGGCTCTAGTGGAAAGGAAATAATGTGTCTAATTATCTTCTAATGCTGATTGTAGTGCATCTGCATGAAGTGAGTGAGTGTCATCACCCAGCATGGCATTTATGCACATTCAGGCACCATTAGTTATACACTCATTAGCGTCCAGACATGGGGAGAGAGAAAGGATGGAAATGTTGAAATGTAGCAAATCAATAAAATAGTGCTGAAATACTTGTTTCAAAAACTAACTGCCCTTTTTCAGATTCATGTCATTGTTCAGCAAACTTATGATTTCATGTCACTGTCATAGATCATCAGGCATGTCACAGATTCACATCAGACTTCTGTTTACCTAAGAGTTACCAGATAAAAAGCAGCAAATGCAACCAGGCAGTCTAAAGTTTCACAGAAACCTGTATAACAATATGTGTTCCTACTTTCACTGTCAGAAATTTGGCTGCTGTGATTTGTGCTGAAGAACTGGAAACCTTCACTGAATGCTCTCTTTGTAGGCAGGATGTTGTAGTAGAAAACATCAGCAGATTGCAGAGCAGTTATTTCATGACCCTCATAAAAGAAGCAAAGAAAATCCCACTTTGTGTGGCTAGATTTGAAATCAGTTAGAGAACTTCATTAAAATTTTAACCAATATAATTTGTAACTCAAAACATGTATATAATGGAAAACCTTACTTTCTGATTCCTAAGTTCTTTTTCAAGTGATGTTTATTTAGTCTGACTGGGATCCTTAGCATGTGCCCCAGTGGAAAGAACAGTGAAGATGAACAGGAAATACTGTATTGCCTCAGCTATCAGTGAAAAGATTTGATACTACTGATACAAGCTGATACCAACTGTCAGTGAATGCAACAGGATGACTGAACGTTATGCCTGTAGCTAAGCAGCTGGTTGAACTGATTGACAGAAAGATTGGATTGCAGTGACAGTCCTGATAAGGCACCCAGTTCTGAGCGACTGAGTCCCAAGTGTAGTAAATTCAGCTCCATGTATAAAGAAATTGTGGCGTAGTCTACATTTATGTTTGTGCACTTGGTTGGTTGTGATTAAAGTGGAAGGGTATTTTCCAAACCAGGAACACACTTTCTCTTGAAAATGACAGCAGGCTATAACTGAATTCCACTCAGTCATAGCTGAAAGGGTGGAATCTTGCTGGGGCTCCCTGAGAGGATCTGCTGACCCTGACAGCCCGCAGCGCTGCCGGCTTCAAAGGTCCACGATTTCCATTCAGGTGCTCAAAGTCTTTCCCTAGTGTCTGAAAACTCCATGCAGAACTAAAAAAGTTCTGTGTCGACCCTCTTCTCACCTGCCTCATCAGATCCAGGTCATGGTGGAATTTTGCACTGCTTGTTTTCTCTAGGCCATTAAAATCCAAACATCACTGGTACAGTGCCAAACTCCTCAGTGTCACTGGTGCCTGCTTTGGGACAGGGGCTGGGTAATCTGTTTGCCATCCCCTTTCCCATTGGTATTAAACAAAGATGGTGTGGGAAAAGTCCTACCATCTTACCTCAGAAGAATATCATCCTAAGAATTATTGATATTGTTTCATATAAATTGTGGAATTTCATAGGGTTTTGATGGGAATTTTGTTTGACTATACTACATGTTTCTGGTACTTATGAGCATGTTCATCTTTACATCTCATTTTCCACAAGGTTTCTTCTCTTAGACAAACACAGTCTTGCTGCCTCAGAAGCCGTTCCCCTGGTGCTTACACCATGCTGACACTGTTAATCCCACCATCTTACTTAATGCATGTCCTTCCAGCATTTTCCAGCTACCTTAGAACCTTTCCTATCTGTCTCCTTACATAGTTCTTAATTTCTCTGAGGTAGTATGATGTTATAGTTCTGTTTTGGTATCAAGTATATTCTTCCAGTGAAGTACTGCTAAAATATTTCCATGAAATTCCTGTTTACAAATATATTCTTGAATATATTTTTTAATCCTTCCTTCTCTTTACAGAGACATCAGCAAGAATCAAATATCTGACATTGCACCTGATGCATTCAAAGGCTTGAAATCTCTCATTTCACTGTAAGTATAAAATAGAACTGAATGAGCATTTGGAGAGAGCTTGTGTGTAAGAGAAATAAAAATGATATTGTGCTGTCTGGGAGAACTTACATTTCAGTGTGCAGTTGCCAGCTTGCGTGAAGTATCTCATCTTTGTAAGTGAAAAATTGGTCATGAAGTTTAGAAGGAGGAAGTGTTTACACATCTCTAGTAAGCTTTTTTATAGATGAACACCCTCAAGGTTACTGACTTGTTCACTTCTTCACAGCCAGTGCATTAGTTGATCTACTGTATGTGTGCACCTGCAGGATAAGCCACGCCCCCAAACTCATCATGACACACAACCTCATCATAGCTCAGACACTGTTTAATGGTGGTGGTGTTAATCAGGGAGGAATTAAGGGAAATACTTTCATACTGAATTTTTCTTCTGTATTAAAGTACTGAAATTGTACTCTCTTGTGAGGTTATTTTTTTGGTTTTGGATTTTTTTCAAACTAGTTAGGGAAGAACCTAAGCTTTTAAGAAAATGTTTATAATTTTTAACTGCAATTACTACTTTATTAATCTGGAAGGGGACTAAAGTATGACTTCATACAGAAGATAAAAAGAGGGTAGGATCTCTTGACAACCATTTGCTTCTCTTTATAGGACACAGAAACTGCTTTAGCACCAAGTTGAATTTAAATGCAGCTATATTTCAACCTAGCTACCCGCAGCACTCTTAAACATTGGAGCTTTAAATGGGTAAAAGGAGCAATACAAGGTCAGAAGCTGCATACAGAGAATGAACTAGAATAGAGTGTTAAAAAGAGCCTGAGATTGAGAGAAGAGGTTAAGCTCAACTGGAATGGTATTTACCTGCGTTAATCCAAACGACAGTTTTAAAACATTTAGCTCATTAATATGCATATAACAGTTTGATTTTTAAAAGTGTTTTATTTCTATTTTTTTTAATATTTTATTCTCTGAATACTGGATAATTCTAGCAACCTCTATAACTTGTTGACTAGTGCTAATATTAGGAGGCTATTCAGTACTAAACATATATGTTGCAGCAGACTTCTGAGCCAGAATGCAGAAGGATGGGCCTTTTTTTGTGCCCTGAATTCAGCTGGGAGAATGCCAGAAATATATATTAAGTGTTAGGCTTTGTTGAATAGTTAGGGCAGTGTTATTCAACATGCTGTGGAAATGGTGAAATCTCTCAATGCTCTCTGAAAATGATTCAGTTAGAGAATGACATTTACTGACCACTATGGTTATGGCTTGGTATGAAACTACTGCTGATGCTGCAATGCTACAGCTTTCTGGTCTTGGCAACCTCTTGGCTAGGAGCAAGATGGACAGGAAGGCGTTTTTACCGGGGTTGACATCCCAACTCAGAAGTTATTCTGCTTTAACTATAGCTAATTCAGATACCTCCAGGTGGCCTTAGGAGTGGGACAGAATACGTCAGAGTGGACAGCGAGGAAATGAGAATATAAACTGGGAAGGAATTGATAGTGTTTTGACTTGCACACAAATGCAAGTGAAAGGACTGTGTATTCTCTGCACAGTTGTCCAAGATGATATTTCAAATAAATGATGTTTAAATATGTTTATATCCAAGTGGGTAAAATAGTGCTTAAGTTAATGCTAAGAGCTTACAAGGGGGAAGAAAGAGGGCAGAGAGGTGAGATGCAGCACAGAAAGGTCTATAGTGAGGGAACTGCCTCTGAGCAGTCTTTCCTTTGTTCAGTGCTCGTCTCTGCCTCAGTTTCCTTCTACCACAGCCGCACAAAGCTGTTGTAATACACAAGCTACTTCTTCTCTCTTTGGCAGACTGGTTTCTAGGACAGTATCAACTCTACCCTTAAAACTGCCAGCCTTCTCTAGGTTCAGTTGTCTATTGTGCTTGCCATTGGTTTTTGCTTTCTTTTGAAAGGTTTTACTCTTGCTGTTCATCGCAGGTAGGTCTTACAAATGTTTTTGCTGTGGCTGATAAGCAAGAGTTAGTTCCCTGATGTTTCATGACGTATCAGCCAGACCTCTGGTAGGTTCTTCCCTGCTGGTCACTTGTGCAGTTGTGTCAGTTTCTGAGCCCTAGAAATCTTTATGGGGCAAGAATATCTGCTGTTCTGCAGAATCTGGGTTTCTCTAAATAAACCTCCACCAAGTTTCTACTTCTGAGAAGTAGAGGATCTTATTTCGTCTGATGTCTGCTATAGCCACCAATCCAGTTTTGTCAACAGCAGAAAGACCAGTGTAAGTGCAAGAGAAGATGACTCCTTTGAAGTGCCAGCCCTCCCAGTGAAACTGCCCAAGGGGAAAAAACAAGGAGGAGAAATGAAGACAGTTTGCTTACCAGTGTTTTCTCTTTTAAGTGACTCAGTCCTTTTGGTGCCTGAGGCCTCAATAACTTTAGTCAGCTGCGTGCCCTGAAGGAACGCTGCTCTGCATACAATGCCTCAGTTCAGCTGAGAGTAACTTCTATTTTTCATATATGAAAGTCAGATGTGATTGGTGACATACATTTTAATGAGAGACCATTGAGGTTTAATCTGCGCACAGAGCAGCTGGACTTTTCAGCTAGCTGAGTTAAAACAAGAATAAAGGAGGGGAAAATATTAATGCTCAAATGAAAGTAAGCAACTTTGTTTCTATTAAAAATGAAGTGCTGCTGTACTGCCTAAAATCCTTGCCTTTTTGCCCCTGCGTTATTCCCGTTTTCTGCTCCTGCCTTTACTCCCTGCTTGCATGCAATTGCAGTGCTCCCTATGGGCCTAAGAGAGTGAAAGTGCTTATCTGGAAGACAGCCAACGTCGTTAGCCTGGCTAGCTAATGGAGGCCTATCTATATATAGTGGGTTGCTACTCTACTTTCTTCTGGAGTTAACTTAGGTTAGTGTTTCCAGGCTGAACTGTTTCTCAGAGTACTCTGCCTATTGTACCTATGTAGTTATTACAGAGGCAGTTTCCCCTAAAACGTATAAAACTTAAATCTTTTAAAAGTGCGAAGTGATACATATGCTAGCAGGTCATAAGTTTTAATTTTAAATCTATATATTTTTTAAAAAGAAATCCACCTATGGGAGTCAAACAGGTCGCAGAATCTTAACGCTTTAAATTGGCCATTTCTACCTTAGGTTTTCTCTTCATTTAGCAAAAGAAAGGCAAGCTTGTTCTTGTAAGGACTCAAGATTTCTCCATTCCTCACACACAGGAAAAAAAATTGTTTTCTCCATGCCCATTTCTCAGTTCCCTATGCATATAATGACTATGTGGAACAAGGAATTTCTGCTCTTTTTTTCTTAGAAATATTTGGGCATGTACGTAACTTTTTTTTTCCTGGTTGTGACAACAGCTACGGAACCGGAGTCATTCTGCAAGAACATATTTTTCTTCCCAGAGTTTTCTGGCTTTTCCTTTTCCCCTTGTTGTGCCACATTCAGGTGGCACTGTGAATCATAGGTCAGCTCTGGGGCTGTGTATTCTGTGGCTTTAATGCTGTTACAGTGTCTGAAGCTCCCTTTCAATATTTAGGCACCAGGGCATAGATTCTTACCGTATTTTTGGTATGAACCAAACTTGAAACCTGTTTATGGACAAAACTGAAGATACCATAAGGTCCAGCCTCCGCTTTTGAGAGAACAGAGTTATGGAGAGCTTGCTGTAAAGCCATTGTGGAGAATGGAGGGTGTTTTGGATCAAGGCTTGAGAAAAAGGGTCTTTAGTCTTAAAGATGCTACAGTGGGATTTGGGAGGAAGAAGTTGCATTGCATAATTTCAGTGATGGCTGCTGGACAAATAAACTGCTTGTCTTTAACAAAGTCTCTCCTCTTGGAAATTGGAAGTATTTCTCTATCTCGAAGAGATGATACAAGGGTGCATACACTTGGTATGAGATGTAGTGATACTGTAGTTACTTGAGACCACATGAAATATCCAAGATGAGAAACAAATAATTAGAATGATTTGAATCTAGAAAAGCAGTGAGCAGCACAAATGTAACTGAGTTGTGGCAAGGTAGCCATGGCTTTTGTGTTGGAGGGATTAGTCTTGCCATCCAATACTTCTCTCCATATAAACATGAGAGCAAATAGTACCCTTGCATAGAGAAGTGTGGCAGAATCGGTTGTTTGCAAAAGGATGTGTTATCTTAATTTTAAGCAAAAGTTTGACAAATGTTCTATTTGTAGTACATTGTGTTTGTGTTACATAGTTAGAATTGCACTTTGCTGGAGTTGGAGCAGTTATTAACTCAGCGCAGAACATGGGGGCTAAATTATGAATAGTTTCATGTTTCAAGATTGCTCCATGCACTTTCTGAAGTAAATTAATTTTTCATTTAATCAACTCAAAATATGTCTAATATCAATGAGAGGATTGTGTCAGCATTTGGTTATTGTTAATAGTATCAAAGATAAATGTTATTCTTGTGGTCAGTAAACTTCCCACAAATGTAGGTTTGGAAGGCCATATCCAGACTGTCTGGGGACATTGTATAAGATATGACAAAACAGTCTAAACCTTCAGTTTGTTAAACTGAATGAATAAATTTTAGGCCACTGCAGAGGGAAAATTCCTTTGCTTTTGTTAATATACTGAATTAGGCTAGTGAACAGTTTAAAAGCTGAGATCAGCCTGGGCACAAAGACAAGAGACAGCTTAGATTTTGACATACCAGTCCCATTTAGACCATCATCTCCTCGGCGATGATATATGTGGTGTCATTCATGGTGATTTGAAATCTGCAATAAAACACTGTCTATTGCAATAACTGCCAAACTTATTTTAAGGTAACAAATTGCTTTGGATAGTTTTACTGTGATTTATTTAGCCTAACTTGTTCTGAAGAAATATGAAATAGTGCAGGGAAAAAAATTACATGTCTGAGTTTCTTTCAGATATTAGAAATTTATTGTTGTTTTTACCCTTATCAATTCCTTCTCTTTTGAAAACTTGAATTCTTATTGAGCCTGTGCCATTGTATGTAGCTTGGGAAATATAATTCTTCCTAGTAAAAATTGTTTTCACAGTGAAGGGAAGTTGAAAGCGTTCTGAGGACTGAAAAAGACATTGCATAAAGTCAAAATATGACACTTCAGTAAGAATGTTTGAGCCAAGCCAAAATAAAGGAACACTTAGCTGGAAACCATATGGTCTAGAGTAAGGGATTCTGTGCTAGGCTTTCATACCCCCAAAAAATTCTGTATCATCTCCCAGGGAAAAATATCTATATTCTGACTTAGCAAAGCAGCTAAACAGCAACTACATTTGCAAGTAAGGTAGGCCAAAGAATGGCAATAGCTGTTTCACACCCTTAAAAGGTGGTATGCTGAACTTCAGTGCATACGAAAGGCCAAGTGTTGGTGAAGTCTTTGCAAATTCCTTAATTTTAGCATTGTTCAAGAGGTCAGAATGTCTAGAGAATGTAAGAATCAGTGAGCCTTTTATGTTTCATGACCCTGCCACTGAAGGTCTGTTACATGCTTACTTGCATTCTCACCTAAGATAACATACCTGTTACTATGTGCACTTCCAATACTTTCTCTGTCTGGTACATGCTGAGCTTTTAGATGAATCTATGCAGTGACTATTTTAACTGTTTAGTTTTTATTTTTAACTACTTAGAATATCAGTTGGATTAATCTGCGAAACTTCAAGTTTGGTACTAACAGCTAATTGTTTAACTGGAAATTTAATATTTAATTCTGTCTTGCAATAGATACATTTTTTTGGGAATATTCAAATATGCCAGAATCCAGCTGAAGAAACATAGCACCTCATTATGACTTTCATATATAATTTCTTATTGCAGATCCATAGTAACTCTTCAGCTGAATAGGGTGCTTTTTCCAGGGATCTCCTCCAATGCTTGCAGAGCAGCCAGGGGTCTGTGCTTTATGCATGTTGTCCTTCCCGTTGTTTGGAAGGTTGATGGCAGCCTGAAAACTGCTGCAAGTTGTGAGCCAATCTGGCAAGTACTTTTGAAGAACTGCAGCTTGTGGTTTGTGGCCATGCGGAAAGCATTTAGCTGTGAAGTGGCAAGCTGATGGCTCTGCGTGCCACGGAGAATATAGCCCTCAGATGGCTCAGCTGCACCTGTGCCATAATAGCAACTTGCTCATGTTAGAAAGCCACCTGCAAAAAATTCGGGAAAGGTTTGCCTGAGTTAAAAATACAGTGAATGATTGTTCACACTGGTCATTCTGGTATTAGATATACCTGCCTTGCAGAAAAGACAAGAATAGAATTCATGCACTGGCAAGTCTGATGTGTTTGTACATCTCTATGATGGTTTTCTCCATCTTTATAAGAGAGACTCCCATGTGTGGTGAGAAGAGAAATAAAGGAAGAGTAAGAATAAGGATACCTATAGGTGTCTCAGTCGGTTTTGTCTTAGGATTTTCAAATTAGCATTGTGATTATAGAATTAAGCTATAACTCACTTTTCTGTTTCTCCCAAACTGTACATCATGTTTAGGGTATATATCTTCTCCACCTGACAGTGAATGGTATTTGTCAGACCTGTGGCTAACTTGGTCCCCAGCAAAGTTGAGAAGCAAATGAGCAATCAGGAACGCACAATAAAAGTTTTAGCAGTTTTGTGTTCTAATAAATGTTGTTTGATTCACTGATTCGCTGTCTATTGGCAGCAACTACTGAACCGATTTTATTTTTACTACATATTAACTTTGTTAGCGCTTTTTTAATAAAAAATATTTGGGGTCTAAGATTTCAGGGGAGGATAGAAGAAGGGTTGTATTCCTGTGCCAAGCTTGCGCAGTAGCCGAGACCCCTGCATGTCCTGCAACATATGTGAGGGATGCAAGTGAACATACATTTTTAGAACTTGTCATGCCATAGGCAAATCTCCTAAAATTCATCTCTGTTGGTAAAAGCACTGGAGATTTAAATTAAGTTCTTGAATTGACTTGACTGAGTTTGCTCTTATATGGCATTTTGGAGTGGTTTGTTGATTGGTTTTTTGAGGGTTTTTTTGTTTGGTTTACTTTTCCCCCAAAGCTCCTATTGTGGAAACATTGTGGTGCATGGTAGAGCGATGGGCAGAGTGACAGGACAGAGGAAAGCGGCTGCAATAGTGGAGCGTACCTTCCCCGGCCAGTCTTTTCTGCAGGCTAACTCAGTCCTAGTACTGTTAGCAGTGCAGCAGCTGGTACATTCAGAACAAAAGCATCTTGGATCAAGAACCTGACCAACATTCATATTTGTTGGTATGAGTTGGCTTTTCTCCTTTTTAATTAAAGAGAAAAAATGAGAAGCAAAAGTTTCTGTGCTTTCTATTAAAGTAAATGAAAATAAGGAACTCAAGAAATGAGATGCAATGTGTTATGCATCTCCCCTCCCTTCCTCTTTGCTTCTTTCTGTAGGACGGTTTGACTTCAGCTCTGTTGTGGCAGGCAGACAATGGCGTTAGCTAATTTGGCTCTGTGTAGTGCTGAACATGAATATGAATTAGAGACAAGAGCCTGAGCTCTCATACTGACTTTTGTTTAGCTGTTAATTTGTTCGAATGTTAATGTGCCACATGCACATAAGCCCAATTAGGTTTGAAAATGCTTACTTTCTTTTCCTGGCTTCTAAAAGTTGAAGCTTTGTTTTATCTTATCAGCTATTTTAATCAGTTTTATTTTGCTCAAAATAATAAAGAAGATGTATAAGCATATCCAAGGTTTCAAATTCAGTGGAGCACTGCACTATGACCTTCCGACTCTTAAATTAAAAGCAAATGAAAAATTACTTTAGAAGAGTCTTACTTTGATATTTGCATTTAGAAGTACCATAACTAATAACTGCACTGGGTGTGAGTTTGAGATTTGTTTTTACTTCTGCAGACAGAATAACCCTTTGTCTGGAGTGGGGATTATTTTTTTACTTCTTTCCATGAGCATTTTGTAAACCTTAGCTTCAGAACTCTTATATGCTCTAGTATTATGCGTTATTGATCAGCATTGATGATCCTGCTACTTCTCAAAACTAAGGAAGATGTTCATCTAACATCACAGAGCTTATAATCTGAATTTTGTATACAGGTGATATACTGGATTCTGTGGGTATTAACTTAATATTTTAACCTTTTATAAATATTTTATTTGCAGAGGTTTTGCTTTTGCTTCCTCATACAGGTGCTCATGCCAGTTAGTTTGTTCAAAAAGAAGTCTGTGAGTCAGCCATTTGGATGTTGTTTTAGAGCCCAATGAAATTTAGTGACTTGAATATTATCTCATATTTTGAAATTGCTATCTAAACGGACCTGCTTGACTTTAAAAGTTTCACAATCGTTTCTGTCTAGTTTTGGGCAGAGTATAAAAATCTGTGTTCCTTGCATGAGAGTTTGTTGAAGCAGGAAATTATGTGTGCCTTCTGAAGCTAAAACTAGGCAACAATTAGAAAAATTTAGTAGTGCTAGCATTCATTACAGAAAACAGTAACTGTAACAGTACATTAAAAGCCAACCTCCTGACTCTGTAATAGATAGAGAAATTATGTTATGTTTGTTTAGAGAAAGTATAATGCTAGATGGTCATTAGCTTCTTGAGTAGGGGTTCAGTTCCTGATAAAGTACAAAAGTAATGAAAAATTAAGTTTCAAGTTTAGATTTTCATATCTAAATGGTGTTATTTTATTTAGATTCTTTTTATTTAGGCTCAGAAATGAGCTGATCTGGGAACTCTCCCACTTCCAATGACTGATGGAGTACACTGAAGTGGTGATACTCTGGGAAGGCCATAGGGTATTGTAAATGGTCCGTCATGCTAAGCGTTTGTTTTTCAGTATGCTCAACTCACCATAATATTTTAAATGCTGAAAGACAGTATAAGCCACAATTTCAGCCAGCATCCAAGCCTCACATGGCTGTTTGATTAATTGCTAGTATATTCTTACGTATTAAAAAGTTAGGGAATTAACCAGTTCTGTGACACATAAGCAACAAAGTTTTGACATGATCTGATTTATAACCATTTACTATGTCTTTTGTAGAGCATAGAAATTACAAAATTACTATTTTTTCAAAATTTAAGTCTATTAAATTGTTTAGGTAAATTGTAAAATGTTCAGAGGGAAGGTAATCTTCTTCCCTTTTACCAGGACCCCTATAAGCTCCTAACTCACTTTCTGGTTTTGAAAAATGTTATCAACTTCCAGAAATGACATGAGAAAATACTTTAGCCATGACTGAAATGGAGGTGTTCCTGTCGTATATGATTTTGCTCTGATCCCTGGGTGGCATATCTTAGCATAACAGTGGTTTTGTCTGGGTTTCCCTTTAGTTCAATTTCTGAGGATACTATATGTGCATTTTTCCATTTAAAAAAAAGGAAGTATTTTTAAAACTGAATCATGGATATCAGGTTGTATGTATATAAATATATACAGTGATTCTCATTTGTATTATTAAGTCTTTACTGATTTTTATAACTATAAACAACACCTGAATTTTTTTGAGTTTCTGAAATACATGTCTATTTCCAGTTAAGGCTCAATTTCTTTATATTAACCAGATGAAATGGTAACAGCAGCTGCTGAAGCCATAATATTTTATCCAACGATGCCTGTGTCACATTTCATGCCAATTATTATATCTTAAGAGATTCAGTTATATGAAATTTTATCTACAATCAGTTTTTGCTCCCTGGCTTTTAAATTCAATATCACTGAGCAGAATTTTAGGTTTTTGCATCAGACAATGTGCCTTTCAATGGTTAAAATATTTCTTAAAAGGGTGGGAAAAAAAATCCCTCAACGGAATGAAAAATATTTCAGATACAGTTTTTGGATGATGTCCAGTTTTTACATTAAAAATGCTTTCCAACATCAGACGAACCCTGAATCATAACGACTCATTTAATACCATGTGCTCTCTGAAAAGAAAATGAGATCAGTAGTTAAATGAAATGCCCACAGATCCTGGGCATGGTGCACAAGATCAATAAAGATGATAATGCAGAGATGTGGGAGGACACTAAACTGGTCTGTTACTTAAGATTTATTTTGTCTTCCTGAATCTTTCAGAGTGCTCTATGGAAACAAGATCACAGAGATTCCCCAGGGCCTTTTTGATGATCTTGTGTCTCTGCAGCTGCTGTGAGTATGATCCCTTCCTCTTCTTTATTTTGCAGACTAGATTTACAGGCTAGATTTACTGTTTTTTTCAGCTTCTGACATTAATATAATCACCTTTTCCACTGAAAACTCCCTGGGACGTGCTAGTCTGTTGTTTCTGTGTCAGGCAAGAGGGAGGCAAGGGCTGAAAAAAGAAAAAAAAAAAGGAAAGTGCCAACAGTTTTGCAGCACAGTGTGTACAAAGGATAATAGACACAGAGGATTTAAGTGTGGGGAGGAAATGAGAGAGTCAGTGAAGTCCAAGAAAGGAAATTTGGTCACCGGCTGAGGTGCAGTTGGGGATGCCATCTGATTGTTTTTACACATTTAGTGTTTGTGGTTGAGTATGTAGATCCTTGAGGGCTTCTGTGCTGCAAGTACCTGCACATGCAAGCAAAATGGCAATACGAAAGCTCTTACTGGTGAAGCCATGCTCAGTTCTGTATTCTTATCATGCCAAATGTGGCTTAGCTGCAAGAGAAATGGTTTCAGAATATATTGTATATTTGAGTATTCCATGCCATGTGTGATTTAATACACCATCACGATCAGGGGTAATACATATATCATACACTCTTCAGTATTTATTAGCATAAAAAATTTATAGCATAGCATATGCATATATAGCATAAAAAATTTCCTAAGCCAAATGTGAAATTGCAAATTTCACTCACTCTTGTCTCCACAATCACATTGGGAACCAGTAACTCCTTCAAAGAGAAGGAAATCAGCTACTATTTCAGCCGGTCAGTAGAGAGGGAAGTGAAGTGAGTTTAATAGTACCTCTGACGTTCTGGTTACCATGATGGATGATGCACTCAGAAAGTAAAAGGTGATCTATGATAAATTAATCAATTCTGGTTTATATCACACACAGCTCTCCACCCCCAAACAATAAATTATATAAAATGTAAAATAAGTAAAGCTTTTAGACATGTTATTTTAAGCCTTTTTGACTGTCCTGACGTAACCAGTAACGAATATCCAAAAGTTCATGATTACTATTGAATATGTCACACTATGATTGCAGCACTTATATCTATATAAAAATAAGCATAGATTTAGATTACAAATCCATGAGCAAAGCCATAGAGCTAAAATATGAAATGGTTGAAATTGCATGTTAGATGAAGGACTACTCAGATGTTAATTTATCCATAAGATCTTAATTGCAAATGTGGGCCACGCTACGCTAGAGAAGGGCAAGGAAGAGCATGTATGGTTTAGTTACAACAGTCCTTGAGCTGTCGTGGTGGGAAGCTGGTCATCTCCTGCACACAGCCAATTATTTTATCTTCACCTTCTGCACGTACCTTTTCTTGCAGCCCCTTTCCTCTCTCCTGTCCCATACCTCAGAAGTTTGTTAGTACTGCAGTGTCTTCATGGCAGCCTCTGCAGTAAGAGAAGGCTGTGTATTTGGTGGGAGATTAGTTTGCCATGTGGGAGAACAATCAGCATGAAAGTGCTTAGAAGTTGAGACTCGGTACATGCTGATATAACTGGCACGTTAGTCATTGTCAGACTCAGGTTGTGCTGGGTACAATGAACACACTTCAAGCAAAAGGAGAGGTAGAACTTAACTTGCCACTTCAACCTCTGAGAAAGAAACTATGTTAAAAAAATTGAGTTTTATCATATTCCCCCTCCAAATATTTTATGCTTACAAGTTTTAAGTGATAGTTGCTCTGTCTAACCCAGGACACTTCACAGATAGGTTCTTTCCCAGTAGAAAAAAAAAATAAAATTAAAATCACTCAGCACATGGCTCACAGTATCCTATAAAAATACGGGTCTAGAACATTTGCGTAAAGCATTAAGCAGGTTTTGATGCCTTTGTGAGCATGTAGCACAGGCTTTCAACAAATTACATATTTAAGCCCATATGCAGTGATTTTCCAGTCGGAATTAGCTCAAGTGATGCCTTTTTATTAAGGGGGCAAATATATATGTGCCAGAGAACCATGTTGTACTTCAGCCACTGAAACATTCTCAAGCTGAGAAAATGTGAGTAGGTTGCCCCATTATGGGATTCCCAGAGCATTGAGCCTCTGAAGCCTTTCAGGGTCTTCTTGAAAGTGCTTGAATGTAAAACAGCTTTTGGCAAGGAGGGCATTGAATGATCATGCTTTAAATACAAATAAATATCTGCACACTTTTCTGATCGTGGCTTTGATGCAGCTATTATGGGATTGATTGTAGTATTTTAATGGATACTGAAAAAATAAATGGCATTTGCTGGTTTTAGACCTGCTGTTCAACAGTTGGAAGAGTGCCCTATGATTAGACCTAATTTAGTGTTCAGTAGGCTCTAGATTGGATTTCTTCTCATTAGTCTGGAGACACACTGATAAGAACTCTCTGATTAAGGTATCCTGGTAGCCGGTATAATTTCCTAAGCTTGAGCTGGAGCATGTTTGAAAATATACTGGTGTTATGGTAAAGCAGGACAATCAGAAAAAACGAGTCATTGTGGGTCCTGTATAAATTTTTTGAGATTGTATTTAGAAGGAAAAAATAATTGCTGCGAAATTGCAGAGCAGATAAGATAATATTTTTATTTACTGTTTTGGATAAGACTCATCAGAGTTTCTCAGAAGCCTCATTATCCTTCTGTTTAAATATACTGTCACAATATAGGCCCAGATTATTCCACTTTTATTCTGGCAGAATTGTTTTGTGTAAGTGCCTTACATCTGCAGACAGTACCACGGGTGTCAGAAACACTGTAGCTGGGTAAAGTAATGCTCAGCTCAGGCATGACAGCATCTTAAGCTGCCCCAGCTGTCTTCGGGGTATGGGAAATGAAGATTTCAGAGCAAGTTTTAGACCACCTGGCTAGCATTAGAATTCTGTATTTCTGTCATATAAGCCAATATTATATCATATTTGGAAAGAAAATAACCAGGCATGGTTTGATAATAAGGATTTTTTGCTGGGGGGATGGGGTTGGGTGGGTGGTGTTTTTGTGGTTTGGTTTTTTTTTAAACTCTATTGGTTTAATTTAAACTGTTGCTTCTGAAGTCTGTGTTATAATTAGCTATGTTAAGTAGTTGACATTCACCGCATAAATAATGACAATTGGATTTCTGTTAAATTGCTGATCTCTCAAATCCTATGTCTTCCTAAATATGCATTTGTAATCAGCACACCAGCAAACACTATTCTATTCTAGAAATCCAACTACACAGCTGTTCTGTGGAACAGAAGCTTTTCTTGGACCATGTCATTTTCCTTATCCTGTTTGCATTTGCCAGGAGGGAGGATACTAGAAAGCTGCTGTACCCTGTCCTCATACATTCTTCTTTTCAGCAGGCTGGATCGTGTGTCTTCTGAGAATTTAGGTCACTTTGGATTTGAGAGTGCTATACTGTTTTCAAGAAAGAGATAACTGGAGTCTGATTATTTTATTTTTTTAAAGTAAAAGGAAAGTTTCGTTTAATCGGGGCAACAATCCATCCAAGCTGTGAGATAGTGTTTGATTAATTATCATTAATGTGATTTGCATTTGAATATCAAAAGAATGGAAAAGGTTTCAGGTTAAGGTGGGGGTTTTCAAGTAACCATTAGCTCTCTGTGGCCAGTTTGAACACCAGTCCAGGAGGCCTTAAACTAACCTTGGTCTGTCTAGAAACTGGAATATATTCAAATGTCCTTCCCACCTGTCTTTTAGTTTTTCTCGAATGTGGGCAAGCTCTTTTGGCGCACCTGAGTTTGCCAATCTGTCTGCTCAGGGGGCACAGCATCACACTGTGCAGCTTGCTCTTTTTCAGCAGCCCCGGGGAGAGACAGAGCCGAGAGTCGCTCCGCTTGCTCCCCAGTGGGCACATGTGCAGCGCCAGGCTGCAGTCAAACAGGGAGGCAAGTGGCTCAAGACAGTCAGCTGTGGATAACAGGCACCGAGTTTGTTAACCAGTATTTTTCGTATCTAAGTAATACACTTTCTCTCTGCAACCATATTAAAGCGAACATTCTGGGAGCCTTTTTATTACAGTTATACACTGTGTGCTTCATAGCACTGTGTTGCCTGGAACAAGAAGGTGTCATAAAATCTCTACTGTTGAAAGAGATTGTATAGCAAAATAATATAGGGGGATGAAATCTCATTTTTCAAATGTCTAGCAAGACAGTTTCAGTTTTCAAGAAATCCTTTTCCTTGTGGAAATTTAATTTGCATAGTTCCTAATCATACAAGTGCTCAGCCGTGTTGATCTTAAATCTCAAGGTTGAGTTCCCCATGGCTTGCTGAGCAAGAAAGAATCCCTACAGTGGACTCTGTTTCAATGTTGGTAGCAGTAGATATACTCATGGAGTACATACATATTGAAATCAGAGGTTTGTTATATTCCTGTCTCGTAAAACAAAGCCGAAAGCTTGCGGCTGTTTTTAGTTCCCCCTGATGTCTGATCATTGAGGAAAACTCAACATTGTAGTTGGAAAAGACCAATATTGGGGCCTGGACTTTGACATATTGACAGATAAAGTAACTTCACAAATTAAACTTCCAGATCCACTCATCTAACCTGGGTTAAATTTGGAAGTAGAATCTAGTATTTCCAATTTCAGCTGACCTTTATTTTAAGTAGACTTGTATGAAGTGACAAGTCATGTGTGTACTTTTAGAAACTGCTATTATCAGTCTTCTCAAAATTCAATGAGTCAAATTTTGAGTTATTCTCCCTTTTAACCTGCTTTTTATACTGTTTCTACTTAGATGAATAGTGAGATGCTTGGTACTCCTATAGCTCTTCTGATGAGGCTCCTTGGAAAATATCTCCATGGCAAATTTGCCAAGTTTGAAGTGCTTGTGTTGATTTGTAATTGTAAATTGAATCCCAGTGCTTAAGAGCTTAAAATAGGATCTACCAATTCTTTATTGTATACTTTTGGAGCCTGTTAAAAGCTCAAAGAAAATCCAGTGAAGCACAAACCCGTACAAACTATTTAGAAAAAATAAGCACAAAATTACTTGGAAGAATGTACATCAGTTCCAGGAAGAATGTACATCAGTTCCAGAATTCTGTATTGTATACATTAGAGTGTTATGTACATAAGTATCATTAAACAGTGATGCAAACAAGTATATAAATGCCAGAATAAAGAAATTACAGTTTTCCATTTCCAAGTCTTTTCTAGCAGTGGTCTCTCCTCCTCCCCTCAGAAGTAGCAATCATCTGAGCTTTAAGTGATGTATAAAATGTTACTGTTCCATGGAGTTCATTTTTCTCATGGAGAAGAGACAGTGGGCATTAAAAAAAAGAGACCTTCTGGCTAGATGTAAGGGGAAACATTTTCCCAACAGTGACTGAAGCAGTGGAGCAGGCTGCCCAAAGTTGTGTGTTCTCTGTCCTTGAAGATTTTAAAGACCAGATGAATAAAACTCTAGAGCAACCTGGTCTGACCTTATAGCTCACCCTGTTCTGGACAGTCTAATAGTACAAGAAACCTGTCAAGCTTCCTGCCGTTCCAAATTATCCAGCATTTGATGAAATAAATGTTTCTCAGCTAAAGCAAATATCTGCATTAAATAACTATAAATGGATCATGCTTTGAGGGGGGTTGAGACCAGATGACCTCTGGAGGTCCTATGCAACCTATGTAATTTCTGGATTATGTGATTCTAAATTCTTAGCAAAATGACATATGAACTTTGCTCTTGATTACTGAAAGTACTTCTGGCTACAGCAGAGATACTATGTAACCCTCGTCCTTCTAGTCCAGGGCAGAGTACTCTGTACAGACCTATGTAATAGCTTTAGAATTGCTTTCAACCCATTTACCTCAAGCTTTTTTTTTCCTTCAGATTTCTGCATTTAGGCTGCTATTGTGATGATATTACTAAACTCAATAACTGCTGTTAAAGTGAGGGAGCAGCATCTGCCAGACACAGAAATACAATTAGAGTCAGGCACTAATGAAAGACTGCAACAGCATCTGCCTCTTCTGTGTCACTTCTGTAACCAGCCTATATGCAGCTACCCAAAACAACTGCCAGTTCCTACGTCAGCGTGTAATTCATTAGTTCTTCTGACGCCAGTGCTCCAAGCTGGGCTCACCTCACAGAAACTCTCCTAGTTATTATTGCACAAGAAATTAACTTCCTGATAGCCCAGGAAGTTGAGAAAATGTGTTTATTCTGTTGTGCATCTGAATTATCGTGTGGTTTTCTAAAATCAGCTGTGACCTTTTGTACAGGCGTAAGTCAGGCAATATTGAATTATGAGTAACAGAAGTCCAGATGCTATGACAATACGTGCTTATAATTCTCCAGGTAGTAACATGAGTACCTCAGAATTGTTTTATGGATGGTGTTCAGCTGGAGTTGCACTCTTTTGGATCAGAAATGAAGGGAAGCCTTTAAAATTTCTCCAAAACAGGACTGTCAGACTGTGCTCAGAGCTTCCATCTTGACTCACTACCAGCTCGTGACTTTTCCATTTTAATTTACGTTGAATAAATTTGTCATCACCATCATCCAGTTTCCTGAACATGGAGAAACACTTGAACCTGGTTCAAGCAAGCATGATGATGATTTCCCACTGGTTATTATTAGTTGAAGCACTGACAAACTCCTCAGTGGTCAGTCATCACATTAGAAAATTTAAATTTTAGAGGATGTCTAAATATCTTGACACGGTGAGAGGCAATCAGATTGCTCCCCTACACTTTAGGCCATTTTAAAACATTGCTTGAACCTAATGTAATTATTTTGCCAATAAGTAAGCAGGGGCACACACAATTCTGTCATTAGACATTGCTTGTCATTGACTGCTGGGATGATAGAGTACTTGACTACATACTTCCATATTGACACTTCAGCTGTTCTCCTGTGATAAGTTGTGTTAAATCTAAGATGACACTTGATTCCCTATAAACTTCAAGAGAAAATGCTGGGGAAAAAATGACCAAAAGTTTTTTGGCATTTTGTAACAGATATTGTATATCTTAAAGGATGCTTTTTGCTGACAGTCCTTTCTTTGCTGCCCTATAGCAGCTTTGAATGTAGGTGAATCCTTTGACTATTGATATTCTATAAAAGTCACATATATTCAATTTGTGTTCTGCTGTTACCCATGCAAAACTGTTACCCAGTTCTTCTCTGTTACCCAGTTCTTCTCTTCCATACGACTCTCCTGTGCATTTTACATCTGCCTTTTTCTGGTGAGTTCTTATTTTCCATAGTGGAGTCTGGCATGTGGGATGTGCCAGCCAGTTCATGGGATGCTGAACATTTTTCATTCTCATCATGTTGTTGTCGCTGTCAAAACAGAAAGCTAGTGAAAAAGAAAGAGAAAATTTCCAGTGGCTCGGTGCAGCTTTTCTCTCTGAGACTTTCCTTTGGCTCATTAATGTACGTAGGATGATTTCTGGTCCATCCTGTAGCAACAGAAATCAACCATCAGTCTCCAGCATGTGCTAAGGTTGCTAGGCTGCTGTTTCATTCTCCAAGTTACGTAGTTATTTGCTGATAGTTTGATTACTTGACCTCGCTGTGCTGAAAATATAAACATTGCTAAGGGTAAAAGCCATATAGACATCTCCATTTGCTCTTAAAAAACAATTTTTTCAATCATTTTGGGTTTGGAGTTCAAAATGTTATTTAAATGTTAATCACTTGAAACTGTGCTTGGGCATATAATTCAATTATGGGACCATCTTAATTATGCAGATGGTGCTTATGAGCATCTGATACAATTACAGTGCCAATTCAATACACATTCGTTCAAAGGGCTTAGCTGAAACATGTTATTATTTCAATGTGTGTGGACAAATTCACTTTTTCAGGAAATGGGTTCATGGAATTGTAATACTGCTCTGCTCAGCTCATTGCTTTCAGTGGTGTGTAAACCACAAGGTCTTTAACCGTTCTCCTGTATTCTGTGGTGGTCCTAG
This sequence comes from Tringa tobata, assembly GCA_033628505.1. Taxonomy (NCBI): domain Eukaryota; kingdom Metazoa; phylum Chordata; class Aves; order Charadriiformes; family Scolopacidae; genus Tringa; species Tringa tobata. The sequence goes on along the minus strand of JAHREE010000308.1, from coordinate 4,327,332 downwards.
GCTTGCAAGAGATTTCTTCATGTTTTTAACATATCCAGAGGGATGAAAACAGAGACTCGAGTTAATAATCCATCATTCCTCTGGGTAGCAGGCGGTTTTATTTCTACTTGGATTTTTAACCTCCTTTTGAATGCTGCACCACATCTGGAGGCCGTGTGTAAATCTCATCCAATCAAGCTGATAACAGAATAGGAAAATTAGTGGAATTTACTTTCACCATAAATTGGTGCAGAATAAAACCACATAATTCTTGCTAAAGTAAGAGTCAGCTCTTAATATTGTCCCTTCTTTTGGTGTGAGTCCAATAAAAGGAACCCTTAGTATGTTTTGCAGCGTGGTTCACTGTTTAAGGAAGACCAGTGTTTCTGCTTCCTACAGTATGTTTTTCTCATTGTGTTTAAAAATAAACTCTTATAACCACTTTTAACACCATGTGAGACCAGCCTTGTATACCTAATTAATAATTGGATGCCATTAGGGGGGCTGTGACAGTGAAAAAAGATTAAGCAAAGAATCAGAATTTATATAGGCGAATATCCATAGAGGGGTTATTTTAAAATAACTGAGAGTTTTGAGAGGAATATAAACCTTAATGCTGCTTGCCAGAAGTCATCCTCTAACTCACAGTAAGTTGGAGGAAAAAATTTTGGGATGATTTATTCTACTTTCTCACAGTTTTTTCACTTTCCCCCCACCTTTCTCCCTGATTCTGTTCAGAAATAGGACATTTATTTATCTCATGAGCCACAGAGTATGGCCACATCTGTATTACTCTTGAGCACACTATCTGTCCTCTTTAGATTTAGGTACTGCACGTACATTGCACAGATGATACACAGAATAGGTGGTGTCACCTCAGAAAAGCTGTGTATTACCTGAATTCCCACTTCTAAGCAGTCTACGCAAGTACTTTCCTGTTCCAAATTACTTTCTCTGATGCGTAAAGGACAGTGAGTGCCTGTATTTGTGGCTATGTATGGCATTAGTTTCTCTCATTTTTGGTATCTAGCTCGTACAGAAATGTCACAGATTATATCACTGTGAATCTAGTCATTCAAAATTTCATGCCAGGAAAACTTGTCATATTGTTAATTCTGATTTCCAGCATTGGGTTTATTCATGTTCTGTTGAAACTAATCAGAGAATTAATTCAAATCCTGTGTATTCACTGCAGTTGTGGGTCAGCTCTGCTCTGAGGGTTTATGAAGTGGGATCAATGATGGTTGGACTTCAAGCCCACTCTTCATGGAGGAGTGAATAGCACCTGCACAACGCAGCTCTGCTGTGTGCGCACTTCTCAAGCATCACAAAAAGACATGCTGGTTGTCCACATATACAAATACAACTGTAGTTCAGTTGTAAATTCTCTTATTACTGAGATTATTTTCATTTTTGCTTTATGCTTTGTTACAAGTACTGCTTGCAACATAAAATATTGCTATAATATTAGAAATAAAAATAGCATCTAGCAAAATAAATTGAAGTACATTCTTGCTTTTGGTTTTCTTCCTGTGTGTAACTAAGGTACCAAGCTTCTGTCGTGGAACAACCAATGTGAGCAAATAAGTGTTACCTAAAACCAATGTAGGACCAGTGCACAAGGACAGGGTGTGGTTTGTAATACTTAAGTGAGTGTCTAGGGATATTGTTCGAAACTTATTAGCTGATTCTGACTTCTAATAACTTGTTAACCTGTTATTTATGGAAAAGATAATGTACAAGCTTGAAAGAGAAATGCATAATGCACGAGAACCGAGAGGGAATGAAGGTTGCTTTGTCTTGAACATACAAATGGCTATAAGAAGCAAGTAGTGGGAGATGACGTTGCTGTTTGCTGTTGGAGCAAAATCTCAGAATTTGAGTGCATGTGAGGAACTGTTCCTATAGCCTAATATGAAAATCACCCAATTACTTCTGATGGAGTCAATAGGACTGTGGATTAGGTGTCACATAATTATCAGTCACAAAAATACAGATTCCAGAAGGATCATACGAGTACCGCACATGATTTCATAAAATTATTTTAGCTATTAGTTCATGCAAAAAACGTAACCTCATTTATCCATCGTGGCCTTCTAAGTCACTTTCTCTTATCTAATGTCAAACTTTGTTTCCCACAACATATAATGAAGAAAATTCAGGTAAATTGATACTGACTTTTATGTAGGCTTGAAAGGTGATTTGTGCTCTGATGCCTCCCCATTCCAAAGCTCTGCATTCCTGTTTTCCTTAAGAAAAAGACTGTACTGAAGTATTCATCCATCTTTTATGTATCACAATTACTGTAGACATTTGCTGCAGTGCAAGCCTCTGCCGAAATGACAGTAGGAGCAGAGAGCTGTAATGAGTGTACAATGTTCCAATGGTTTCAGCAATGCAAAAGCAGGGTGCTATACAGAGGAAGCATCTTCTGAAGTTATTTTTTGGAGCAAAAGAAAAGCCTTATGTGCAGCTAAGAAGAAGGCTGTTCTTCCCTGATAGGTTGCCCTGTTATCTGTAGCAGTGTATGTGCATTTTGTGGAAGACGGAAGCTCCCTCTGCTGTGAGAGGTGTGTTTAAGATGGTATATTTGCTTGCTGAGGAATGAAGAATGTCTTTTTCCTTTTTACCTAGAAACACATTTGTGTTCCATTCCGTATTAATGTTGAGCCACAATGTTGCAATATTAAGCCCTTCAAACTCATTGACAAAGTAAGAAGGGTTTTGTGACCAAGAGGACTGAGTTAACAGCATGTATTTCTTGCAACTACCATTTTTCTCAGGCTGATAGTACTGAAAAGAGGTGGATTTTGGCTTTTGTAAGAAGAATAGGTTGTTTTCTGCCTATTTTCTTCTAAGGCTTCTTCTAAAGTACCACATATGCAGATGACAATGACAGTTTGAGTGTTCTCATGTCTGGTTGTCTCAGAGGGAGGAGATCCAGCTTGTTGTTGGGATTGTATGTGCTTGTTATACATGACAGAACTCTGGCTGGATAATCTAAGAGAACCTAAACAAGTACTGCCCGAGATTTTCTGACTGAACTGATTAGTTCTGCCAACTGGCTGCTGTGTAGCTGTGCAAAATATATATTTTAAAAAGGGATGTAAATTGCCTTTGTGCTGCCTTTCCACAACTGCACAGGAATATGGTGTAACTGGAATGGAGTATGTTCCTAGAACTGTAGGAGAATGGAGGTTGGAAGGGAACTCAGGTCATCACTAGCCAATGAGACTGGAGAACCCGTGCTCAAAGCAGAGCCACCTTATGAGGTCAGATCACGTTGCTCGTGGCCTTATTAATTATCATTGTTATCATCACCTTCAATGATGGAGATGGCACAACTGCTCTGAGCAACCTGGTGCACTGCTTTACTGTCCTTAGGTATGAAGTGAGCTTGCCTTTCAGTAAGTTTTAGTCCAGATCCTACAGTTCTGTCTTCTTGTCTCTGAGGAGAATCGTGTTTTCTTTCCTTCCATGATCAAGCTAACCCTGCACTGCTTATCAAAAGATGTCAGACTTCCAGAATTGCAGTTAAAATGAAGACAGCTGTTGGTATAGAAAATGGAAAAAAAGGATTCTTCTCATTGTAGACTTTGTGTATGAATGTGTGCATGGAATAGCAAGATGGGGAGTATTTGCCATTTCTGTGTATATTAAGCTGAAGGCTTCTTTAAATATTTGTGTAGAATTTTGAACAAATTGGGGGTGGGGGGAACTGGGAATCCAAAAAAAAAAAAAAAAAAATAATCTTTTAAGTATTTTAAGTTAGCTAGTGCTGGTATATGTCTGTATATTCCCCAGCTATGAGATCACTAATTTTGACTGGGTTTTTTCACCTTTTTAATGTAAGAGGCAAATGAAGACCTTTAAATGTGGGTTAGCTATGGTGACTGGGCTAATGTTTTTTTAGATTTAACCCCAAAGTTCAGTCTATCTTTATTTGATTATTACAAGATTAATGTATTATAAACCTTTCCTCTGTTTTCAGGCTTCTCAATGCCAATAAGATCAACTGCCTGAGGGTAAACACGTTCCAAGGTCTGCATAATCTCAAACTGCTATCTCTTTATGACAACAAACTGCAGACCATCAGCAAGGGGCTCTTTGCACCTCTCCGATCGATCCAGACTCTGTGAGTATGCAGGCGTATCATAAATGACAGCTCTCTCTTTTTCCCCCCAAAGATGTTGCCTGTCTTTGTAAAGGCAAAATGTCTGACATTAAGACAATTTGGAAGAGACCCCAAGGTGGTAGCTTCTCCTTTTCTGACAGAAATAAAAGGAGCAAGAAAAGGAAATGTTGCATAAATTTAGCACAGCCAGCTATCAATGTAGCCTGCCTGTAGTGATGTAAATGTCATAAGTGCATTAAGCTTCCAGAGTAATTCATTCATACTGTTTGTTGGGAAGATAATACTTAAATTTCACTCTGTATGATACATGAACAGCAAATTCTACTAAAAGCATTGCCTAACCATTTTTAAGGAACTAGTGAGTGGGCATCTCTCCTTACTGGATCTGAGTCCCACTGTACAGTTTGTGACTTCTGAAATGATATTTCAGCCGACATTCCACTTAAGGGAAGAGATACATTGTATTATTTGATCCATTATGAAAATCCACTAAACATTTTCTGAGAGTCTTTGAATTGGAGGCATTAGGAGAAGAGGGATCAGAAAATTGGAAATAAAAGTATAGAAATTACTTGATATTTTTCAGAAGGTTTCATCCTAAAGCTGTGAGTAGTAAGATAGTAAGGTAAATAGTACTCTTTCAGAGCTGGATTTGGCAGCCTGATACAATGAAAAACAAAGAAGAACTCCCTCACCCAATATTGTGTATGTGTGCTTATATATATTCGTGTGTGCATATATAAATGTAAGGCTCTGAGTGTTTATGTAGTATGTAAGTATATGTATACACACATACTGGAATATATATGCACATTATATATGCATACACATACTATAGTACTGGAAATGTATGTATACACATGCACATATATATTTTAATACTGGAAATGTGTTGGCCAAATTAGTTTTGCAAATGTTTTAATTCATATAAAAATAGGGATGATTTCTAGCAGCAGGATGCCTGCTACCTCCTCAGGCAACCATAAGCACAGTCTTAATTCCCAGCAGATACCTGGCCAGTATGTATTACTGCAAACTATTAAGACATTAAAATAATCATGTACAGATGCCCCCACCCCCCTATCCTGCCTCCCCACCTCTACCGTGCTTTCTTCTACTGCAACATGCTATGTATATACATAGGTATGTAACCAAGGGCGACAGAGAAGGTTCATTTACAGAGGTATGTGAGATTTGTCAAGTTAAACAACAGGCAAACATCCCTTAAGTTATGAAAATTTCTCCTTGGTTTCCATGGGGTTTTATTAGCACTCCTAGTGGCTTAGAATGGATTTTTTGCTTCAAACAAAGACACTTTTTCATTAAATGTTTTGATTCATTCTCCCACTTTTAGTAGACCAAGTGATTGCCATTTTCTGCCTATTTTCTAGAGCAACAAAATCAGTCCCATACCCTGTCCCTATATAATTGTTTGGTCCTTTCACATCAGGAATGGCTCAACTACAACAGTAATCTGCAGTTTCTTCAGGCGCTTTCTGCTATGTATGATTTTGCTTCCCACTCCTTGACAGCCCTTGCCCTGTTGTATTTTGTACTTATTCTGTTAAGTGACAGTTCATAAATATAACTGCAAACAGAANTTGTATTTTGTACTTATTCTGTTAAGTGACAGTTCATAAATATAACTGCAAACAGAAGAGAAATGAAATTTCTACAGATGGAAAAAAAACACAGTAACAGAGCAGAGTTCTTGTGAAGTTACAACTTTACACCTCTGTCCAAACCAAATTTAAACATCTGTCTTTTTTTCAAACTGTCTTTGCAGTTTGGAGAGCCGTGTCCTGCTCCCTGGGAAGTTAGAGGGACTGGTGCAGGTTAACTGAGATCAGAATCAGGCTCTGAGACAGACCTGACAAACTCTTCTCATATAGTGCTCAACTTTGTCAAGGAGAATGAATCATAACAGCAGCAGAGAAATGCTGTTTCTTTCTAAGATCCTCCAGCAAATTTCTATTAACAATGTCTAAATATCCAGTTAAAATCAGTGCTATAATACTTATTTCCAATTGCATGGGAAATATGTTGTGCAAATTCTAGTGAAGGATAGATAGTTCTACCTTGCATAAACAGTTCACTCTCAAAAGTAAAAAATTTTGGTCCAGGAAAAAGTACATATAAGGGGAATATTATTACACATGATGAGTATATGCAAATATCACTTTCAGTCTTGAGAAAAGACCTCTGGATCACTTCTGGCTTTGCCCGTGGATCGAAGGCACTTTACCAATTCACATTTTGATTGTGAGGGAACTAAGCTTGCCAATAAAATTTCTTTTAAACCGGGATACAAAATGATCTTCAGGTCATGTGCATCTAAAAAGGTGCATTTCTCTCAAAAAGCAGCATATCAAGCTCTTAGGAGAAAACACTGGACTTTGTAGACAGGAGGTGTGTGTCCTTTAAAGCAGGCTTTACTGTCTTAATTTTTGTTTCCTCTGTGAAAGGACTTGCAGCAGCTTAATGAGCTATGAAATGTGATAGCTCACAGAATTCTCCCATTCATGTGCAGCTCTGTGTGGTTTCCGCCAGGCCTGGGTTTTTGGAAGCTTATTCAATTACTCTTCAAGTTTGCGTTTGTGAAAAACAGTGATGGAGTACAGTGTCACAGGTCACTTCTGATTAAACATCCCATCCTTCTCGCAGACATTTAGCTCAGAATCCATTTGTGTGCGACTGCCATTTGAAGTGGCTGGCTGATTACCTGCAGGATAATCCGATAGAAACCAGCGGCGCTCGATGCAGCAATCCGCGTCGCCTTGCCAACAAACGAATCAGCCAGATCAAGAGCAAGAAGTTCCGCTGCTCAGGTAATTCATTTATCCAGGCTGTACTGCACTTTCAATTCAGAAATAAGCAGGTCCAGAGAGCCTACTAATCGAATCTGCAGGACAGTGTTTGCTATAATGGATATTATGGAGCATCTTTTAAAATTAAATTTGGAAAATTCAGTTAGTTCTCCAGAAAGCCAATTACCTTATGGATTAAAAAAAAAAAGAAAGAAAAAAGAAAAAAAAAAAGGAAAAAGAGGGGGGCAGTCTATAGCTGCCTTCTGTGTGTCTCTTTAAAACAAAGAAAAGGAAAAACAGAAAAGCTTGTGATATTTAATTTTAAAGAATTACGAGGTTATAAAATGTCTAAGGAAAACAATGAAGATGTGTATGAATCCATGTGGCAAATGTCTTATTTTGAAGGGGTGGAAGGTGGCTGGATCGTCATTTGTATTCAAGCAGAACTCTTATTGCCCTTAATAAGAGCTGAGCTCAAGTAAGTTCTCAGACCTAAAAGGCTGAGAACAGTAGAACTGAGTTTTTTATACAGCAGACATTTCTGACCTAGGATGTGAGTGAAGTGGGGGATGAGGGGATGGCATCATTTCACATACTTCCATAGATTATTGTTTTTATATATCCACAAGTAACATGCACTAATTCAACTAAAATTGGTAAGATTTATGGTTTTAGTAAGTTTTGAATCAAAACTTTCATCGTAGTTTAGGCAAAGATTTTGTGTTGTGAGCTAGATGGAAAAATGTTTCCACCTGAAGATAACCTCTGAAATAACATAAACATCTTTTTCTCAACCTTATCCGTTCTTTATTTATGGTCCCATCTGTTAGTAAAAGGACATTTATTGCCTTATACAGCACAACTACGCAGACTGCTTCTTCATGTGTTTTCTCAGTTGGTTAGATGTATTTTAGATTACTGCATTTTTGTATACTGCAAAAACAAGCAGGTTTCAGTGAACGAATCTGTTAGCGTGTACTGAGAAGAAAAACGACTGTTACTGGTAAAGTACCTTGCAGTGTTTTCTATAAAAATTACCATGGTTTTTGTCTTTTTCCTCTGAAAAAACAAACAAACAAACAACGATATCCTGATTAATTGTGTTCCTGGTGGTAAAAGATTAATGACTCTAGATGGGGATGCAGCATGAAACTGAATGGCAGCAGCCCAAAACAATCCGTTGTGCTTTGTGTATCTCTGTGAGCAATGTGCTAAGCTGAACCTTCTCTTTATGGGGAAAATAAAATAAAGATAACTTCATTTGCAGTCAGGTTTTCTTGAGCACGCTTGTTAAAGTCTTCAATCACTTGTGACTCAAGCCACAAAATTTATAACCAGAACTGAAATTATGACATACTTTTATCTAGGTTTTTGGATTGTGTCCATCATAGTAACAAGATAATTAGTAATATTCATATTTAAAGAAAGTGGAAATGAAAATGCATAAATATAATTTAGAAAGGAAAGTGGACTGCAGAAACAAATCAGTTTAAATCTGTGCCCAATTTGCCATTGTTATTTTCTTCTGCTTTTGTTAGTAGAGTAGAGAAATTAATGTTATGTATGTGAGTGCATGCCTTGAACAATGGTACAGGCTATTGGATAAGGCAAACACCATCTGATATCGTTTATGAAAGGTAATAGCTAAGAAGAGCAACAGTGCAGAACACAGTACCTGGTGGTGTTGAGAATAATATTTTGTGTGAGTTCTTAGCTTGGAGGTCCTTTCGTTGAGGCATTAGCCTGTTTTTTCCTTGGTCTCCAGTTCTATAAGTATATCAAAACCACATGGAAAAGGCATAAACCTGACTTATGAAGGAGGAGAGCAGGGATTGTACAGCTTCAGAACAAAGATTTCAGCTGGATGAAAACTAATTCTATTCAAAAGCTCAATAGAGAAGGTATCATTGCCTGTAGAGTTTCCAGATGGCGATGAGATACGTTGAACTCGACCCACTGTCTGCTCGCATGAGACAGCGGGGACGTCTAATAGTTTAGAAAACTCTTAGTTTGTAAATCAATCCAGAGAACAGACATCCTTGGCACCTGTTCTGCTCAAGTTGTCCCTTTGAATCACGGCTGCTTCAGACTTGGCTTTTAGCAGGAATTTTCCATGTTTTCATTTTGAGGAATATGCTTCATCCCAGGATTTAACACAGCACGTCTCTGTGCAGAAAAGTCCATGAGGTATGAATCTTCATCATTCAAAGTCAGACTGTAGAGCAGTGCTTTGTGTTATCCAGGGATGAGCCTGCACAATCCCACTGGGATGGCAGTGCTTAGTAAATTGTCAGTGTCCTTGCTGGCTGCTGGATTCTCCCTGTCTAGTTTTTGTATCTTGTGCTCATTGTATGAGAAAAGAATTTTTATTTTAAGTCCTTTTGTAGATGTGCATCTCTCTTCTCAAAGGGTTCTTGTTTCAGACATTTAGTTTGTTTAATACATTTAGTACATGTCAATGGTCAGAAAGATGGTTTTGTGGGGGAAACACGGTGAATATGAGGGATTGATCAAGGAAGCAATGTGAGGGATTTTATCCTGACCTGGTCTTTGACTCTTGAGAAGGGATGAGGATGCACAGAAAGCGTGAGCACAGTGGGAGCAGAGGTACTCAGCCAGTGTCAGGATCACACCCATGAGTAGGTAAATTTAGGTGAGCTTAATATTTTGATATCAGGGAAAGGACCAGTTCCAAAGTCATAAAATTCTGAGGTTGTCCTGAAGCAATCTGTTCATTTCACATTCATTTGGATTCTACAAAGTATCATGAAGGGGACTGTCATCAGTCTGAAATGGTAGAGGAACATCAAGAAGGTAATGTCAAGAGGACATGTTCAGAGATGCAGATGGGCTAAGTTGAACTTTATTTGATTAATTCAATGAAACCGTGAAGACAAAACCGAAGCAGCACAGTAAAAAATAAAAATAAAATCTAGAAAACTTAGTTCCTTCAGTTGTTTCCTTCAGTTTTTATTCCAGCTCCCCACCATCCCTTTAAATAGTATTTAGCAAGAAGAACTTACCTTCTTTTTTTAACTCACTATGGAGGCACTTTTCCCAGATGCTATTTCCTCCCTCAATGAAGTGACTCAAGCTTTTACTGATTATGATGGAGCAACATCTGCAAAGGTTATGAGTGGCCATAGCAAGGAGATTCTGTGCAACAGGTAGATAATGTACATAATTCTTCTTAAAAGGAGAATTGGAAGCATCATAGCATGAAATGAAGGAACAGCAGGGAAAGGGGCATGTTTTTGCCTGAGGCTGAGAGACAGGCAAAGCTGTTGAATATACTATCAAATATGTTTAAGCCTCAGATTGCAATACATACCATTTCTCATGTTTTTCTGCCTTCCATTTAAAGCAATGCACCAAAAAATAATAAACCTCCCCCTTGCTCAAGTCTCTCCCCACAGCAATAAAATCCGAGACTAAAAAATGTTTTTCTTGAAAGAGAAATTAGAGGGACAGGCTGTGACTAATTCTCTCTCTCTTCTATTTAGAAAAGGGAAATACTGTCATTTTTAGTGGCAACAGTAAAATTCTGATGATCCTTTTCTTTTTGGTTACATCTGCCCACTGTGACCACCTAAGGATCTAATGGTACTTGCCAGCCTTAGGTCACTGGAGGCTCCCATTCTTAGTAGGAATAGGGGGGGGGAAAGAATAACAAAAATCTTCTGCCCAGTAGCATTTGATTAAGTTCACTACATGGCAGTTTTGTTTTCTGAAGCGGCACTGGGCTTTAGGAGGAAGGGAAATGAATCTATGAGCAGATTGTGTTGTCTCTGTGGTAGCTTATTGTCACTTCAAGAGTTGGCAGGATCCTTGGTTGCTGTGTGACACTGTGTATGGAATAGCTTTTGCAGAGAGCTGCCCTTGTATTCAGCTGTGTATCTTTTTTCCCTGTGATGTGTTTGCATGTTTTAGTATATTGTGTATTTCAAAAACAGGGAAAGCTCCACCTTCTGTACCGACACAAACCATTTCTGATAATGATCAAAGCTTGTGTATATCTATGAGCATTACATCACAAAAGCTTTTCATTTTCTAATTCTTAGAAATAAGTATCTTAGAAATAATTTTACTATTTGAAATACTATGAATTAAACCTGTCCTCCTGCTTCCTCTCGCATTTGGGCATACATTGTATGTAACTTGATTTTAATTAGTTACTTCAGTTCCAGAGAGTGCTGTACAAATCAAAAGCTCTGGGAATAGGCAGAGGAGGACAATGAACCATCTGCCAGCACAATTCTCTCCTTTTTGGACACTGCTCCTCGTTAACCCAACCCAAATCAAAGTCAGCCTCTGTGGCATATGTGGATCCAGAGCTTGCATGTTTAGGGCTAGTGTCATTAGATAGCAATGTAGTTGCTGTTTGTTCACCTATAATTTTCAAAGGCATTTGTTAAAACCTCTTCTTACTTATTGCAGTTTTCGTCCTAAATCTGTATGTGTCTTTTCCAGTCTCTGTCTTCGTATATATTCACCTTTCTTGGGTTACCTGTCTACTTTGTAACAAGAGTTCCTATTACAGGTGATCACCTGAAATTTCCTTCTTTCCTCTCTGTGTTGTTTCAGCCTTAGAAGCTTAGAGCCTAAGCAGGCACCAAGCCCTGATGGCTTGTGGGTTTGTCCATGCTGGAGGTGACAGTGGTGGGGATTGGCAGCTCTGCACAGCATGCACTAGGCCTGGTCACGTTTGTGGTAAACCTGGTCTGAGGCCAAGCTCCAGCACTTTTTCTCACCAGGGCTTTTACTTGAGCAGAGTGAGGGAAAGGCATATGAAACATTGCCTGTGATCTGGACAACTGGAAGATTAACTGCATTCAGATTTCTTTCTGCGGGGCTTTTTCTGTGTGCTTTATTTTGGTTTTATTCAGTTAAATGCTGTGTGTTGTACTTTTTTTTTTTTTTTCCTGAAGGACACAAGGACTCAGCAAAAATACCTTCAGAAACTCTCTGAATATAGCAAAGCCGAGGATATGTGTTTGTTGTGCTTAAGAATAATTCTATCTGAATGGAAGGTTGTTTAACAGCAACAAATCACCTGCAGATTAAATCCTAGACTGAATTAATAATTGTGAACCTGAAGTCTTCAGCATGCACTGTGACTGTGTATATTTGAGCTTTGGTTTGCATGAAATTCTGCTGAAGTTGAAGTCATTAGAGAACACAATGCGACTGCTATGACTAATAGTAATGGAGCTAAATTCCCTTGTACTGTAGAAATGTTCATGCTGTAAAACTAATTTGGCTGTACTTTATACTGACTGTAGCCCTCCCTTTTCTGTAAATCTTTGCTAGCAATTCAGATTTTTCTGTTAATGCTTGTGTCAGTTACTGTAACCCTTCATTAGCTCATGATGAACACTCTGGTGAAGGTTTCCTGCACTGCAGTAGGGGAAGAGTGGGCAATGGAAACCATTTAACTCAAGGAAGCAGAAGCTTAGCATAGAGCAGGTGGGTCTGTTTGGCAGAGACTGTGCTTCTTAATAAGAAAGGAAATCAACGTGTCCCTGTTAAAAAGTTTATTTTAAGCCTGTGCCTCGTTTTATTTTTAAGTTGAAGTAGTCTTCAAAAAACTTAAACATCTGAACTGCTTTGTCACCAGCCAACATCCTTATTTGCAATTATAGTAACGAGGCAATGAAAAGAGGGAAAATGAATATTGAGTCACAGATGCATCCATACCACACAGGCATCTAAATAACATAGTTGTGCTAGATTCCCCATGTAGGCAGTGTACAGAGCTATATAGATTCCTCACTTGAGATCTGAGTTGTCCTCTGGAAGTGGAAGTACTCTTGTAACTCGAAAACTAAGGTGGGATGAAGTTTGTTCTCTTCTCTCACATTGCCATTGCACGTGTTGAGATTTATCTGAGCAACGCTTACCAGAGATGCAAAGTTAGCACTTTTTTTTTGGGTATAGCGGTCACTTGAATAGGGTAAAGAAAATAATTGGAGAGGCATTGGCATGAAGAGAGCAAGTCAGCTAAAACCAATGCAAGAACGTTTGAGCCTGCTGTTGGACAATAAATTTTCATCTGATTATTCTGAGACTGCGGCTGCCCCCTGAGGTGTTACAGCTTGATGGGACGCTTAAATATAGGGTCCTACATACAAATCTTTAGCAAACTGCAGATTCATTGGCTGATAAACAGATCTTAGATTACAGGAGGTGAAGAGCACTAAGAGCAAGCCATCCAATGCGGCTTGGATGTAGATTATATCTAAAGGGTGGGGTTTTTATGAAAACTGGCAAATACCTGGAGATACGATCATTCTTTTTTCAGTATATTTTTTTTTGCAAACACCTATGCAGAAGGTTCTTATGTACATTCAAAGGCTTGTGGAAAAATTTTTTTTAAAATTAATTTACAAGTTAGTGTGCTTTCCTGTTTATTTTCTATTCCTTTTGTCAGAAAAAGAAAAAAAAATGTGGGTACATTCCTGCATGTTTTTTGCAATTGTATGCAACAAGCAGAAAGGCCAGAATGTGCCTGTGGAGTATTTTGCCTCTCATGTATTCTGGGGACATAAATTAGCATTTTGGCAGAATTTTCTTTGTGTGCTGATACCTCTTGTTCATTGTAGTTGATGATTAGCTTAGGCAGTTATTGTAAGCGATGTTTAATTAGTGCAGCAGAGGAATAGAGACTTGTTCAAAATATTCTCTAGGGGTTTCTCAGGAAGATGTTTGCAGGGCTCTGACTGCATTTGTTTCCAGTGGAACTGAAAGAGTTCATTGACACTGAAATTACTGAGTTTATTACAGATATTCCACATAATACTGAAAATCAGTATATAATATAAAAGTCTTTGGAAGATATGAACTGTTACTTCTCATTTTTAACAGAATACTGTGGATGAATTTCTTTGAAGAGCCCATGCCAGAATTGCTGCGTTATTAGACCAGTGTAGGAACGAGATACTGAACTCTATCCTTCTTTGCTGGAGCCATACAAAATTATTGGCAGGAATGCTAGTTATAGATATAATTTGTAAATAAATGAGGTGTGGATTCCAGGCTATGCGTACTTTGAATGAATCATGGAAGAAAATTAATGCCTCTTTGTGCTGTGTTGCATGAGTCACGAAATAAAATTAATAATTTAATTTTTATATCAGTTAGGACTCAGGCTAGTTTGGCAGCTTGTGGGGATTGAAGGTTTATTGTGTCAGGTTCCCTTAAAAAGCTGCTTTAGTTTCTCTCTTAGATTGTAAAGATAGACAGTAAATCAAATTGTTTTATTTTCATTGCTGTATTCAAACCTGCAGTATGAGGTGACTAAGTTAACATTGTACTTATTTTGTAGAGTTCCCAAGTAATTGTGTGTTGACTTTCTGCATAATAATGCTCATTCATAACTCAGTGGTGAAGCAGAGCCCCTTGCTGTATTATCTGTCATCTCTGCTCAAGTGCTTGATTGTTCTCCATGTAGGCAATGAATAATCTGCTCGATGCTGACTTCATTCTTTGGGCAATGCAAAACCTTTACTAAGGAAAGTTGTATTTGTTTGAAAAGCACAAGCACTGACCCCCACTGAAGTCCAGCAGAATGTTCTGAGCGGTTGCAGAGCACAGCCACTTCCTCTCTCATTCCTGAAGCCTGCAAGAACATTTGAGATGTGACTTTCAAAAGCACTCTCCACTGGCATAGCTCTGCAGACATTAAAGTCAATGGGAGTTTTATTTCAGTGGGAGCAGTCAAGCCAAAACTGAATGTCCTACTCGATACATTAAAGTTGCAGGAATGAGTTACAAGAAGTAAAGTTGTTTGAAATAATCCAGGATGTTGGAAAGAGAGAGAATGCTTCTGTCAGCAAATGATGTACAAAACCCAACAAATGTTATGGCAAGAAACATAATAACAAAATACTCCTGTTTGCCTAAATCTGTCTGAAGTAGCATATGTGTGCTACCTTGCTGTAAACTGCAGTTGAAATTAAAAGAAAAAAAGCAAAGCAGTGGTAATTACAGATTGTCAGTGTAAGTGCCACCAGCATGAAAGGCCTCTGGGAGCTGAAATCAGGCTCAAAGGGAGCTTAGGGAGCTTTTAATGCCAGAGCTTGGCCATCAGCTCAGAATCTACTGTTATTAATATGAGCTGCGGTATTTCTGAGATTGCATTTAAATAAATGGAGCAAACCAAAATGGCATTTATATTGAAAGGCAACTCCAGGAGACAGTAAGTAGCTAATAAGGAGACGGGTAGACTGAGCATTCAGTATGTGGTGGAAGATGCACATCCTTCCTGGAAGGAGCAGTTTGCAGTCCTTTGGTAGTATTTTCTATCATATTAGTTCTGTCTCTGAATTCGCCGGGGCTCTGTTCTTGTACAACTAACCCCAATTGTGCTCCAGGGTGTTCCTGCAGTTGTAGCATAAAGGATGACCTCTTGTATCCAGCACCTTTTTGCATGGGTGGAGTGGAGAGCAGCTCTCCGTGAACCTTCAGCTTGTGCTTCTCCATGCTGCTTCCTCTCAACGCTCTTCTCTCTTTGGCGCTGCCTAACTCTGACTCTGGCTGTCCATGGGGTTTTCCTTTGTGCTTGATCTAACCATGTGGTAGAACAATACAAATTGAACATGGTTCTGTCAAGCACCATGGAAGGCTGCATACTCCCTGCCGCATGGCATGCTGGGATACTTCTGCTGTTTTCAGAAGCATCAAAAGGTGAGAGATTCCCCTTTTCTCACAGGAAAAATTGAAAAAGGTGAAGTGTTGCTTAACCAGACTCCGCGCACTGCAGGGGGGAGCCCTGGTGATGTTTGCGACAGACTTTCCAGAGGGCTTGCATGCAGAATAACCATTTCTAAGTAATTAATCTGTTTAATTGCTCTTACAATGAAGAAGTTAGGCATCCTGTTGATTAATATGATTCAAGGGTGATTCCAGCCATACCTACAGAGATGAAAAATCATTTTTGTCTTCTTACCTTATAAATAATGTAAGCTACATCTCTCTATTTGAGCTGTCCAGTGAGTCCTTCTACTTGAGGTACACTTTGGATGCTGTTTCTGTAACAAGCCGCCTGCTACTTAACGTGACTTTGGACCTGATCTGAGCAATCCTAATGTGCTTGCATTTCAATATGAAGAATTATACTGCAAAAGAACTGCAGAAGAGTCTGCAAAGCTTTATCTCTTGAAATGACATAGGTAACATGGCCTGTATGAAAACAGTATTATCCAATAGTTACGTTGCACAAAAGACCCAAATGGGCCGTTTTAACTTAGACAGCTAAGATAAGATCTTTAATGTACTTCTGCCTAACTTCTCCCACTTTGTAACCTATTTATTAAGGACTTTAAGAGCCTCTGACGGAATTTTTCTTATACGGAAATACTGCCTCCTCTTGCACATTTGTTACGTATCTGTTGTGGAGCTATCAGAAGGAAGACACCTGAGATGCTTAAATTTTAGCTGTAACTACTGATATGAATTAATACTGCCAATGTGAAATTATGACAAACAATGTACCTCCTTTTTTTCCTGAAAACCTGTGAGAATTGTGATCTAATAGTTACATGAAGAAGTGACTATCGGGATTCCTGGGTGTTTTGTCCAAGTTTTAGACCAAGTGATCTTTGTGATCACATTTTTGGTGCCAAATTTGAGGCAGCTGGATTTGTCTTTTCTAGAATGAATGTATCAGGTCAGTATTCAAGCCCCTGTTGAGACAGCTTGATTTTTTCCAGAACAGATCATCCAGCACTCCTTTTAAGTCCTTTGGGTGAAACTAACTTTTAAAAACTGAAATCAGATTTGCTAAACAATGCTTAAAAAAAAGAATAGGACAAAAAGGTATTTGTCTCTGTTGCTTAATTTCTCCATGTGGGTATTAGAAAGACATCTAAAAGTTTTGAGCACTTGGAAACGTGGTGTTTCTTCATCTCAATACTGCTGTTTTGTAGAATGGCACGTGTGTTTGTTTAATGATACTGAGGAATTGCAATGCCCTTGTACCTGTTAGTGGCATCACATAGGTTGTGAAATGAAAATGTTATCAGAGTAACTGGCAATTCAGATAAACACAGTTGCCCTCAGTTAAACACAGGCCTTGCTGTTGCCTTGGCTACTTATTTTACAGCAAACTTCATTCCTTTTAGTTTTGGAAACTAGAATCTCCCAGGCCATGTTTTACATTCAGCCAAGCTTCACAGAGTTCTCAGCTACAGTGCACACAGACTTTCAGGTATAATAAAATGACCAAATGGCAGGTCTGGAATAGTAAGCTGAAGCCAAGTGTTTCTTTTGTGCCTGTCCAGCATCTCTTTTCCATGGCTTTCCACAGGTGATTTTATAGTGTGCAAGAAGTACTACATGTGTGTGATGGTTAATTCTACTTCCTGAATCCTGTCATGTTCACTCAGAGCCCTGCAGAAGTGCATTAATAAAGCCTTGTGTGTAGAGATGGATATACACACTTAAATAGTTCTGGAAGCAGATGGCTGAGTATCACATTAGTATCCCAGATGGGAATATCTTCATTGAGCAGCCACCTGTCCAAGTGATCTCGAGGCTCAGGTCAAATAGTAAATTTTATCTAGTCTTTGGCAGGTGATTCCTGCCATCTCACAGATGACTGAGTACTTGCTGATCATATACATGCTATTGATTACTTTTGACTCAGTGCTTACCCAGGTAACTCTTATTTAAACTCATTTAGAATTAAAAAAAAAAAAAAAAAAGGAAAAGGGGGAAAAAAGAGAAAGAGAAAAAGAAAGAAAAGCGTGAAGGTGATGTATGCTCCCTTCCTCTCCTGCTGAGCTGAGAGGGCTTTCCCCTCCTTCAAGCATGGACTGATGCCCAGGCAAGATCAACTTGTTATAGCTGATGCAGTGTGGAAAGTTGTATGCCATCAAGAGAGTGAGACCACTAAGTCAAAATGTGGTCAATATTCTTTATTTACTTTGCCAGAAAATTTGAGAGAAAACCAAAAAGTGATTTTCACCCTCTACTGTTATAATACTCCTTTTTCTCCTTCATAAAGCTTTCCACTTACTTTCCCACGCTTCTTTTTTCCCATAGGAAGATGAATCTTATATCCATCAGTAGACTAAAAATTATACTTAATAAATTTTTACGCTGTGTAACTTAATGACGTTTGTGATTATTCTTTCCAAGAGCTTTTACAATGAAAATTAGAAGAGCTTCTTCAAGGGTTAATTTGTGGCTTTCTGATCAGTGAAACAATTTGTTGGGTTTTTCAAGGTGTACTGTATTGTAGCAGTTCTAATAAACTCTGATAACTGTTCATTTTTGGCATTATTTCCAAGGAATCATAAACAACCAAATGTACTGTCTTATAGACCTAAAAAAGAATAGCTGTATGTTCTTCTAATCTAGCTGTAATATGTTCATCACTTGATATTTTAGCCAGACTACCAAGCCTGGAATTTTTAGGACTAAAACTGGAAATCAGATGGGGTTTTTTTGAAAGTCTAAGAGTTAAATTATGGTGATGTGGAGAAAGTATTTTTATAACATTTTAAAGTGCCCAGTGGCCCTAATATTTTAAGTGCTATACTGTCAAACTGAAAAACAGTAGCCAGGTTTCACTTTAGATGTATAATTTACAATAACCATGATAACCTGTGAAGTATTTAGCACTACAGAAGTGGTAATGTACAAAGTTGCATGTGATGTTTCTCATATCTAGTTTGGAATTACAAAACTAAACCAAAATCTGTCTGTGGAATCAAAATGTTGGATTGCCTGCAGAATTGCTTGGTTTCACTGCATCACGCTGTGGAGATAGTGTGTAACATAAATTAAAATAATAGTAGGTTTAGGTGATTTCTTTTTTCTTACAGAAAATATTACGTGGTCATAAAATGAGCAGTGGTGTATTTATCAGTCTGGGAAGGGGAAGCAGGTGATGAAAGTCATCAAGTCACAAAAAAACAGATTTCAGCTCAGGTTTAAGTTTTTATTGATGTTTCCAGATTCCGAAAAACTGAAGTTGCTCAGATCATTCCTGAGAAAGCCTTGCAACTGGCTTTTAAAACTCTGGAAAAGTTAAAAAATACTTCTTGGTAGTTATAATCAGTGGGCATTACACAAGGTTCCTGAGACAATCCTGGTGCTTCCATTATGAAATATGAAGTGAGTGGGTCAGTATTGCACAGTGGGGTCTTGGCAACACTTTGCTTACATATGCATTTATTAATACTCCTGGTTCCTTGAAACACAGAGATCAAGTTTCCAACCTGCTGTTATTAAAAGAGAAAAAAACAAATCTGAAAAGGACAGATTAGTTCAGTGAGCCTAATTGCAAAAGCATTTCATTAGAACGGGTCAAAAACCTAGTCAAAGAGGTCTGGCAATCATGATATAATGGTACATTGGGGAGTGCTTCTCACTAAGTATGGTCTACCCCTTCCTTAATTAAAATGAAAATGATTTAAACTGCTATTACTTTCCTTTGCTGTTTGTTTAACATAGTTAATAAAGGTATCTAGTTGTTGGAAAGTTGACAAGGTTCTCTCATAAAAGATTGGTCTCAAAAATATGTCCAGTAGCCGAGGTCTAAAAATTTTGGGCTTTTTAATGACATCTTTAAAAATTTGTTGTCATTTGAATGCACCAAGAGGGCTCCTGCTTTCATGAGATCCCTTTTCCTTGTTGGCAGACTAAGTTCCAAATGGCAAAAAGTGACTTTGCTGGAGCTCATTTGAAGCAAAGTCCCAACAGCTAATTAGATGTGCTTCAAAAATACCTTAACAGGTAGGCTTGTTAAACAAGGAATTAATCTATCAAAGGCAGAAGGGAAAAACAGTGGCTAGTCTTGGGAGTAATTTGATAAATTGCTGAACAAAAATCTTCGGCAAGTATTAAAATCATGTGCAGGAGCTGGGAGCTTACAGGAGGCGGTGTTGAAGATTCTGCAAAATCCCTGGTTGCTGCAGTTATCAGGAACTATTTGCCTTAATATATTTTCCTTTTATTGCAGGGTCAGAGGATTACAGAAGTAAATTCACTGGGAAATGTTTCATGGATCTTGTCTGTCCTGAGAAGTGTCGCTGCGAGGGAACAATTGTAGACTGCTCTAACCAAAAACTCACCCGATTACCCACTCACCTTCCTGAATATACCACTGATCTGTAAGTGCTGGCTCTCCAGGATGTGCTCAGCAGGGCGTGTTGGTTTCTTAGTCTTTAAAGGCTGTAAAATGCCTCAGACCAATTCAAGTCTCCTTCTACTTTACTCCCTGTGTGAAAAAGGGAAAGTTAATTTTATTTCAAAGGAGCACCACAATTCTCTTATTTCCTTAGCATTGATGCCAACTGTGGGGATGAGAAAGGAGCCATTGCCCTGAGCATCAGCTGCCTGTGTGTGTCTTCTTCAAGTGTTGATGTTGACCTGTTATGTGGCTCAGGCAGCATGGGTCATTTCCATTCTACCTACGAGTCCTTTGTCTTTGCATCTGGCCATTTTTATTTAAGAAATGGATTAACCCTTTTGAGTTAAAGCTGTGCACAGGAACTCATTCCATCTCAGCAGTGCCTGCTACTTGGGTGAAATGGCTCTCGCTAAAATGTAATGTTAAGCTGTAAATGATATTATGAAATTTAATTGCTTTAGAGATTCTTCAGAATTCTAAACATGATACACTGCTGAAGAGATTATGAGAAAACATATTTATTACTCAATAACTTAATGATCTGGTTATTTTGCTATATTAGTAGCCCCCTCAAAGACAATTCTCTTTTTGTGTTAGTATTCTATTTATTGTACTTAAGACATTTGATTTAAACCTCCATAAAAATTGTTGATCTGAAATTAAGATAGAAAAGTACGAGAGAGATATCCAGCAAAGTCTCTACATAAAAAAATAGAGCTACATGTAATCAGGGAAAGAAGTTTGCATCCCAAGCCTGCCAAGACAGTGGGCTTTGCGTTAATTTTGAAGACCAGTATATTTTGAGCAGAAATCAGATCCCTTCTGTTTACACGGACCCCATCTCCAAATGCATGTGCGCTGTAGTAGAATGTGTGAGGGAGGTTTAGTCACACAAACAAGGCTAAGGGTTAAGGTTAATAATCCCTTATCCTGTGCATTGGAAGAAGGCAGCATTCTGACACTGTCCTTTGGCGTTCCACTCTTAAAGGCATCCTAAGCTTTGACTATAGATACTTTTCTTTGTTCACTTTCCTTCAAAGCTAAACTCTTTTCACTCTAGGAGTCTGGGCGACATGGCAGATAGTGTCTTGCTTAACAAAGGTCATAGTTCTCTGCGTGGCAGCCCTGTATGTCACAGTTATAGCTGCTAGACATCTGTGAAATATTAAATGTCTCTTTTTTTTGTTCCTATCAGGCGTTTGAATGACAATGATATTTCTGTTTTGGAAGCCATCGGACTCTTCAAGAAATTGCCCAACCTCAGAAAAATGTAAGTTTGAGTCACTTGCTTGTTAGAATATGTGCTGCCTTGGGTTATAAGGAGGGGGGAAGGCATGATTTTTTTACAGTTTCGTACTGCAGTAGCAGGCATCACTTTGTAAATGTGAATTTCAGGAAACTGAATGAGTTGCCTGTTAGATGGACAGACCCAGTTAAACCAGTGACAGATGAAGATCCCTAGGCTGATATTTCAGTATTCTTTAGGCTGTATTTCTTGAAGTCTTTGACTCATGGAAACTGAAGGGAATTCTGTCCCAGAATTTATTCAGATATATGCTTACAAAGTTTAGCATTTTAGTTTTGTCTTTTGAATGTATTGCATGACTCCAACTAGTGTGATTGTTTCAAATAGTCAATAATATTACAAGATATAGATGATGGCAGCTTCTTTTGATCATTATTGCTTTACAGAGGAGAATCAAATAGCTAATTTAGAGATAAGTCATTCAAATATATCTGTATAATTCTGTTAACAGTCTGAGTCCTGGCACTGTAAAATGTATATATTTAATAAGAGCTGTGTTTTGGAAAGAGAATAATATGTTACATATCTCCTGAGAGTCTTCTAAATGGGTCTTTCTGAAGTTATTTAAAGTTTTAACCCTGTGGGCCCTTTGCTAGTGTCTCATCTAACTGTTTACTTTTAGTAAGATTTTGTTGCTAGAGTCAAGGTAATTTAGGGAAACCCAACCAGCCAACGAGGCTTTGCATTCTGCTTTCATTTCACATGGTTTCTGCCATATGGAGCTTCCCAGCCATTTGAATCCATGTAGGATCTCGGGGGCTTTGGAGACAACTGTAGTGGGATTCTTGTGTCAGTTTTATTTCTGCAAGAGTTTCAGATGCATGGGAGTGGGGGTTGCATTTGTGCAGGTACAGGCCACCAGACCTGGGGAATTTATCATATACGATAGCTTCCTATTTTATGAATGATCCAGAAGTTGTAGCTACACTGCAATTAGAAAAAGTTGTTGATGTTGTTGAAGTGCCCTGTTGTCTGTATAAATAGTGAGTAAATGTCCTCATCAAACCTTCAGGATGTATATTTTCAATATTGGAGAATTGTGATAGCTGGAATAATTTCTTTCATTTTATTTAGAACGTCCAAGTAGGCAAGTCATAGTGCGGTTCTTCCTGTTCCTATCAGTCACTCAGGTGGGAGGGATGCCACGACAGGGCTGTATTGCTATGCATAAATGCAGCATGAAACAGTTATGAGATGTTTTTTAGCAGTGTTTCCTGTGAAACAAAAGATCTTTCTGCTCTGTTCTTGGTAGGTGATGAGAACTGAGGTGTGCAGGCGCGGGTTAAGTGGATGGCAAAAAGCAATTGTCCCTGCACCTCATAAAAATTGTCTCTAATATGGATTTTTAGTAGCAGCCTCCAAGCAGAGACTCTTTAGGTAACCTTTGTAGTTGAACTAATTTATTTTGTTCTACCTGATTTTGTAAAGAAGTATCTCAATTTTAATAAACAGATTTTATGAAAAGGAGGTTTTTTCATATAAGCAGAGCAACATCTCAACCAAACCTTACTCAGTAGCTTGATCCTTAAAAAGCCAAATTTGACTTCTTTATTCTATTTCTGGTAGTTGAATTTTGCAAAAAGAAGGGGTTAACAGGAAAAAACCAAACACCCCTTTCCTTCTGTGTTGTTATTTGGCCTTTACAAAGTATCCTTCTGCTAATAATAGGCCTCTCTCCATCCTGCAAGAGGGGAAATGTAGGGAAATACCAGTGGATGGGATTGTTGCTGCTAATGGTCCTAATGCAGCAGCTCTGTGTGTGTGCCAGGAATGGCTGTATGTGCTTTTCCTTAAGTCTTACTGCTGCTATTAAATTCATGAGGAAGAATATTGATCAAAATCCCACTTTTTAAGTGTGTAGAAGGGACTAGAAATTTTACTGTTATTTGATTGGCAATATTGACTCTGTCTCATCGTATTCCTTGTCTGTTCAAGTGTTAAAGGAAAACAGCATGTGGAGGAATCTGTCGGGAAATTGCATTGCTTCCTAGGCTTAAGAAAGCAGTTTAGAGCGTTGCGATGGCAGACCATCAACCCAAATCACCTTTTTATCCTTTTTCTCTTCCTTTAATCTTTGCAATTCTCTTTCTTCTGAAATTAAAATGAATATCTGCAAGCTGGATATCTTAATGGGCATTTAAATGATTGCCCTCTGATTGTCCTTCACTTCAGTTTAAGGCTAGTGACAGATCCACGTCAAGGAAATTTGCAAAGAAACTAAGAGTACCATGGTTCCACTGTGGCTAGTAAAGCTCCAGCATAATTCCAGAGAGAAAGGAATTAGCTCTTCCTTCCTCTTGATTGGTATTTCATCTTGGTGCCTCCTCATCTTACGTTATGCTTAAGTGTAGCTTTGGTTTATAACATAAACACTCTGAGGTGGTCTGTAAATTGCACCTTAAGGAGGATTCAGATTTTACTTGCATTCTAGGTGCACGCTCACATTTGTTCTTTAGACACTCAAGCTCCATCAGTTGTCCACATCTATATGTGTGTTGTGGTGTATTGGAGTCTCTTGGGTTTTCTAATAGAATCCAAAGGGAAGTACTCATAGATTTGGCATTGACATATCAGGGTTGCTCCAGTGTGTGTATGTGAGAATAGTCTTTAATTATATATTCACATAATATTCAGTTGGATTCTTGTCCCAATCCCTTGCTAGATTCCTCATCTCCTGGTTCAGTGCGGTTTCTATTCTCACCGTGTTTTGTCTCAGCGTAAGGCCAGTGTCCTGTCCCTTCTCTCTTTGCCTCTTTCTAGCCCCTGACAAAACTCCTGCTCTTCTCACTCAGGCTCCCTTCCCAGCCCTCCTGCACAGTTACTCCACTGCATTGCCTTGAGCTGTTTTTATAGCCTTCGCAGATCTCTCTGGGGCTCCCTCTCTATCCAGCCAAGGACATTACTTCTTAACACTGCCTGGGATTGGCAGATACTTGGATGAAGAAATGTGCCCAGGCCCAAACTTTGCACGGTCTGTAGCTCATTGTCCTGCGCTGTCCTGAGAGACACTGGAAGATGTCATCTGAAGAAGAATCTGAAGTGAAAAAAATATCTGGAAAATTATCTCCTAAAACACAGATTTTCAAAAAAAATACATCTTGCAGTCTCCTTGGACTGTGGCAGGAATTTTAAATCTCTTTGTTAAAGACTAAGAATTCAGCCAAATCCTAACAGAATTTAACAGGGAAGATGTATCCTTTGAATTCATGGTAGTTACCAATAAACAAATCTGGAATGAGAATTTATTTGAGTGCTTTGGGCTTTTCACAAAAACATCTATCAGAGTTTTGAGATATGAGAAGAATGTTATTTTGGTTAGCTTTGTTTTGTGGAATAAGTAAACTTCTTTTGTTAAAAAAAAAAAAAAAGAAAAACATAACTAAAAAGAACCTACCTCTAAAATGAAAAGAACATCTGACAGTTCATTCTTTTAAATCTTGTCAGTGTTATAAAGTAAGCATTAAAGAAATAAATGGGAAGTGTCAGATCACATTTGCAATAGGTGGTACTGCCAACCCCACCTCTAACATATAATTAGCTTTTGGGGTAGAATCTGTCTGTAAATATTCCTCGTAAGCTGAATCTTATTGTATGATGCGTCAGCCCAGGATTTAATACATTTTAATACAAAATAAAAGTGAATTCTTGATACAGAAATTTAAAGGTCACAGATCCATAATGCAAAGTTATGCCACATTTTATTTAGGAATTAAATTGCTAAGATTACCCTGCTGGTTTTTAAAAGGTTAACATGTCTACATATACTTTTAAAAAATAATAATAAATAAATCAACTTCAATAATTAGCTGCAAAATCCCATATACATAATGCTATTTTCATAACCTAAATTTTAATCCATCTTTTTACAGTAGAATAAAAAGATTGGTGTAGAACTGTGTTACTAATATTTTGCAGGACGGTTAGAAAAGAGCAGTTTGAATCTGCTTAAAGTGCAGGAGAAATACAAGGGTGCTTTTTGAACTCTGTAAGAGTGGGAGCAGCTCTGTGACTTGGGTTTTTGGGGATATCCTGTCCCTGTGAGATAGAAAGGCTGCAGGACCTGCTGCCCTCCAGCCCTGGGAGCTGGAAGCTTCTGCCTTTACCAGAGGAGTATGTTGCCGGTGGGAGATCTTCTCAATCAACATGGCAAGGTCTTGCATCAGGCAGGGGTGAGGGGTGACACTATCATTCACAGAGGGAAGGTTTTGACTTTTGCAGAAGGAAACAGTTCTTTGCTTGCAGCAACTACCAAATTCAGCATGAGGCAAACACTGGGGACCCCACAACTTCCTGGGACTTACCTGAAGTTGTTAATCAGTGATAAAATCCTCCAGTGCCTGGGGACTCCCATGGCAGTGGGAGCCTGGAGGGATCTTCTGGCCATGACAGACAGGTTCAAGTTTAAAACCCCCTGGGTACCTAATTCATTGGGAGCACGGAGATACACTTGCTTGCTGAAATGGGATGCTGACCCACAGGGAAAGGCTGCAGCTCCTAGATGTCAGCTCAAAAACCTGCTCATTCCCTGGTGCCTGTGGGAAATCAGTGGGGCTGGACATTCCCGCTGAGGTCCCAGCAGATGTTTCTGCAGTGAAAAAAATGGCAATGAGCTCACATTCAAAATAAAAAGGTGAACTGCTGTATTTAATGCACTGCTGGGGAGAAAGGGGACTGACCTCTTTTCTCAGAGAACAAGAGCAATAAAAAAAATAGTTAACTCAAAACCTGAAAGGGACGTCTAACAGTTCATTCTATTAAATATTGCCAAAGTTACAAACTGAACATAAAGTATAGTCTTATAATAGGAAGTGTTGGGCTGTTTTGGCAATGGCTGGTACTGCCAACCCCACCGCTAGTATATAATTGGAGGCTTAATTTGTCTGTAAATATTTCTTTTATACTGAATTGTATGGAATGTAAGCCCAGGATTTAACACATTTTACAAGCAAAATAAAATTGAATCATGATAAAGCTTGCAGACTAGAAGTCAGTTTCAAAAACAGAATCTCAAGTTTCTTGGGGAGGTAAAAGTAGCTTTTGTCGTTAGAAAGAGCTTTTACGTGTTGTTCTTTTCCCCCAAGCATAAATTTTGCTGTGACAATTGAGGTTGCAGTCGTCTGTCACTTGTTACACAGAAAAGGACTTTATTTGCTGGAAATGATATTGTAGAGAGTGTTGTGGCACACAGCATTTGGGCTCATCGTGTGCCTCCCTTTTCTTCCAGTGAGGCCATCGGTCTGCTCTGCTGAATGAATTATAGCAGTGTCACTGGGTGTAGTTCACTGTCTGTCTATAGTATTTAAGACTTTCAGTGCCATCCTGCTTCTGAGAACAACTCACTCTGTAGAAGCCAGCCAGATGGTTGGTAAAGGCTGTAAAACCTTCTTGGCACCCTCCAGAAGAGTGCCACAGCATTGGGGTTTCCCTCCTAACATATACTTAAAAATTCTAAACACATCACCAATTGGCAGAACTATTCTTGGGAAACCCCTGCTCAGAACATGCTGTTTGGATGATAAAACTGTGAGGTTCAAGGTGGGACCCAGCAGAGCCTTTGCAGTTGGACTCTGCTCTGGTGGTTGCTCTTGTAGTGTGTTGGTAACACAGTGATGAAGAGTGTGCTGGAATGTTGAAATTGCCCCAGCCAGGTACAGCAGGATGAATAGCTCTGTTAAGTCTGAATAGAATCCAGCTTGTTCTGTGTTGAAGTTATAAGATCAACAGAAATAATATTATTATAAACTTGAGTCATAAAGTGAGTAAAATCTGACTGAAAATTGAGCTGTGTGAACAATGTCATCTTGATAGCTTCTTAATCTGTTCATTTCATATTCACAGCCCCACATAAAGTAAACCCAGGCTTTCTGAAAAATTCTTTTGACCTCTTGCCCAAAATAAAAGTCTGGAAATGGGGTTAAGTGTTATCACCAGGGTAAAGCAGGAAGTCTTTATGGCAACAATAACCTTTCTTGAGTGACCAGGTTGCCTGTAGGTTCCCATTTGGGTCCTGCAAGAGGACATAGGTATCTTGGGAAATACTCAATATTCATTTTCTTTTCCACTGTCTTCCAGTATTTAAAGAAGAATTCCTTACAGAAGCTTAGCGTTGCAAGAGGATGGGGCTTTTCTGTAATGAGAGTTTGCTGTAAAATCTGTTGGAAGTTTTTTTTATCAAAAAAAAATAGTTCCTTGTCAGGTGCTATTATCATATGTGAAAGATTCTTTCAGTGCTGGGAAGGACATAGTAGAGCTCTCTGAGTTGCAGGGCAGGAAAAAGTGTCCCTGCTTTCATTTTTCAAGGATTGTATCAGCTGGTCATTTTTTCTGGTAATTCTGGACTGAGAAGTATGTCGTTTCTCATGTTTATTATTCTAGTAGGTCAGACTGTAGGGAGGATACTTTTTTTTTTCCTGTCATCTACCATTTTTTTGTTACATTCTGATATGGAAAGCTTTAATTCAGCAAGACAAATAAAGAAATCCAGGTTGGCAGAACATCTGCTTTGAAAATGCTCCAAGTGGGATTGCAGGGCAGTGTCATCTTTACCTATTTATTATTGTAAATCTTGTCTCTTCTCTGCCTTGCAACCGTAGCATTTGATCTTGGATTTTCAAATCTTTTGCATTGGAAAGGTATATATAATTGGCTTCTTCTGAAACTGCTAGCATATTTTTGGATAATTTTACGTTGTTGAAATGATCAGGCATTAACTCAAATGATTGAAATTCCTTATCTACAGAACTTCTTTGGCAGCAATCAAATTCAGATGGTTTGGATTGCATAAAGGTGCCAATTCCTTTGGAAATAATGGCCAGCCTTTTTCTCCAATATTTGCTCTTTTCTGCCTTGAGTATCTATTAAAATTAGACCCATGTTTTAATATATGCAGCTAACTATATTTTAGACGGTAAAAATTAACTAATAAAACTTTGTGACTGTAAGTATAGGTCAGTTTTGCAATCTGTGAATTGAAAATCAAAGTCTTTATGTATTATAGTAATTCACTCTCCCTTCCCACCACAGACATTCACTTATTTATTCATTTATTTTTGTGCAAATATGCATTGTGGCATGATCTTTACCAGGAAAGGGATCATTGGGAGCATTTATTTGTGCCAGCATTCAAAAGAGATGCTGAGCTATAAACATTTCCACTAGAGAAATAGCTGAGCCCCAAAATTAAATGCATATGTCAGAATATCCTTCCTTGACTTGCTTTGACACTGAACATAAACTCTTCCTGTGAGCGTTAGCACAAAGTACTAAACTGGAAAGCAAAATCCGTATGTAAGTATTTCTATATGTTTTTATGTTATTTTTGGCTGATTGCTGGCATACTCCTATTCTTTCTGATCACAGAATGCACAAGAGGTGATGGGCCACATGCTGTAGGGCCCACTATCTGACAGTTGTTCAGCAGACATAAACCAGCATACTCAAGTTTCCCACATGAAACATATCTCCAAGACTCAATCTTTTTTTTTCTTTTTTTATTAAGTGATGACTTCTGCAAAGAGCAAGACCCACATTATTTCTATCTGAGGCCAAGCTGTCCTGTTGCCATGTCTTCTGTCAACTTTTATCCCAACAAGATTGCCTGTTCTTCAGAGCAGAGTAGTCCAGGTGTTAATCTGATACCTTGTCATTTGTTTTGTATCACCTGGAATTGGATTTTGAAACTATTACTCATGCTGCTTGTATACTGGGATCATTCCTGGAATAATGTGCTATTCAGTATGAGTAATAGTGCTGGAATTTGGCATCTTCTTGGGAGAAAGAGCATATCCTTTACTTTCTCTTTTTTGTTAGACAGTAAAACAAAGACTAGTGTTTCCTGTCATAAACATAAACAAATGGGATTATTCATCATGGTCTACATGGAACATCACAGGAGATGCTTGAAAGGCTGAGGTCTAGGGTTTTAATGTGCTTAAGGCCTTTTATATAAATGTTTTAAGTTAAATGTAATTTATTTTTATGCATCTCTAATGGCATTTTATCACTCAGAAAATTTCTCTTTAGAAGTATTCTGTTTTTATTTTCTATTTCTAGTCTTCTATTCAGAGCTTTTTCACAAATATGAAATGTTCAAAAGATTAATTTTGCATTTCATCAGAACTTCATTTGACTTTGTAGATTGAAGTTTTCCAATGTCAATCTCTAAGCAAACATCTTGAGACTGTATAGGCAGGGTAAAAATTTAGAAAATAATGCTATATGTTGCAGTAGCTGTGAATTGAGAGTTAAGTGATACTCCTTTCGTTTTGAGTGGTGGTGTTAAATTTAAGTGGCTGGGAGTTCAGGAGTGCATGTATTAAAATTTGTATCAGATACATGTGCTCACGCAGCTTTATATGCTACTCCAGTATTGAGTTTAAGAAGAGTAGAAGTCCTGGTACGTTAAGTAAAAGTGGTCCATATTTCAATGTATCGTACCTATTTCGATGGTAGTACCATTAAGTGATTTTTTGTCAGATGAGCACCCAGGCCCAAGCAACATCCGTAACTTCATGGATGTAAATCAGATGTTAAAAACGCCCACTTATTGTATCCCTGAGACCCTTATAAATATGAATGACATGAGGTGTCAGAGCTGGTAATTCCACTAATTTAAATACTCTTCATATATCTGATATAATTGTGGTTTTGGTAATTGAAGGGGAGCTATTTGTAAGTATACTTTTGGACTTCTGTATCCTCTCCTTGCTGAATGAATGTCTCCCTAGACAACCACTAAAAGGTACATATTCTTCTTCTTCCTCCTTCCAGCGTGAAGACCCATGTTTCGAATAAAACACTAATAATTTTCTTACTGTGTCTGATTGTGTCCGTCCAGAAATCTAAGCAACAATAAGATCAAGGAGATCCGTGAAGGCACATTTGATGGAGCTTCAGGAGTGCAGGAACTGATTCTGACAGAGAATCAACTGGAATCAGTGCATGGACGAATGTTTAGAGGCCTCACAGGGCTAAAGACGTTGTAAGTACAAAGACCTGGCTTTCTCTGTTCCTCTGTAAGCTGAGTGCGAGCACTCAAGTTCAGCAATGCCTGCTAAAATATCTGTTACTAGACAGCAAGCTTTAAAGCTGGCTTTTCTATTGCTGTCATGAAATCTTCAATATTTTTCCAGTGATGGGCAGGTTTGAGATTCATCTGCTATTTCTGTGAAAAAACATATTTTCAACAGTTTCAGGAGCATCGTGATGGTAAGTCTGCCATGGGTCAAATTTGGGCACCTTTAATCTTTGAATACTTTTATTATTTTGCTACTTCCTATAGAAACAAGGTATGCAGGAACATGTTTGCTCTCTACTAGTCCATCCTCCCACTTTGCCTCCACCCAAATTGGAATTGTTGGTCTGCTTCAACCAAACCTCTGAGTAGGCTGGGACCCTACGGTATTTTTAATATCTTACAAGCTATATGAAATCAGTAGGTAGGGAGAGAAGAAAGACCCAAATTATTGCTGCCAGAAAACAGGTATAGCTAAGGAACTCTAAGGCAGGCATAACCAAACTGTTGGAGGTTCTGCTGACAGAAGGTAGCTGGCACCAGGTGTAGTAGCCCACGAGCACAGGCATGGCTTTGGAGTAGCCACAGCCTGCTCTTTCTTGTCCACACCAAGTACCATAAAAATTATGTGTGGGTGTACTATCAATGTGATCGTCTTTGGGGAGAATGTGAAGGAGACATAGAGCCCAAATGCCTAAGAAATCAGTTTGGTATCACTTTTGTAATCAAACAACCTTTGTAATTTATTTCTGAGAGCTAGCACACATAAACTCATAGTACCTAACACTTTTATTTTCATGTTAAATGTTACATTGGAAGAAGGATCACAGACACGATTCAATCCACACCATCCACCATCCTGAGAAGTAGTCAGGGACTAGACTTCTGGTGACAGTAAAGACTCAGGCAAGATGATATGAGTGATCTTTACCTGAAAAATACCTCTCTTCCATAGTCTTCCCTCCTGTAGAAAGCAAGCAGTTGACTAGGTGGATGCTGTCAGTAAATAGAATCTAGGAATCAAAATGTGATTTAAAAATCTGCAATTTATTCATTAGCAGCAAATACTTCTCAAGTTGCAAAGTATCGTGGCTCAGTTGCTTCAGTCATTACTCAAATGTAAAAAGAAGTCCAAGTTTCGCTTCAGGGACTTTGGCCTGTCATGACGAAGAGGGAACTTTTCTTTTGCTGCTCCTTTAATGTGTTTTTTTTCTGTGGCTACAGCCATCTGTTCTTTAATGCATGCACTTTACTAAGGGATTTGAAAATACTGTCCGTAGATACTAAATTAATTTTTATACTGTAAAGCAGCCTGTGGCAGTGCTCCTAAACAAAATTCAGCATTTTTTAATAAAAAGATGCTTAACATTCAAGCTATCCTGCTGACCTGACCTACATTTCCCCCTGGCTGGTAAAACAGTCTAAATATACACAGCATGATATGAGGATCTGTAAGTATAATTTTCCTTCAGGAAGGGCACACAGCGCATGGTGAACCATGGTACAAAACCAAAGGTTTTGGCTCGCTGGACATAAATTTCTATCCATTACTTAACTTTCTTTGAGCATTAGTATTGGTATCTTTTACAAAGAGGCCATGTTGGACAGGTTCACAGTCCAGTTTTTAAAAGAAATGCAATAAATTGCTGTGCAAGATATATTGGCAATCAAATTTGGTGATCCCATCTTGCAGTACTGCTGCCTGATACTTTGCATACAGAATTCAGAAAATGTTTCCCACTGCTACTAAGCCACTAAGGGCCTTACTTCTCGTATTTACTACCCTATTCATTTTAAAGCTTGTGGTCTTGACCTGGTTTTCCAGCAGCTTAGTGCTCCACATGGGAGGTGTGTGTCTCTGTGCCCTGTGACAGAGTCTAGTGAAACTGTAGTGTCTGTGGTGGTGACTGTACATAGAGAACAGTGATGCAAAACGTTCAGGTCTTAAACACTGAGTGTTTGTGATTACATTATAAATTTCTTCCCAGCCATATCGAGTCTCTCTTTGGTGTTTTTCAAGTATCTGTTGATGGAACATCTAAACGCCCAACTGGCAGGTACCAATCTGAGATTTAAATCCAGACTTCTAAGGGAGTCTGAATTTTCATTGTTCACTGCACAAATTTGATACCAAGGAATTAACCCTCCTCAGTTTGGAGGATCAATGCACTGGAACAGCAGCATGAGCTGCATATATTTTGTGGATTTCTGGTAGTATGCTTTAATTACTGAATAATTTTTCACCTAAGTAGGAACAACACTAGTGTAGTGATGTTTACAGACCCAGATGTTGATTGGCATGGAGTATAACAAATACATGTGAGCTTTTTTTGCTATGGAGTGAAACAAGATACTACGGTCTTTCAGATTAATTGGGCTTTATTGTCGTGTTCATTGTTACCATAACAACTCAGAGAGATGTATCTTCCAAAACACAGCACTGATTCATCGGGTGCAAGCAGTGAGCAAAGACCATTTTATTGGATGCTTACTGCTTTCCGTCTTGTCAATTAATGATTATAATGACATTTTAGAGCTTGTGTTAAGTCTGGAAATCTTTCCTAAGTTATTCCTTGATTTCTGCTGAGAGTGCTGTTTCCTTCCATACTTTTGCAGTGTAGATTACAGAAAATATCCGTGATATGAGTAGAAGTAATATAGCTAGTATTGTTATAGTTGCACATTTTTGGCAGTCTTTCTCAATTGATCTCTGAAATACATCTTTATGTACTCTCAGATATTTATTAAATGATGACTTTAGTTTTTATTTCAAGTTTACCACTAGTTAGAATTTCAATTACATACTACTTTCAAATGTGGAGTTCCCATCAGCCTCTAATGTTGTGTGGAAGAAATGCATTTTAAATTCACGAGACAATGTGTCCATGAAATCTAGCCCTCTTATAGCTGGATTGTAATTCAGCAATCAATAAAAATAGAGTACAGAGGTTGCCAAAGCATTTGTTGATGCTCTAAATAAAGGACCTCCTATCCTGAAATTTTACCCCCTCCCAGTAGTTCCTGATTCCCTGTTTTAATTCTTGCAGGATGCTGAGGAGCAACTCTATCAGCTGTATAAACAATGACACCTTCGCTGGACTGAGCTCAGTGAGGCTTCTTTCTCTGTATGACAATCATATCAGCACCATCACCCCCGGAGCCTTCAGCACATTGGTCTCTTTGTCTACAATGTAAGTTATCTCCTTATGGTACAAACACGTCATGATGCTGTTATTTCATGCTTTCCTTTTAAGAAGACAATGTTTTGAGTTTCAGAATCAAACTACTCGTTGTTTGTATCTGGAAAACCTCATTTAGGGAAAGAAAACCCCATCCTACTGAAATCACAGATTTGGAGGATTCAAGGTGTGGTTTAAAAAAACATTTTAATTGCTTCAGTTGGAGTGGCTGAAAAAACTTTGAGGTTTCCAGCCTTGGGCAGGATGACTGTGTTTTGCCGTGTCACAGCCTAGTGCAGTGCACAGTAGAAGTTCATGGAAAACAGTCTCCGCAGATTCAGAAGCACATAGCTTATCATACACTTTAGCTCTCTGAAGCTGCTTTAGCTTCAGTAGAGTTTAAGTGTGTAAGAACAGAATAAATCTATTAGTTAATGCTTAGATTTTCAGAAGAGTGTAAGAGGGCAAAATACTCAAGTCCTACTGAATGTGAGTTTGAAAATCCCAACCTAAGTTTTTCTGATAATTCTTTTATATTTCTCAAGCCTTCTTTGAAGTATTTCCCTTGCTTCTTAAATATGTTTACATGCTTCTTGTAGTGTGTCCATTTTAATAAAGTACAGACTGATAAATATGGAAAGAAAGTCTGCTCTTTGTTTCCAGCTGTGAATGGGGACCCTGAGGTTGCTGTTAATGGAAGTTGTCTCCTTAATTCACTTCACACTGCCCTAAAAATACATCCTAATTGTCCAGTCAAAATAAACTATTGGTGCTATTGCATTTCAGGTTTGGAAAGCATTCTTCACCAAGTTTGGGGGCGAAAGAAGTGTTGAATCTCAGCTGTTTTGTTGCTCACACTTTCATTTTGTTGTTAAAACTTTTCGCCAGCAATCAGTTATCATTTTGGCGTTAGCTCCATGCAGCATAAAGAACCCAGTCTTTTTCTTCCATTTACTTTCTGTAGTCCCAAAAGCCTCCTTGAAATTGAGGGACGAAGAGAGAAACACAATCAGATTATTTTTATTGACTGTTTTCAAGTCACTGGTCAAAGTGAGTGGTATTTGCTGCAAGCTTGTTCACTCTGTGCGGCAAGCGCTGCCTGCCAGCTTCTCGCACCCTTGTCCCCGTGCTGACTTCTGTGCATCCCTTAATAGCTGTGACTCTCTGCATCTGCCTATAAATCCCTGCCTTGTCTGCATAGAGGCGTCTTTGTCATGTTTTGTTAAAAGATAGCCCATTTTCTTCTTTTTTTCAGCAGTGGATAAAGATTATTACAATTTCTAGCAGCAGCAATTAAAGCTGCTGCTAATTAGAATGCATTACTTTGGCACTGACTTATCATCATGTTCCTTGCTGTGTCTTGATGAAAAAGTTGTTCTTCGACACGTTTTCACTCTGAGCTTGATGCATAGACAGGAGAAGGTGTGTTTTTGACTTCTTTAGACATTCGTTTAAGACCATAGTGATATTTCACATATAAATGCAAAATTCAGATGTGTTCATTTCCTAGCGGTACTCCATTGTAGGTGGATTAATTAGATGACAACACTGCTGAAGATAGATAGTATGACTGCTTTTCCTGTTCAACCCACGCTTTGTGAGTTAATCGGGTATTGTAATGACCTATTTTTGCATCTATTAATGTGAGCCAGAAATTCATGCAAAGTTTAACATTTCCATTTTTATCTTGGCATATTTACAGCACTAAAAAATATTGCTCCTTTTGTTATTACTCTTTGTGAGTCAGCCTCGATATTATCAAAACATGGACAGCTCTGAAAATAATGCCCTGACTAATGGTTTTCAATAGAGGAATAGGATCTATCGTATAAGTTATTGGTAAAAAAAATAGCAATTTTTTATTTGTTACTAGTCAAACTAGGTACTGTAGCCTCCTAATTTGAAGTGTGCTTGCACTTCTGCATACAGAGAGTTCTTTCAGTCCTTACATAGTTAAATGGACAAACAAGCAGAACTGATTTTCCTTGAATTATTATTACAATAGCTGCACGGAGGTAATGCCAGAATGATAACTAGTTCATCAGAATGACTTGCAACTCTTCTAGTATAAACTTAACCTGGATTCCAGGATATATTTTCAATCTAATTTCAACAATATCCAGATGCGCTTCATCATGTTTTTCTAACGGGTCACTGGAATCCATTTAAATAGTTAATATTATGTGGCTTCTTTGCAATTTTTAGAAGGCACTTGTAGTAGGATATGCATATTTCATTCCTCAAGATTTCTATTTCCCCTTGATTTTATAAATATGTCTATGTCCTTGAGTAAACACTTCTGAATTTCATGTTAATACAACATCTTTGCTAAAAGCTTGATTGCTTTGTTTCTGTTTGAGTGGTTAAATCACTATCTTACATGTAGGAACTCTGATTACTAATTACGAATTTTTATAACAATTTGTCTGCCCAATGTTACTTCTTCCTATTTGAGAACTCCACTTGAATGCCCAGATTCCAGAATAAAGCTTTTGCAAATAATTGGCCTTTCCAGACTTTCAGTTGCTTTTGAAGTGAAGCAGGGGATTTCTTGTCCCATGAGACACTTCATGGAAAGCCTTGACAATACTTTTTTCCCAAAAGTTGCATCATGGTCTTGCCATGGAAGGAGCAAGTGTGGGGACATGTATGAACTTCATACTACGTTAAAGCAAAAAAATTACTGCTCTAGAGTTGGACAAAGGACAAAATGTAGGTGTTGCTAAAGTGGCAGGAGGACATGTGTAATGTGTGACAAGATAAATTTACCCTTTTTTACCCAGAAATATTTGAATTTCAAAACAGTGGATTTGTTGTTTATTAATTTTATATGTAACAACTAGTTTTTTTCATAGTTGCAAAGAAAAGCATCATCCAAATTCTAATCCAAGGATTTAATAAATTTTAGGTCTTATGTTAACTTGTGTTTGCCAAGGAGAAAATGAGGGTTTCTGGATAGTTACTGCTACTCAGCTACTGAGCAGTAACAGATTAAGTCAAAGGAACCTCTCCTCTATAGAAAGGGGTAATTACTATTTTGATGGGAGCATTTTGTAGATTGAATGTTTCAATGTTTCTGAAAGTTTTTCATGTGTCCCAGTAAGATGCTCTCTAGATGTGCAAAATGTTCTTTACATTCTGAGTGGCGGGTTTTCCAGAAACCTGGTTATATACACCTGCTGTTTGTTTCCAATTGTGGATTATTTAATTCTAAGTATTTGTGTCACGGAAGTTGTTCTGTGAATATGATCTCACTCTCTTCCATCAGTGGAACAAATGGCCTTTGAAGCATTGGTTCACTTAGCGTTGGAGGTTTAAACATTTGGTTTAAACACTCAGTTCATGCCAAAGTATGTCAGTATGGAAAATATACACGGCATCCTGCATGTGGTCCCATTATGATTTAAAGAAAGTGGAAAACAAATCAGAAGGAAAGTAACTAGAATTAGAGTAATGCTTCCAGTGCTTTTCTGTCTGAAAGCTCCTATGTTTGTTTTCTCACCTTTGTACAGCAAGGTAGCCTTGCCTTTGAATTCTAGTCAGCATGAAGTAGGTTGAGTATTTTTATTATTGAACATAGTTTTGTCCTCCCCCCATTTCTCCCTCTACACAATGTACAATAGTTCGTGCTAGATCTACAGACCCAGAGCTCCAGGCTAACACAGTGACTGAAGTATGCTTTTATACAATGCAGAGAGCAGCTGTAAATCATATTGTGGGTATGTGATGTTGGCCTAGAACCTATATATAATTTAGGAATTGGTTTGGGTTCATTTTTTTGCTGCCACACCTCAACTGTGCCATATGTTTTTGTCTTCAGCACTATTGTTTTCTGAAAGAATTCCTTGGCTGAAAACCTGATGTAATTTTGACTACGTGTTTAGGTTTGTAGAAGTATGTTGCAAGTGAAGATTTACAACGTCTTCAGCTACTACACCTGCATTTGAACTGCCTATTTCTTTATGTCCTTAAAATTTTTTGTCTTTAAGATATCCTATGCTTTAGAGAAATTTCATTCTTTTTTTTTTTCTGTACTGCCCAAATAATAACTCTTGGGCACATTCTTACATACAATGTGAGAATTTCATCAGTGTTACTTTAGATACTTCATTTTCCATACATAGGGATCTGACAGTTCATTCTTCTTTGATGGGGTAACCTCAGACTAAGGCTATTGATTCTCCCTCTCTTTGTACGTAAGATACTCAGCCTTCTTTTTGCACCAGGGATATCAGCCTCTCCTTCATCTGAAGCCTAGTCATAGAAAAGCTTNGATCTGACAGTTCATTCTTCTTTGATGAGGTAACCTCAGACTAAGGCTATTGATTCTCCCTCTCTTTGTACGTAAGATACTCAGCCTTCTTTTTGCACCAGGGATATCAGCCTCTCCTTCATCTGAAGCCTAGTCATAGAAAAGCTTACACACAAATTATGGATAGGCGTCTCAGTACAGGACTCCAGAAGGTGTTTCAGTACGGAACTCCAGAAAAAAGTTTTTTTCCAAGGTTCTCAGCACTAATTCTAGTTAGCTTAGAAAGATCCTTCAAATAACTCCTTTCATTCAAAGGATCCCAACCTATTAAGAAATAGAAATTAATAATATCTTTTCTGTACAGACTATGTTACAGGTGCTCCACTGAGAAATTGCTATACATCTGCGTTTTCATGGCTTGACAATGGAATGGTTAGGGCTTTCTGCTTTTAAACACTGCTAACCCAAGCTGTGTGAAGAATCCGTCCCTCTCACAGGGGCTGTCCAATGGTTGCTTTGGGTACTGCACAGCACAGTACTGCAGCAAGGCTGCAACTGTATTTGAAAGATATTTCAGGAGCTGTAGCAAGATTTGATGCAGACCTCAAAGTTCAGAAGGCACTAGATGCTATAACAGCTGCTTTTCACTACAGGGATACTGTCCTTAGAAAGCTTCATAAGAAGTGACTCGAGCTGACAGTGCTGCTTTATATATGTGTAAATGTACATCCAGGGTGCTATCCTTACTGTTTCAGTAGGAAGCCCAAATTCAGGTTGCCAGTGGCTCCCACCTGGCACTGGTTTGTATGGGCCATAACGCAGACGAGTGGGAAGCAGGAGCGTGCCGGGGCAAGGAGCAGTGTGCTAAGCCAGCTTGGCCGTACGCACGGGGAGTGGCAAGTGTGTGTGTGTGCTAAGGGCTGGCAGTGCTAAACTCCTCCGTGGTGTTACCCAAAGCAGTGACATTGATGATCACGCATACAGGGTTGCAATGTGTGAGGTGAGTTTAGACGTGGGTGTGAGCTGTAGCTTGGGTTGAAATCCACTATAAATACAGCCCTGGTAGTGATGTAAGTGTGTCTAAATAATAGTTGTAGCAATGAGTATTTTGGTTTATAAACATATATATATATATTAATTACAACCCTAGTTTTAGTATAAAACCCGCGTAGAATTTCCCTGATCTGTAGAACATAGGAGGATCTCACAGAAACAGATGGCAAGAAAGAGCTTGAACTTGGAACCTGTCATCTCTCTGTAGTCATTTCAGTATTTCTCTATGTTCATGTTATGCCTTGTTCCATTTCAGTAATTTGCTGGCTAACTCCTTTAACTGTAACTGCCATTTGGCCTGGCTGGGAAAATGGTTGAGGAAGAAGAGAATTGTCAGTGGAAATCCACGCTGCTTGAAACCCTTTTTCTTAAAGGATATTCCAATCCAAGATGTAGATGTCCAGGACTTCACCTGTGATGGTAAGAAAATCCAATTTGATTTGGCATTTATGATAATGTTGGCACATCTGTGAGGCCTTCCCTTCCTATGAAGTAATAGTGCATGGTAGACATTTCAGTTTAGTGATGAGGAAGACAGCCATCTAGAGCTGAAGATCATTGTTCCCTATGTGGAGCTTATTTTTATTCTTGATTTCCAGTTTCTAAATTTCTACTATATACACCTAAATAAAGAATGAATTTATTATAGACAAATGCTCTGCTTTATGTAATCCTAGTATAATCCTGGCCCTTCCTCTCACTTCCTTCTTCATACGCTTACTTAACACTCTGAACCCAGCAGGAATGGTGCTTGTTTGGGAAGTCTTTTAGTTTTGGATACTGTTCAGTTTCACTAATAACAGGTATGAATACGGGGAAATAAAAAAACCCTCATATTGTTTGAAACGACTCAGTAATACTTAATGCTTTAGTGGGTCCATATAGGGTTAAAAAAAAAAAATATCCTGACATTTCTTTCATTCTCCAGGTAGTTCTTTGTCTTCTGAAAAAGCAAATTTTAGAGAAAATAATACAAAGAAAAGCTGACTGATGAGTGCCCTGCTAATTTGGCTTGTAGGCTGTGATTTCCTGTTAAGACCAGCTATGCGGGAGCTGCAGTTAGTCATACCTCTAAAGAGACCATAAGAGTGATAGAAGTTTCCTACTTAGGGTAGAAATTAATTCCTGTCCTGGTCGAGCAATCTGGCAACAGGCCCAGGCGCTTGGGCTCAGAGCCCAAGGGACCTAAGTTTAGTCATTAAAGAATAATTTGCATTTAGTTTGGGAGAAAAAAAAATAAATCCCAGTCCTCAAAATTACATTCCAGGCTTGGGAGCTTTCTTTATCCTACAGTCAGTCACACAGCCGTGGTGCATGGAAGGTAGATGGTGGCAGGGTGTAAAATACAGAACGTAGGGGAAAATTGAATATGCTGAAGAAACATGCTCTTTCTGCAGATTTATGAGCCTTTGAATTTTGTTTCCAGTCGTTAAGCTCATTAAGCTCGGTCGGGGTGAAAAAGAAAAAAATTCTTCCCCGTTCTTCTGTTGGCTGGTTGTGCTTCTCCATCCCCCTGAATACAAATGATCCCCTACCCATACGTTTACGGGTAATTTTGTTATCTTGTATCAGGACTTCCAGTCTAATTCTTTAATCTCAATGCTCTTGGGTACATCCAGCAGGGAGAGAAAAGAAACAGATCTGTCTCAATTAGTCCTCGCATCAGTTTAAAAAAAGAAAAAGAAAGAAGCGGCACATAATGACAGCTGGCTGTGTGTTCTTGGGTTGCAGCACTGGTCAGCTCAGGCTGCCTGCGTTCACCAACAGTTGTGTGTGTCCTCTCACTGTCATCTGGAGAATGTGTCACTAAGTGTTTCCTGCCATATACGTCATGATACTGCAGCATGTATTTGCCTTATGTTTTGCAAAGCCTGTTGCTCTTGGGGAAAATCCATGCTTTAATGTTCTTAACTTCAAAGAGTTGGTTTCTTCTGCAGAAACCCTATTGTTCTCAAATTACAAGATTTAATCTGCTGTTTATGGGCCTTTGAAACCATTTTTGGAGAAAGTTAGATATCTTTATGTGCGCACAGATGGATCACCAGCAGTTGGAAGAATGCTGCTCAGTTTGT
This sequence comes from Tringa tobata, assembly GCA_033628505.1. Lineage (NCBI taxonomy): Eukaryota > Metazoa > Chordata > Aves > Charadriiformes > Scolopacidae > Tringa > Tringa tobata. The sequence continues at coordinate 4,286,398 of JAHREE010000308.1, read as the reverse complement.
TGTTTGCCTGGTTATCCTTGTCAAAAACAATGAGGTTTTACAATTCAGATTAAATGAAGTGCCAGGCTGACTTTAAAAAGTAAAAAATTAACATCTAAAAGATGAATTAAAAAAACCCGAAACCTTCTTAAAGCAGTGTAGGTAATGAATATCATCTGTCTAGATGAATTTCAGGATAATGTTCTGGTCAAGTTCTCCATTTCATCTAGTACATTAGGGATGAAGGGAGGATTTGGGATTCATGCAACTAATTTTACTGTCATTTGCAAAATTACAGACAAGATACTCCTTAGATAAAAATTATTTATTTAAAAATATTGCTGTTCAGTTTTTGAACTGTTTTTCATGTTGCCTAAAGAACCCGTATGAGTGGAGGCTGATCCAAACCATTGGATCTACTTCAAAATATTATGGTCACTGTGGATTCAGGGATGTCCCTCCTTGGTTCTTGTAACCAAAGTGCCTGGCTTTGGGCTGCAAAGCTGACTTCTTCTTGTTCCATTCCTCTCCCTCTGCAGGTAACGATGAAAGCAGCTGCTTGCTTACACCTCCTTGTCCTTCCCAGTGTACCTGCGTGGACTCTGTGGTGCGTTGCAGCAACAAAGGGCTGCGGGTATTGCCCAAAGGAATTCCCAAAGACGTGACTGAGCTGTAAGTTACCTTTTACATAGCTCCTTTTGTGAGAAGTTCATGAAATTACATCACAGTGAGGCTTTGTAGTTCCTTGGGGGCTTTGCCTTTGACTGCAGTGACTGCAGGTTTGTGCTTTGGTGCTTTCCATATGTTTTGGCAGTTATTTTTATACTTATTTTTCCTTTGACTGAATACATTGCTCTGTAGTGGGAAAAGAGTTTATCTGTCCTTGTAGCCATTAATTCTGGGTGCAGGGAACAAATGCATATATTACTATCAAATAACCCTGTAGTGCTTCTGAGAAGGCTAAGCTCAGAACAGGCAGTTTGAAAGGATGATGAAAATATGTTCCTGACTTACGCAGCTGTGAGCTAATTAGCCTCTGAAGAGATTAAAAAAAAAAAAAGACAAAGCCACTGATGGAAACAAACAATGAATTCTTTTCTCCAAACCTCATGAAATGGCCAAAATAACAGATAATTAGATTAAATAGTAAAGTAAATTCATCCTAGTTGAGAACCATCTTCCTATTTGTCTTTTCATCTACCCCTTGCTATGACTTTATACTGGATTTTGGTTCTTTACACTGGAAGAAAATACACTAGTGAAACAGCTTGCCTTAAACCGTTGTCAATAGAAATACCGAGCATTTCCCCTTTAGGTCCTTATTCAAATCTATCCCAGGTGAGTCGTTACTGAAACCTGTGGCAGTCTCATCAACTTTTCTATGTCAAAGTAATTGGCTGAATTAGTCGGTGTATTCAGTGAATTTTGTAACGAATTAAAATCTGATTCTGCTATTTTTTAGTATCTAATGTTATTTTTACTATTTCCTAACAAGGCAGCTTGATGAATGAGATACACATCTTTTTACTCCCTTCCCAGTGGGAGAAAGGGATTTGCACTGTTTTTACCAGTGTTACAGTGAAGTACAAGACTTTGTTGCTGAATGAGAAGTGTACTGAAAGTGTATGTGGTAACTCAAATTAACATGGAAATTTTGCACTAATGAATATATCCTTGGAACACTGTTAGCCAGGGCATGGTTAATAGTGGTTTGGATTAAAAGCCAAGTCCTGGCCTGTATTCCCTTATATATTGCCATCAAGTGATAAAAAGTCTGTGAGGTGGTTTCTGCTCTGGTCTTGTTCAGGTTTCATTGCATTCAAACGTGACTTGCCAACGATAAGATACCACAGATGTTTCTTTGATTTCCACTGCCACACTAAGGAATTTTTGTGTCTAATTTTTGCATATTGAGTTTTACTGATACTATCTGATACACTGACGACATAACTTTCACAAAAAGAGTGAAATTAATCTCACATTCTTAAAAACTGCTATATTTCTTGAGCTATTTCTTGGCAAATGAGGCAATAGCCTGGAACTGAGCAGTTTGAGTTCATAGGAGTTTACGTGACTGTCTTCTTCAGTAGGAGCCTCTTGGCTGTGCAAGCCTCTAGTTCGACTTTCTGCTTTCAATCCAGAAATGTGTCAGCAGAACACAGTCAGCCATGGGCTGGCTGGCTCTGAATATTTCATGTTCTGCAAATATAACCTTGAATCTGTCCCAGCTGTCTCAAAATTCAATCCTGATCTCGCTCTCTTCTCAACCAACATAAACTGAGCTCCTTATTTGTATCTGTACCAAAAGATGAGCTGCAGGTACTGAAGCTAAAAATTTCATGTGTTTGTGGAAACTGCGACAAGAATGACATAAATTTTTAAAAATAACCAATCTTACTTGCCTTTCTTTGGCTTCCAGATTGAGATAAAGAAGTTGCCCATAATCTGGAAGGGACTGTATCATCTAAGTCCTAAGTTGCTAGTGTGACTTAAGTATTTTTATTGTTCTATGTTTGAGAATTGTCATTGCTGCTGTGATCAACAGAATCTCCTGTGGAACCCCACCTCTTGACTCATTCTGAGGACAGCTAAAACTTGACAGAGCTTGGCAGTGCCCAATAGCTTTCTGGGCACAAGGTGAAACAGCTTTATCTTGTTCAATATATTTATGCTCACATCAAAATACCCCCATTTCCCTGGGGCAGTCCTAGGTCCCTTGAACTGCATCCTAAGGGTGAAGTATCTTCTTAAAGCTGTATTTTCCATGGTAGCAGTGGATATTTAGCACCTGAAAACAGAAAGCACAGAAGTCACGTGCTGCAGAAGATATCCTGGCTTTTGCATGGCTAGAGAGAGCCACAGGAGTCTCCAAGGCAGGAATGTCTTCATCTTCCTCACTGGTACAGTGGTCCCAGGGGTCTGATAGGTTAAAACACTTTCTTCCATGTTACCACAAGCTGCACTGCCTTACTCCCCTTCCACACTCTCATGTCAGAGGCCTCTGGGCAGTGTGCTGGGGTCTCCATACTCCCACCAGGCACACACACAAACCCACGGTCATTAAGGACAGAGCCAAGGAGAGGACAAGGGCGTAAAGAGCCTCTTGTCCTGGCAGCCCACAGCTCCATCCCGCGGGAGGCCTGAGCGGTGATATGATGCAGGGGAGCATTTTAGTGGAATTTTTATGAATGCACCAGCCTGACATTTATAAACTTCCATTACTGATGTGTTCATTTACAGGACATGTTAGCTGCAGTGCTTTTTATTGAACTGCAGTGACTTTATATACAACATGATTTAAGAAAAAGAACTGCCATGCGTCTAGATAAACCAGTCCGTTACGGCTGAATATAGCCTTCTCAGAAGTTCTCTTAAATTCTGGTAGAGGTCTTAAAATAGTCTTAAAACAGGAGTTCTTCCATTGTAGCAGGTATTAAATAGCAATGTGCAAAAATGAACATACCTCTTCCACAAGCACATAGGGAAAATGTTACCCTTTGCTGGGTCAAATTTCGCTGTACCTAAGCTCAGCAAAAAACATCCCCAGCAACGTTTTATTACACGGTGAACTGGAGACATAGGCTCCCTCCTTCCAGCTTTCTTCCTGAGTTTCTGTTTTGGATGTCTGTAAAGACAAAACATGTGAAAACCATTATCTTTTTGATATTTAGAGCTTGGAAAGACAGGAGGCATCCCTGTGTTTGGTTTGTACCACCCTTGGGAGCAGGGATTACCTTGGCAGGGAAGGCTTCCATGTAGAATAGAGTTGAAAAGATCACTAAGTTTCCTGGCTTTTTAGAGGGATGGATGATGATGCAAGAAATTTCTATTTCCCAGTGATTCCTTCACAAACCCCAGCATCATGGGTGAGCCTTCTTTCAGCTTCCTGGGAACAGGGAAATATTATGTTGTTTCTTACAAATTCCTTTGCCGTATATTTACGTACTGCCGATATTTTTCCCACTGCTTTCTTGCTCTGAAGAGACGCCTAGGTTTTTTTTGAACATACTCAGTTTTCTACTCCAGATGTCCACAAGTAAAATGTTCATGCAATGAGCTGGTTTGGAACTTAGCCTTGCTGCTGCTGCTTAGAGTTTTAGGCTTTCCTTCTCTCCTCCCCTCTCCCCCCAATCTGTTTGAACGAAGTTTCCCATGCTCTTTTTCCTTTTACATATTACCTCAGTGTGTGAACACAAGTTTTTAATTTTTTTGGTAAAAGTATAGTCCATTTCTAATAAAGTCTTATCTGACAGCATCCAGCTGCTTTTATGGACCTACAGCAAATAATATTTTACACTGGGGAAAAACATTGGAGGCAATTATGTGGACGGCGTGTGCATAAGCTGTAACATAATGAGCATGGTATATTTTAGAATAAATATGTACTAATCATGTCATCTCCAGACTCCAAATGTTGTCATGACACTGAGCTGTGTGATAGCACTGATGGGATTGTTAGGGAAACCTGCATCCATGCATCATTGTTAGTGATTATTTTTCTTTCCATTTACATTAATACGTATTAATATTTGCATTGCTTTTGCCATTTCTCTTTCCTCACAAACCTCCTCTCTCCCGGTTGTGTTGTTTGTTCTGGCTGTTAGGTTCTTTTAGCCTGTGAGCTCGTTCAGTCCTTGGCACGAGAGTTTTCACAAGTGACTGACCCCCTTACTAGCAGAGGGATCCCACTGAACTGTCTTGTAGCTCTTTGTTCCCCTCCTCTAGTTGACTGCCTCAGCCTTAGCACGACACCTTTATTCAGCTGAATCTCCAGTTGCCAAGATGATTTTGACACTTGCTTCTCATACATTCACTGCCACATCTACTTGGAGGTATTTATCACCAATCCCTGCCCTCCTTTCCATCTTCCAAGGCATTTGTGATTTCTCGTCTTGTGACTAAAAATTGTGGCTCAAACCTGGACCATGCAAATTGTTACAATAAATATGCTTGAAGGACTTAGTTATGATACATGTAGAATATTGTAACAATTTAGCGCCATTTTTCACTATGCCTATATTGCTGTTGATCAAAGGGATAACTCTGAAGTGAGGTATCTGATGAAAATCATCTGCTTGAGAATGCAAATGCTTTTGCCTGTCTGGCAATCTGCACTATTTTATACACTGACCCTTAACACAGACTTCAGCGAATTTTCCTTTGATAATAAAGGAGAGAAACAATTTAGATCAAAGCTTAGACTTCCATGGTCCTGAGTCATAAAAGGTTTTACAGTCAGTTTAATTCACTGCAGAGGAAAACTCTCCCATTGAGAGAATGGGCAGTTCTGGAGAAGGATGTTTTAGTTACAGCTGAAATAGAGAACTTAAATCTGCTTTTCAAATCTGATAGTTTAGAAAAAGTAAATAGTATCAGTACTATGAAATAATGCTTCGGTGACTGATGAAGTTTGAGTACATATCAGAAACGTGACTTTAGCACCAACAAGGGTAAATTTAACTTTTAGAGCCTTCGCTTTTCTCTCAACCACAGTCATGTTTCTGTGTGTCAGACCTGTAGGCTGTGGTCTGATGTGCAAATGCAGCAAAATCCAGGGTCCCAATTTGCCAAAATTTAAAAAAGTTCAAGATCCAGATTGTACCTAGATCCATACTTGAGTTTTGTTTCTTCTCAAGAAACTGTAATTGAAGCTCTTAAAATTCGGGCTTTGCGGATGTTTCATCTTTCACAGTCCAATTTTCTAGACCACTTGCCTCAAAACTTTAGGATATTGGGTATCTGCGTTAAAAAGTTTAGACTATAACTTAATTTTAGAGCTGCATAAAATTGTCAAGTATCATCTTTTTTGTAGTGTAACATTCTATATGAAAAATTTAAAGAAATTAAAGGAAAAGCTTTGTGCCTTTTCAATTACTGCCTGAGAACTGATTTCTCTCTCCAGTTTCTTCTCTCAGCACAGATTGCTGCTGTGAGCTTGACTTTATGGCTGAATAGACATTTCACTACAAAAAAGGCTCCAAGTGATTCAAATCGTTACATGATGCTTTGGCACCTTGTGCTGGTTATATCACCTCCAATCCAAGTGGTTTCAGTATAAAAATAGACAAGTTGGAAAAAGAACAGCTGTCATCTTTTATGCATAGTTTTAAATTTTTTATAGGCGATGCTAGTGTGTGTGGAAGGTGCTGGATGAACCCCGGGGCTGCTGCAGGCACTGGGCTCCGAGTGCCAGCGTGGTCGGTGCAGGCACGGAGGGAGGCACAGCCATGGCCCGTGGCACCAGCCACCCTGCCCTAACAGTTACCTGTGGCCAGCACTCAGCTGTGTTTTAGAAGAAGACTTTCCTGGTGGATAGTTGGTGGCATTTTATGGGAACACGAACACATACGTTTGGGTTTTTTTCAGTTCTTGCTCTGCTAATTGCTTGTTGGTTACAAGTCATTATTGAGGCTTCAGGATTCTCAGCAGCCTTCGTGGGGTAAAAAACAATTTCCAATCTGGTATTTAAACTACAGAGTCTAGAGACGTTAGGAAGCAAATGAGGTTGGTTTGGATACTAGTCAGTGTGTCTATATTAAGGCAGCCGACACCCACTCTTGACTCTGACTGTCTGTACATTAATATCTTGACTCTGAGCATTAAAATTAGACATACATTGTTTTCATTCATGCCAGAATTTCTTTGCAGACCAGATGCCACGTGCATCTTCTTCCTTTGGCGAAGAATTGAAAACAATTGAAAATACAATCTTCCCTCCACATCATTCTGTTATGGCTTGTTTTGCTTTGTTTGGGCAGGGGGCCTGTAGCTTCATCCATGCTTTTTATTTATATATTTGTATACATACATATGCACAGTTTTGTAACTGGGCTCTGTCCCTTTACCCTCAGGAGTAATCCTGTTATTCATATGTCTAGTTTCTGGCCCTCTCAAAGTCCCCATACATCATCTTCAGCCCGGCAAGGTGCAGAGCTGGCCCCCCCAGCATCCCCTCCCTGCTCTGATGGAGGCCTGGCCCATGGTGGGCAGCAGCTCTCCTGCAGCAATCAGCTTCTTCACATGTTGCATCATGCCCTAAAAGCTCTGGTTATTTCAAATTCATTGTACTTAAACGTGCTTTCAAAATGAATGCCTTTTGCTTAGTAAATACTGCCGTTCTTTGTGAAGTGTGGTGAAAGGTTTAACAGTGGTGAATTGGTTTTATACATACATGAAAAGAATATTATCAATAGTTTTTCAGTGTAAAATTGTGTTTGTTTCTAAATTATACCACTGGTATAAGTATTGCTGCTTTCTGCTAGCACATTTATATAACCATCGAATTGCTTGTGGTACAAATCCAACGCCGTTCAAAGCAGATCTTCTGTGGGAGTTTAACTCCAGGGCTCTGCATGTCTGTGTTACTCTGAATAATGAAGCACTGGATTAAAATGTGCACCCTCGACTTCTGATTGCACCGGAAAGCAAAGCAGGAGGGGAAAACCTTGGCCAGCCGTCATCAGTTTGTTCAAATTGCAGGCTGTTTTATATTGGGATCAACAAGAGAATATCCTCAAAATATATTTCTGAAGATTTCAACACATTGCAAGAGTTGAGTCTCCGTTCCTAAAGGAAACTCATATAAATCTTCCAAATACATTATACATGACCTGCTTTTGATTTCCTTTGGAAATCCTTTGGATTTTGCATTTGAAATAAAGACTGGAACCTTAACTTACCCTCACGCATGAGTTTAAGATTTGTGACTTTCTGGGATGAAAGAGAAGGCGCAGACTCCCAGCGGCTTGCTGTGTCCATAGCAGGCCATGACTGTGGAAATGAGGCATGATTTGCCCAGTTTAAATAGTAACATATGTGTTGGATTCTGAGGATCTTCTACATAACAATTTATGGTGTGAATTCTCCAAGGAACTCCATTTTCAAAATAATTTATACCAAATTTAGTCAAAATACAGCAAGTGACTTTACACTTGCTGAATATGAGTTTCCATGGGAGGTGTAAATGTGGCATAACTAACCCATACTCTGGTTTGTGATAATCTTCATCAACAGAGCAGCTGTCACTACTTTGCAAGGGCTGTGTACTGTGCAACACGGTCACTCGCTGCTTGTGAGCCCTGTGAATGGAGAGATTCATTTGTTCAATAGGGCTTTTTTCATTAGGAAAGGATTTTGCTTTTGGTTAAAGATGCAAAAACCTATAGTCCTGCTTGTCCAGCCTAATCCTAGCAGGAGGTACGTCAGCTCCACCTAACTCTGCCTTGATGGGGTCCTGTGTGCAGGCAGAATGGATAACCATGAGACTGGGGTAGTTTAGTTGTAGTAGTTTGGTTGGAAACAGAGCTAAAGCAGCAGAAAATGGTGAGAGGGCGTTATGCTGAAATAAAAGGGGAAAGAAGGGAATAAAATGTGACAGCTATAAAATGTATTATGTAAAAATTCTGTTAGTGTTTATAGATTTTATTTTTAAATGATGTAAAAATAAATTTTGTGGGAAAATTTTCTTGGATTTAGTTTACACAAATATCTCTTGTTACAGTTAATGTAGAGAGGGAACATACAGCACAGTAATAATCTATTATTATTGTTGTTTGCTATAGTCAATGCAGAATAGGGAGGTCTGTTGCCAAAGAAAAGGAAATTGAATGTGTGGGATAAAAATTCTTAACATGATTATCGGATTGTATTTTCAGCAGTAGAATCAGCACATTAAGTGTTCTGGTGTCTGTGGGCTGCATTTCCTGGCTACGTTTGATTATCTTTCAAAATATACCACATCAATTGCATTGCCCTATGTCTACCTTTGAAAAAAATCCCTCAAAGTATCTTGTGAGGAAGGGGAATATAATTTTATCTTTTATCCTCACCTGTGGAGGGAGAAATGCCTTCCTACTACACAGTACTTTCTGAGAAGGTTGGATTTATTTCCCAGGTAGATATGGCTCCTGGCAGATGTTGGGAGGATCACCTTGATAGTGTCGTGGCACCACAGGGGCCAACTTCCATTGGAGCCTATTACCTTGGTATCTCCCAGGGGTGCAGTTTCACCCAAAAGCCAAGGTTAAGGAAAAGAAGTCCTGCTCTGGCTCTATTATTTTGTAATAAACAGGAAAAGGCCCACATCCCATTGCTGCCACAGGTCAGCTGGGGGGTGTCTCGAGTACCCATGCGCTCTTCTGGGCAAACTTTTGGAAAGTTTTGTATTTGTTCAGAGTTTTTCCCTCGGCTACAGAATGTTCATGTTTCTTCAGTGGCATCTGGTCTGCAAAGTACAGGCACTGTATTCCAGGAAAATGGGGATGTAGGATTATCTCAAAAGGTTTTAGCTCTACTGTGCATGTGTCTGAATAGAGACACATTCAGTGGTCTCTCAAACAACTTCCACCCTGTCCCACGAGCTGTTTTATTAAATCTGCTTAATGCTTGTAGGAGGGGCCAATACTCAAAGGGAACTTGGCCTTTGGTCTTCAATTTGTACCAAGGTTTTCTCCTGTGCCAGCGTACTTTGAAATGGAAAGGTAAGGAGAGTGTATATGCCATAGTAGGAATTGCTGTAATGGATGTGGTATCAAAGTGATGGACATTTGTGTTTACACTGGAATAAGTGAGACTTTTTGCAATGCAGAGACCTGGAAGTGCAGCTCCTCTTCCAGTTCTGACAGTCCAAGGAACTTACATGCACAAGACAAAAACTTTCCTCACAGGGTCAGTCAGCACTTGGCATTCTTATAGAAACTTGTGAAAGGTAACTTTAACTTCAGGGCACAAGCCATGCAGTTTTCCTCCCCTTCCACATTTGCTGTTATAGAAGAATGAAATGGTCATTTCTGTTTGCTCTGGGCCAAAGATCCTTTATTTGATTCCAAGTCTTAAAAAAAAAAGCTACTACTGCAATGCTTTGCATGTCAGATAATTCATTTATAAAGGAGAAGCACGGTTTCAAAGCAATGAATCAAAGATAGTTTCCTTAGTGACTGACTTTATGTTTTCCTCGTTCAGGGTGCAGATTGAGTGACAGGAGTTCTTGTTAATGTGTTTGTGTAATTGTCAAATCTGACTTTTTTTTCAGATACCTGGAAGGAAACCATCTGACTGCTGTGCCAAAGGGGCTCTCCACCTTCAGACACCTGACACTCATGTAAGAAACACAGGGTTTTAAAGTCAAGAAAATTACATGACTCCTTCTGCACTGTGTTGTAGGTAGAACATAAATAATTAGTATTTGGGGGGAAAAAAACCCCACAAAACTCAAAAACCTTCTGTAATTTGAATTTGAAAAGAATTTCACAGAGGCCACTGCTGCCAATAAGTGTTCATAAAGTAGTGGAGAAAGAGTGAGGTGACTGAGAGCACCAGCCTCTGCAAGGGGACTAAACTCTCACGCAGGCTGCTACAGTTTCACTTGGCAGATTTATCTGAGCAAAGCTGTAAAGGTCATTAACAGAGGAGACGGCATTAATTTCTTCTAGGTGAGGCAGTATTTATAATGCTAAGGCAATGAAAATTTGCATAGCTGTTTCTGCTATGAACAGTCATACACAGAGACACAACTAGACTTCTTTCAGTAAATTGCTCCCTGAAATACACAGGAGTGAAATTTCTTGGTTGAACTATTTATCAGGAAATTCCAAATGCTGTTTGAATCAGCCGTAGATACTCAAGTCAAATGGGCAGAACAACCTCAGATGAAAACAACATGGAGGGAAATCTGGAATCCTCTGTTTTAAAACAGTGTTTTATTTGGGAACATCTCTTACATTTTTTTTCCAAGGAGAGCAACAACAAAACAGAATGTTCTGTTTGAGCCTAAAAGACTTTTTAAAATGAAAAAATGAAATTTTGTTCTAGTAACTGTCAATATGAAGAGCTTATGGAAAAGCTATGCTTGTTACAAATTGCAAAGCAAGTTGGTACACCTGTGCATGTGTCATCTATTGATTTGTCCTTCTTCAAAAATTTTACTTGTATTCACTCTTTTTTTTTTTTAAATGTTATATGCTGGAAATATGCCTTAATATTTCTGAGTCTGAAGCTTTTTAGAGGATTCTGATGTGCTTTGCTTTTTTTTGGTGCAGATGTGTTATCTTTAAACAGACTTATTTCTCAATTCATATACATAAATTATATTTTCTCTGTGTTTTTCTTCAGTGATTTGAGCAACAACAGCATAAGTGTATTGGCCAATTACACCTTCAGCAACATGACTCAGTTATCAACACTGTAAGTAGTCCAAGGTTTTGATAAGAGTTTTAATGGCTTTTCAGACACCATCTTAGGCATTGAACAATTAGTACCTGTCTTGTTACTTAAGCACGTGATGTTGCGTGCTTCTTTGTGGTTGAATTAGAAGCGAAACAATCAAAGACAATACAGTGTTGTAACTCTGTTCTCTCATTTTCCCAGCATCTTGAGTTACAATAGACTTCGGTGCATCCCCATCCACGCGTTCAATGGGCTCAGGTCTCTCCGAGTGCTGTAAGTACCACTTCCTCCACGCAGCTGAGCGGCGCCTTATTAGAATGCTGTTGATGGCAGGGAGGTTTTTAATGAGCAGATGGCTTTCACTTGATCCAGTAGTCATAAATATTTTCACATAATTAGCTTCAATGTACTTGTACTCAGGTGCAATATGTCAGGTAATGACTAGAGCAGGTGAATGCTAAACTTTGAAAAAAAGCAATTACCTATTTGCAGGGTGAATGACTTTCTCTGATAGTTCAGGGACGAGAGCTATCATGAAAACAAGCCTCCAAGAGACTGCCTAGAGTCTGTCTCTTCTAGTTGAACAATGTTTGGGTGCCCCACAGGAAAGGACTTTGCCTGGAAAAACGTGATCTTATTTTCGAGTGTAAGTTTCCATTGGATGCTTTAGCAGCAGTGCCTTTACTGAAAACTTGTCCATTTTTAGAATATTCTCTATTTATTCAGATTTCTGCAGGCAAGTTTGTACATAAAAGAATGCAATCTGAAGGGAAGTAAGTTTAAGGCCCCACGCCAGAACAACGCGTAAGTCAAGCCAGTGGCTGGGTGCCAGTAAGGCTGAGATGCCTGTCTCAAATGTCTTTAAGTTACAAATAAAATTTCACCTCATGGTGACTGGTGGCACACTCAGAGATGTCCACGTGTGGTTTCTTTCTTTGGAGATCCTTTTCTGCACTCTTTCTCCCCAGTGTAGCTGCTTTCAGCAGCTTTCTGGATTGAGCAATTTGTTTACAATCTCTTCTGAAAGTCATCTTCTTTCCATCGTCTCAGAGTGTGGGCTGTGGGCCTGTTCCTTGCAGCAAACAACACCCCCCCCAAGCTTTTCTAGGCATCTGCTAGACTGACTCCTGCTTCAGCCTCGTATTTACTGTCTCTTGCTCTCCATCTGTCCCATCAGAAACAAACCCTGAGTTGGGTTTGCTCAGTTGTTTGTGTGGACACGAGACAGCTGTGGGGACAAGGCAGAGAAGCCACCTTCCTTCCCACGGCCCAGCGACAAAAGTGGCTCATCATTACTTGCACAGGAACTGAAAGCAAATAAACTAAATACCTTATCTGTGATGAGATTATTCAGCATGCTGAAGGAGAAAAAACTTTGAACACTGAAAGCTCAGGACAATGAATTGAAGAATATGTCCTGACTGCTTTGAAACTTCACATTACTATTTTCTATTTTTTAAAAAAGTTAGATGTCATTCACATGCAGAGATTTCTGGTTGCTGCGCACTGACTCCGTAAGTGTGGAATTAAGGTGTCGATGTTGGCAGTACTACAACTGTGGAAGCAATAAAGCAATGCTCTTTGGCCAAGTGGTAAAATAGAGATCTAGGTTTCAACCTCTTAACTTATAAGACAGCTCTAGATTCTCAGTTTCCATTATTAAAAACAAGAAAGATACGTGATTTGGATTTGTTGTTTTAAGTTTGGCTTGGGACTCTGATTTCTAGCGCGCTAGGATGGTCACATTTGAGCTGTTACATGAGTCCTGAAATTCAGCCGCAGAGGAATATATTCTGTTTCATGCCAAATAAATTATTCCATATGGAGCTGTCTTCTGGCCTGCTGCTGATATGCAAGCTCACTTGATTAAAGCTAGTTTGGGGCTCCTTATCCTGAATTGCAGTGTAGATACACCATGCCTCACTCTTTCCAATACCTACAATTTGTCTTTTCACTCTTATTGTTGCAGGCCAGGTATGGACAGAAACAAAGGGCAGTATTTTAGTAACAATGGTAACATTTTGGCTTTTTAAAATGATCTACTAATCAAAATAAAAAAATATCTTCCTCCTCCAAGGGAGAAGCCCTCCCTGTCTTGCACAGAGCAGCACGAGTGAAATGAAGCCTAAATGGAAATCTCTGCCTCTGCTCCATGCATTTGGAAGCCTCCAGATTGATTTGATTTATTATGGTCCACAAAACTCTGGTATCAGCTACAACTTTTGCCACATGTCATCTATGTTGTTATTAAAAATCAATTCTCCAGTGAGAAAATGGCTTCCGAGTGACAGTATGAAATCTGTTATTGTCAGTTATTTATTATCCATATTCTCAGGGGAATTTAAAATAGAAAACATCAGCAAAACAATTTCCACATATATTTTTTTTAATAAAAAGATTATAGACATCTCATTACCTTCAGCTGTTCATGCCTTTGAAGGTAGCAGACCCTTCTCATACAGGCTTCTGTGTCTTCCAAATTCCATATGTTTTCTTTACTTTTTGTCTCTCTATAGTAAATAAAGTAAACATGTATTTGAAAATGAGAATAATCATAGATGTATGATGAAGTTGATCTTTGACAGATATCTGGTTCTGTCCTCCCACACTCTTCAGCACAAGCCCAATTGAGAAAACTGCAGAGTCAACATGTTTGTGTTTAAGCCTGAATATTTATCAGTGTTTACACAGTCAGGCTTTTAATCTTCAGTTTTCATGTGGCTTCTCTGTAAAAGCAGACAAAGTGTGCTGGGGAGCAATTTCAACATAGAGTCTTAAGAACTTTTTTTTAATAAGCAAACATTGATATCAGTAGGGTTTTACACCAAAGTTATTGCATTGAAAAATTCTGGTTTTGGTTTTTGGTCTGTTTTGTGTTTTTTTTTCCAAAACTGTGGATTTTTTTAGAAGTAAAATGTAAACAGATTTTAAAAGCTGAGAGTGAGACAAAGTAATTACAAATATTCGAACTCTCTGGTAGACCTGAACTGATTCTTTTAAAGATTATTTTTATTATGTGACAATATTATAACTTCTGAAATTTGGCCTGAATTAATTAAGAGGCAAAGTCCAGAAATAAAAGTACTTTCTCTGATCACTAAAAAAATTTCCATGTTATATTTATGAAAAAAAGGATAAAATGAGCTACAGAATATTCTGCTAACATGAGATGTAGTTTTACTGAAAACTGATGGATATTTATTGCAGTTCAAAGCTCACACAAACATAGTGTGCTGATAAAGCTACCACAAATACTCTTCAGACACAACTGGAACCAATTTTGGCAATATACTTTCATTGCTGGATGCTGCACTGAACTGACCTAACAGAGATATTATTTAGCTTTGTTTGTTTGGGGTTTTTTTTTAATTGTAGAATGACTCCTTGTACGCATCCCATAAATCTGTAAAAGGCACTGCTGTTACGAGCATTGAGCAGTGACACTGTGGCTCCCTCCTCCCTCTGACACCCAAATTGTGCTGGTTCCTGGGGGTTTGGCATCCTTCAGGGTTCAGTCCAAGTGTTTGCCCTCGATGGGATGTGGTTTTGTAGCTCAGCCAAGCTTGTAGCCACAGTTCTGTCTTTACAGGTTAGATCATTGTTTACTGAAAAAGCATCCCTTTTGTGTCTGTAGTAATGTAATATTAGGAAACAATGGGCTGGGAGGGAGGACTTGGGAACAGGTAGTAAAAATAAAAAAGGATACCAAAAGGATATGTTTAGTTCATTTCCTTACCTGAAGACAAAGCAATAAGTCAGGGAGATTATATGTAGAAGAAAGTTTTTATTTCAAGAATGTTTTGTTACTCTGTGCTGTGAGATCCCCATCACCTTAAATTCATACCCCTGCTGTTTACCAGTATTTAGACAAGAGGATACCTAGAAGTTGTGCTTTTGAAGGAGAACAGAGACATCAATGTATGTGCTTTAACTCCCCAAATGTTTAAGATTTTATTTGACCATTTGCTTATAAGGACTTTTGGTATATTCCTGTTGTTGATCCAAGAGGAAAAAGATTTTATTGCACTGCTGCATTATCAGTTTGTTATTGTGGGGTTTAAGTTTTTTAGTATTTTTTATTTCCTGTTATCTGTGTGGGTGATGATATTGCTGACATGATTTTTTGATTAGAATGCAGGCATTTGCATCCCTGAAATATACCTCAATGTTTGAGATACGTAGTCAAGCCATTCATTCCAAATGGTTTTACATTTTGGATCGTTTTACCTTCTTACAGATAAGCCTTCTTACAGGCTTTATCATGCTTCAGCTTCTCTTGGAAGAAGTTTCCAAGATATCTAGGAAATAAAATGCACCCCTTCATAGAATAAACACAACTGATGTGACTGGAAGATAAATTTAAGTTCTCCTGTCTGCTCAGAGAATTGTCTTGCACATCTCTAAGTACTTTAAAAGATCATAATATAAGCTTATGAGGAGTGCCTGTTTATTTAACTATGCTAATTTCATTGAAGGAGGGAACATTTTGATGACAAGTTGTTGACCAGACCTGATCTTGCATCCTCATACTGACAAAAATACTCTTTATTTAGTAGCTGTGGGATCTGTCTCAGCCAGTTGATCATTCTGTATAGAATTAGTGACTGTGCTTTATCTGGAGTTACTGTGTGGGAGCTCATATCCTTCCTGTTCCTGTTTGGATTAATTGCTTGGAGATCCATCCTTATGTACACAAAGTATTATTAGTAGTAGCCAAAAACCTAGGTATGCTTAAATGAAAATTTCAGAATGGAGATGTCTAGAATAGAATAGAATACAATCATAGAATCATCTAGGTTGGAAAAGACCCTTGGGATCATCCAGTCCAACCATCTACTCTACTCTACAAGTCTGAGGGGAAGTTTTTGGTACACTGGTGTCAAGAACTGGAGAGAGATGCCAGCACGGTAACTGTGCTGTAGTTTTTGTTGGTTTGTGTTCTGTAGAAAAACTGCAGTACAATAAATAAGATCAAAACTGCAGCTGCAATTAGAGCTGTGAAAGGTGATGGTGGTAACGTTGCTTATGCTCACAAAGTTCACAGCCCTGTGGCACAGCCCAACCTCACAGGACACAGGACAAGGTGTATCTTCCCCTGGCAGGCTTGGCTTTCCTTGCTGTGTGTGTGCTGCTTTAAGACAGTACTTAAAGGTAGAATTCAGAAGAGTTGTAAGGCATCATGTATAGAATCAGAATCAAAGAATCATCTACCTTGAATCTACCTGGGAATCATCATCCCAACCCTTGCGATCATCGAGTCCAACCATCAAACCTGCTCTACAAAGTTCTCCCCTACACCGTATCCCCCAGCACCGCATCTAAATGACTCAAACACATCCAGGGATGGTGACTCAACCACCTCCCTGGGCAGCCTATTCCAGTGTCTGACCACTCTTTCTGTGAAGAATTGTTTCCTAATGTCCAGTCTAAACTACCCTGATGCAGCTTGAAGCCATTCCCTCTTGTTCTATCGCTAATTACCTGTGAGAAGAGACCAGCACCAACCTCTCTACAGTGTCCTTTCAAGTAGTGGTAGAGAGTGATGAGGTCTCCCCTCAGCCTCCTTTTCCTCATACTAAACAGTCCCAGCTCCTTTAATCACTCTTCATACAATTTATTTTCCAGGCCCTTCACCAGTTTCATTGCCCTCCTCTGCACCCACTCCAGCACCTCCAGATCTCTCTTGTATTGAGGTGCCCAAAACTGGACACAATACTCCAGGTGTGGCCTCCCCAGTGCTGAGTACAGGGGCACAATCACCTCCCTACTTCTGCTGGTCACGCTATTTCTAATACAAGCCAGGATGCCGTTGGCTTTCTTGGCCACCTGGGCACACTGCTGGCTCATTCGTGTAGATCCTGGTGAAGCTTATAGTGGTGTTAGGGTGGAGAAATTAAAGAAAGGATGCAAAAAGACATGTTTTTATTTTCACCTGGCGCTGTTGTGTATTTCTGTAAGCCCATATGTTTGGTTTGTTTTAAACAAACTCAGTGTGTGCTGTTTCAAGCCACTGTTTTCAGTGGCAAAAATATAGAATAAGATGTGATTGCTGTGTTCCACAAATAACCAGGTAAATTAAAAAATAAATGACTTGAGGGAAAGAGCTGCTACAAAACTGACACACAGCAAGTTTTCTGTTTTCCACCCTTCTCCTCCACCTCTGGAGCACTGACAATAATTCCTGGACCTGGGAAAGAGCACGTAAACAATACAGCAGCCTGCTATAAGTGAACCAGCTCAGGGGAGAAGTGCAAAAGAAAATATAATTTTAAAATATTGATGTCCTTTTCTTTTGCAAGTTCTCTACCAACTTTTGTTTAAGAAACAGCTGGTGAGGTTCAGCAGAATCGCCTCCTACTGGTTCCTTACAAGTTCCTTCTGCCTGTTACTCTGTGAAGTAGTGAGCAACATGCAAACTGGAAAAGTTAGAAAAAACTATAAATATTTTTCTCTATGCTGTTTTATTCCAGATAATTAGCTAGCGTTACAGAGGGTGCAGCAGTTCAATAGCTGATTTTATTTATTTATAAAATAAAATCTGACGATTATATATGTACTCTGGTACATTTTCTGGATAGTTTTTATGTAATTATCACCCCAGTGTCCTGTGCCCTCCCGCGCACTCATATGTTGCCGCATATTTTCCTGTCTGATCATCGCCTCAGCACTGCAAGAAGTGCTCTTCCTTTCTATCTGACTGTCACATCCTCGAGTGGTGGTGCCCTACTTTGTGGCAGGGCCTTCAGTTGCAATTGCAATGAAAACGGAAAGTAATCACAAATAATGATTTTTACTCTGGTGTCTGCCACTTTGAATACGTGTATTGTGCTCTGCGAGCTGCAAGAAAAATCTTTCCATTTATGCTTGTCTATGTAACACACACATAAATGTATTTCTTAGAAAAGAGATAAAGTGGCTGATTAAATTTTCCTGAAAACAGTGGAGAACACTTTTGCAAGAATCCTGAAAAGCCTGCAAGAAAAATGTTAGTTTCTTTTTGCAGGGTGAATAATGCATTAAAACAGCTGATCTCAAGTATTTTCCCTGGTAGCATAAATATATTTATCAAATGGATTTTAAAAATACCACACAAAGAGGTATTTCCTACTGTAAGAGTGGGAAACTAGAATGTGAAATTGCAGATATATTTGCCCTCACGGACCCTTGCTCTCTCCTAGGATCTCTTTGAAGTCAATATTTAATTTAACTTTCACAGTTCCTATTTTCCCTGTTCTGTTTTTTCTGTTTCCAGCTAATGGGATTCTAGGAAAGCATACAGGTCTGTATGTGAGGGTCTGCTTGTCATCAATACACTTTTAATAGCATAAATAGCATGTCACCTTTTTAATTTAAAACATTAGTCACCAACAATTCCGATTGTATCATTATTTTAAATGTCAACATCTAAAAGTAGAAGTAATAATGCATGGAAGCTCATGAGTTGTGAAGTTCATAGGAACTCTCAAAGAAACAAAATTAAATATCCTTTTTAAGCACCAATTCCTTACTTGTGGGAAGCAGATAAAATACTATGGTTTGATACCTTCCTGCTTCTTCCCTCTTCTAGGACACTCCATGGAAATGATATTTCCAGTGTTCCTGAAGGTTCTTTCAACGACCTGGTATCCCTGTCCCATCTGTAAGTACTTCTGTCTGAGTTCATCTGTTTGATGGTTTCAGAGTTATAAAACAGTATGCATTATTACAAATTTAAGATTATATAGCTTTTCTGGGTTTCCTACTTATTTTCCATATTCTGCTCTGGGTATTCATAGCGGATCTGTTAAAATAAAAAAAATACCAGAACCTGTTGTTATTAGTAATCAAAATATTTTCTTAAGGAAAACCAAATGAGCAAATGTGACAGTTTCCTCTTCTGTGGACTTTGTGTTTAAGAATTTCTTTCAGCGTTGTCTGTGTGAAATGCAGAGTGTGTTTTGGTCTGAGAGTGAGACAGGAAACCTCCCACAAAGAGCAAATATTAAGCAAATGTGAATTCTTTGCTTAATAAGTGTCATGTGTTTTGCATACTGAAATGTTGTCAGTATATGAACTTGTTGATGAATTGCTGCTTCAGACGTATATATTTAATCATATGGAAATTGGTCATTTCACAGCACTAATACTTCATTCTATAATTTGCAAAAATGATTAGATGTTTCAGATATTTCAGGAAATTACTATTGTATTGGTGGAGGTCCAGGATATTTTTAAATGCAGTTCAGTTGATGAAAGAACTGTAAAGACAAATAGCTGCAGTTGTTACAAATTAAACCTGAAGTGTGACAGTTGGTGCCAACAAGTTGGTGTCTGGTGAACAGAAGATGTTTTTTTCTCTGAGATGATGTGTGATGCTGCACGTTATTAGGCAATAGGTGTAAAGGAAAAGTAATTTTGTATAGCGTGTTTCTTGATTACTGTCTTCAAGTAATCAGGGGTTTGGCTGTGTCTTGGTCATTCTGTGAAGTGACTAGTTTCACAAGTCAATACGGGTATTTTCTGCTCTGAAGTTGCCCTTGTACATGTGAGTTGATGTTGATGTATACACACACCCAGACAGACAGGCAGACCTGTGCATTTGACATAAGTTTTATATCTCTGCTTCTCTCTTTGTAACCATAACATGCCCTCCAGAACACTTACCTGGACACAAGGTTCTCTTCATATTTACGTGTTTTCTGGATAGCAAATACATCCTCAGACAGTTAATTTCTGTGTAGCAGCTTTCTGTCACTGCTTCACTCTAGTCAGAAAATAAAGATATCTCAGATTGGTAGGGACAGAAATCATATGTAAGCAACTTAGTCAATTTCAGCTTCAACTGAGAAAGAACCTTCTCTGTTTCAAGCTTAAACTTTACTATCTGAGTCAGAGAAAATATTTGTTTTGCACATAATATATTTCTTCGTCATGTTCCCAGTATGGTCAAGCCATGTTATATGTTGTTTGGGAATGAAAGTCTGACTGAGCTGAAGCCCTGTACCTCCTTACGGATGCTCAATGACACCTTCCGTACTGGGAATCTGGCTTCTGAGGGTATTTTTAGAACTCAAGAGATAAACATATCATGCCCCATTTGTTTGGATTTTCCTTGGGGTTTACTTTAAATGAAGTGCAGATACAATTTTCCTGGGTAAACCGTTCACCTTAGGGAGTGATAAAAACCCCTTTGGCCCAATACAATCACTGCAGTCTATCTGTTTAGATATATGTGCTGCCAGAAATGTAGAATACACAAAGCTCAAATGAACAGTAATAAATAGGATCCATAAAATAAATAAGACCTGTCTGGGGTGTGATTTGCACAGTTGAACAATTGAATTTTACAGTGTAATTGTGCTCTCCAATTTCTTCAAGAGGTTTCTGAAACTTTTAGCAACCACAATGATTTTGCTCTTCACGTGCCAGAAAAAGCTGTGCTTATTCAAACAAAGTCATACATAATTGAAAATAAATTCATTTACAGCTCTTCCTGATATATAGATCTGCAAGGAGAAAGCATGCAATTGGGATAATTTTGAAAATGATACAAGGGGTTGCTACTCGTTAAACTCATAATGCACAGAGACCAAAATCTGATGTGACATTTGCAACCTGTGTGGCTAGGAGCAGGGTGGCTGTTGTGGCTGGGGAAAGCTGACTACCAAGGTGCTGAGCAGGATGGTCAGCCTGGACCTTCTGCATTAGTACAGTTTGGAGGAGGAAGAGGGAGGGTATCAAATTAACCCGTAGAATTGCAAAGAATTATTTGTGTAGCACAGACAAAACTATTGATTTTAGTCAGAGTCGCTTGTAATAGCTTTAAATTGCTTTGTAATTGGAAGAAAAAGCCTGAGAGCTAGATACTTCAATCAGTTTTCCCATAGCTGTTTAAAGCCTACAAGAAAATATTCACTAACTTCCTTTACATTGCAAACATCATATTGTTGTAATGTAACTATTATAATAAAATACGTGGTTGCTATACCTCATCAAAGACAGAGGAAGGTTTGTATACAAACACTGGTTTTGTGCACTCTTTATTACTTTATTTGCTTGAATCATATAATGGTGTATTTAAGCCATGACTGTACTAACTTACTTAGTCCAGGGCAATGATAAAACTGTTACAGCACTACTGAAGGATCACATACATTAATACTTTAAAAGAACCCAAAATCTTCTCAGTTAGGTCTATTCTTGCATTTTCTGTCCTCACCATTCACTGATACACACAACTGTAACAGATTCGGTTTCCCAAATACCGCCCACAAATAAAACTGACCTCTCAGCCCTCCAGGGACGCCACGAAGAACCCCTCGCTAATGGATGCTCTGTACAGCAGGTATTTCTATCAGACAGGTTTTTCAATAAACAGCTCAGATTTCTAATCCTGTTGAATCATCTCATCTTTACTCAAATTTATGTTAGATACCTGCAAAAATAAGCTGTCCCCTCCTCTGTTTCTCCACATTATCATGTCTAGAGTTATTTTAATTGACTTTGTTGTAAGTTGCCTCAAAAAAAAAAAAAAGTGCCTGAACAGAAATATCTGCACAACATTTTCAAAATGCTGTTGGTGGTATTTCATTACAGCACAAGATATTTTTACCTTCTGGAAATGTTTTGCTGTGATGGGCAAAGAAATAAAGAGAGTAAGTTAGAACTCATGAATGAAAATACAAGCATTCACTACAGTTCCTAGAAATGAAGAAAAAAACAAAAGCACCCAAAGCCACAAACAAAAGAATGGAAAGATACATGCAATAATTTCTACAGTTGTACAACAATGTTATTGGTAATCTTTTCTAGTGTCTATAAAGAAGCTGTATCTCCAATGTAGTTAATAAGGATTAATTAACACAGTAACTAGCTTTCCGTTGTCCTCCCACTCGCCTTTTATATATGGCAGTTGCTCAGCGCTAAAGTTAATGTCTTGGTCCAGCTTTCACTGCTGCGTTTTGCTTGACCTTGGACAAGTGAGCCAGTTGATCACAGTTACAGGGTCAAAAAGTCAACCCAGTAGTTTTTTTCCACTGTAAGCAATGGATTTACAGAAGGAATGGATGGCTATTTTTTAATACTGTGCTGCAGTACACATTTAATTTTGATGAATGAGCTCTAGACAGGGTTTGAACCTATGAACTCTCATTATGAATCTGTCTAGGGCACAGTGGGTTCATTAGTCACTCCAAAAGAAATGTATCAACAAATTTACTGAGGTTTCTCTCTTAATATCCTGTCTGATATGTTTTTATTTGAAAGAAGCTTGAGTTCAAAATACCGTCTTAAAAATAGTTTATAACATATGCAAAATAGTATAGTCTAAAACCCAGTTTGAAAAACATGCATTTCTTCACACTTTCAAAAATTAATTGTTTTTAAACTGACTTTTCTGAAGTCTGGACTTTGTTTGTAATTGACTGATTGCCTGAAAAGACACTTTCCTTGAGAGAAAGAATAGTATAAAGGAGTCAAGGCAGCACCTAAATTTAAGGTTAAAAGGTTTGTTTTCTTTTGGATAGATTGCCATGAATAATGAAAAAGTTGGGTGAATTATAATAACGCTATGTGAGTGCATCTACTTCAGCCATATGACCTAACTCAAGTGATGGGTTAAACAGCAAATGTGTTTTCAAAGCCAGAAACAAACTTAGGGGACATCAGGTTGCAGTTTTTAAAAGAGGAGTGTCCTCTGTGTGTATGTTTCATCTAGTGAGGACCCATTAACATGAGTCATCAGATCCAAACTCAGTTACACAGTTCACTGTTAGAATATGCTCATGAGGGCCAAAGACTTAAAAGAAACCAACGTGATAAATTTGATGAAAGCAATATGTCTGGCGATGTTGTTCAAGCACAATTGTTTGAAAAAGTGATTTATTGTTTGAAAAAGCGATTTGCTGTTAGGTATTTATACAACCTCCCTAACTTACCATGGGAAGAAAGGAAGAGAGTGGGAATACTGGAGGAGATAAATCTAAAAGACTTCCTGAATACTCAGAAGATCTTTCCCACATTTTGAAGTAAAGCGTTCCTGTAAAAGTATAGAATAAAACGTGCCTCGATGAGATCAGGGATGTTATCTTTGCTTGCAGGCCAAAATAACCGCTGTTAATTGTTTTCCACCACTAGGGCTCTAGGCACCAACCCTTTGCACTGTGATTGCCACCTCCGCTGGCTTTCCGAGTGGGTGAAGGCAGGGTACAAGGAGCCAGGGATAGCCCGCTGCAGCGGGCCCGACGCCATGGTGGACAGGCTGCTGCTCACAACACCGACCCACCACTTCCAGTGCAAAGGTAGGAGCAGGCTGGGAGGCTCTCTCTTCTTTTCCTCATACATATACAGTGCTTTATTTGTATACTCTTGGAAGCTTTCATTTTCTGAACCATCATGTCGCATTCAAGTTGCATTTTTGAGTGTTCTCCCACAAAGTGCAGTTGACTGCACCACTGGAAGGAAAACCAGCAAACCTCAGAATGGTTAAGATTCCTGTTGCTCGCAGCAGATTATATAATGGCAAGTTAGCATATAGGATGTTGTTAGAACTTATTTGAGCAAATAAATTGGTTTTGGCCTTCTACCTACCCCAGAAAACTTTGGTAAAATAAGGGTTATTTTAAAAATATAGAACAGTGGTAATTATGTACGTTTACTTGAAAACTGAGAAACTGAGAACTCTTCTCAAAAACAAGTATTTCCAAAAGCACATTTTCATTTGAAGATCTGCAAACTGCCCTCATCAACTCTGTATCAGAAAATGTTGAGTATGGAAAATGTTACATGTCTGAGTGTACGTTCATTCAGAAGAGGGTTGAGGTGCAGCTACTATCGATTAGGGGCAGTCAATGATAGGAGTATGCTGTGTTAGAGAACACTTCAACAAATCATAAGGAGCACACTAAGTAAGTAGCTTATCACTGAATGTAGATTAGGATATACCTGTATGTTCTTTCTGTAAAAAATGGTTTGGAGGTTCGCTTAGGTTACTAGCAAGTATTAGAAGATGGAGCTACATTTATAGTGGAAAAGATGGGTCAGCAGCCTCTCTTAGAAATGGAAATGAGGGCATAAAGCCTGTTTTTATGTCTCAGAGTGCCGTGCGCATTTACAGTACTGCTTGGCAGCATGGTTTTATAGCAGCTAGGATTAAACTGCTGAACAAACAAATCATGGTGTTGAGCTGGGTTTAGAACACAGGCTCCCAAGCCCAAGCTAAATTTTATTTCCTTTCAAATATATTTTTAATAACTGTAACCT
This sequence comes from Tringa tobata, assembly GCA_033628505.1. Taxonomy (NCBI): domain Eukaryota; kingdom Metazoa; phylum Chordata; class Aves; order Charadriiformes; family Scolopacidae; genus Tringa; species Tringa tobata. The sequence continues at coordinate 4,262,017 of JAHREE010000308.1, read as the reverse complement.
TATAATTTAATTACCTTGAAATGTCAGTCTCCAAACTATCAGAAGTCTTGACTATAATTACAGAACTACAGACTGTATAAAAGTCTCTCAAATTTGAAGTACAAATATACCCTAAATACTAAAAATACCAAATAATGAACCTGTTCACACAAAGTGAAACGAAGAAAATTATCATATTTACATATTAAACAGGGTCTGAAAATTAATCCAGAAAGAGAAGCTAGGTGACTCCTTCATTCTTAAACTCTGATGTATCGGTAGTTACACTCACTTTCTCTCAAAACTAAGCAGGCAACTCCTAGGCAAAAGAAAGTAAACCTGTGGTCCAGACTATGAAGAACACCTGTATCTTTTTAGTGTAAATATTAGTTTGCCCACCAGAAAGCTGGTGGACTTTCTACTATCCCAGCTGTTACCTTGGCTCACTTTATCTGTATAGGAAAGGAGAAAAAAAGTGTTGATTCGGAGGTGATCTTTGGACAAGCAGGAACTGCTTGATCTGGGTGAGTGGCAGTATACTCCAGTAAGTGCCTGGCCCTAGCAAAATTCACCTTTCCTCATCACAATACATATATTTTGAAAAACAGTGTATGATTTGGTAGTCTACCTGAACCCATTTCCCATCTGCATGTTTGAGATCCAAAGCTTTGTGCTATTCTGTCTGGATATCCGTGATGCTCGTTTATGGTAAAGCAACAGGGCACAAAACGTCCAAGGATGTGTCTGTGGTTCTGCCTGGGTCAGTTCAGTCCTAGCCTAGATGCTTGGATAAAGGTAGTGCATAGATGTCCTCTGTGACCTCCAGTAACTTTTACATTGAAAGAAGTAGTTTAACTCATTCTTGTTAAAATTATGTTTTTTGCCTGTGACTGAGCAGAAGGTTATGTCTCGGCAGAGCCAAGAAATAAAAGTATGTAATGTGCAAGTCATGCAAACTCAGCTCTGCTTTTTATTAAATTGCCCTCCTAGTTATGCAGTAGAGGAAAGGAATGTGCTGGGCTGAGGGCATTTTGCTATATGGATTTATAAATCAAATCCACAAGGGCAAACTAATGAACTACTTAACTGCTAGGAACTAACACTGTTCTTATTAGCTCCTACATTGATTAACTTTGATCTATGCCGTAGGAATAAATGGAAAATGTACACGTGTGTATTATGAAATAAATAAATAATAGAACAAATTCTGGCTCAGTGACCTCTAAATCTAGAAAAGCAGCACTGCTGCCTGTCTCATGAGCTCTCCGAAGAGCTACCTTCATGTATTCTTCGTATATTCTACCTTCGAGACAAAAGCAGCTCAAGTATGTCACATTCCACTCCCTGTCAGTGCCAGAAATTCAGATGTTATTTCCTCTTGCTGTCCTAACTCCAAGTTAAAAACATGTCTGGCATTTTGCTAGACATAAATGCAAAGATAGAAGAGGATGACAACAGTCTTTTATTTCATTTTTTGGATTTGTTACTTGTGTATTTTTTCCTTATTATTACATGTTGCACCCTGCATTCAGCGGCCCTTTACATTGCAGGTGCTTTGCAGCTGGGACTCCTTGGTACCCATTTCTGTCATGTTCTCCTGTTGGTGCTGTGCAAGTATTCAAAGTTAACAATGAAGGTTTATGTCTCATACAGGATGGTCCAGAACAAGTCCTTTACTGGAAGGGATTTTTTTCATCCCTCGTTTTGGTAGCCTTCTACAACTCCATCTTCTCTCTAACATCAAATATAAGCTTCCTTTCTTCACTTTCAGGATGTTTCACAATTTATTGCTATCATGCACAGAGGCTCTGTACCCACTTCTGATTACACAGGACTAATTTTAAATTATTTTTAGCTTTATTTCTTTAAAAATGAAATAAAATTATTTTTGGATCCTTACTGCCTGATATATTTTATCTGCTAATCTATCTGACCTTTTAAAGTGTTAGGTTTTATTTTTTACGTGTAAAAGCCATTAACTCATTAACAGTTGATATCTAGCCACTTCAAAACCACCATTTCTTTAACTGTAAATATAACTGTCTAAATCAGCTTTCTGTAAAATCTCGAAAATGAAGTATTGATTGATGTGGTACCCCAAATGTACTTATTGTTGTTTTGGTCTGTGTTAACTTTCCTGCTCACCTGCAGACATGACTACTTCTCTGGAAGTGTTCCGTTAAAAAATGTGTTTATTAAATGGTTTAAATGTGTATGCATGTATATTTACCTGCCTACATTTATATCTTTGCATATTTGTCATTGTTGAATTTTACTGAGATTGCTGAATGTTGATAATCATTCTTCTGGGCAGAAGAGGAAGAAAATAAGTTTGGAACTCTGGTAAAATTAAGGATGGTAGAACACTTTGCACCTAAATATTCCCATAAGCCTCTAACTAAATCTTTTTTATGTGTTTTTCATTTCTGCTGTTGCATCTGCACTTTCATTCTTGTTACCAGCCATAGAAATGTCATGTTATAGTTCCCTGGGGGTTGCTATTGCAGAATTTCCAGCACTGAGTGAAGGAAAAATTGCTGAAAGCCATATATATATAAGCCCACTCTCTGGAGATCCCCAACATGTTTTTACAGAGCTGATGTTTGCATGTCCAGGAGAATATAAGCATCATTGAGACTTGCATTTGATTTAAGTACTTAAAATCTCTCTAATCCCTGGGAATCCCATGCTGTTGTGTGAAGTTGCACCCACAGCATGTACATTTGTGCCAACGCAGAGTGAATACTGCATTAGGAAAAAATGTATGTGTGTGAGTACGGGAAGTATTAATTTTGTAATCCTGTTCTCTACTAATACACTGTGTTTTGCCTTTCCAGAGCCGGTAGATATCAGTGTGATGTCCAAGTGTAACCCCTGCCTCTCCAATCCGTGTAAGAACAATGGGACATGCAGCAATGATCCAGTGGAGTTTTATCAATGCACTTGCCCTTTTGGCTTCAAGGTATGACTACAAATGAACTTGATGAAAAGCAATAAAGTCTTCCTCATCCCTTCTGTTTTCTTAATTGCTGTACCACGAAAAGTCAATTTTACAGGCAACTAAGCTCAAAAGATCCCTTACTCAAGGAGATTGTGTGATGTTTCAACTCTGCCCCACTACAAATTTTATCCTGTGCAATAGGAGAGGCATTTCTCTCTGTGCTGTGACTATACAGATCAGCCTGAGCAACGTGCTGTAGTTGACCTGACTTTGAGCAGGGTGGTTGGACTAGGCAATCTCCAGAGGTCGCTTCCAACATTGGACATTCTCCAATTCTGTGACGTAAACATCCATATGAAATGGCAAGTTGAATTCTATCTTCCTTTTCATTTCTTTTCTCTTACCAGTAATAAGATAACCATTTCATAGGCTGCCAGGCCAAAGGGTAGGCAGTTCAGATGAGAATTGAGGGCCGGTTTAGTCTACTGTGACAGAATGTTGATACTTGCTAGCTTACAGCCATCTCAGACTGATTAGCAGAAAGGTGATAACTGATTAGAGACAACCATTAGCTCAGCTTTCTCTGACTTCTGAGCACTGCTGTGCGTAGAGTGACCTGTAGAGGTGAAATCCTGTAGATGCCATGCACTGTGAGCATGCGGTGTCACTCTCTTTATAACACATCAGAAAATTGTGTCATTGAGGAATGTCATTTCTTCAGTAGTGATGTACAACTCCCATTGTTAACACTGCACCATGAGAGCTTAAGGCTACTAAGACTTTGTTTCAGAGTTGATATAACTGCAAACCTAGCTCAGTAGTCAGTAGCTGAAGGCTTAAGTGTAAGTAATAAATGAGGCATGTGATCTGCTCACAGCCTGGGGGGGAATCGGTTGTTAGGGCCAGAGAAGTAGGTTGCGTTCTGTAGACTGTGATTTTATTTGCCTCGTTGGATATTTCTTACAGTCTTGGTCAGTCGAAGCAGATGCTCATAAAACACATGAGTAATAAGAACTATAGGAGAAAATAAAGAAGGGCAAAACCAGACATACAGGTGGGAACTAAGTACAAGTATCCATGTTTTGCATTCCAGGTAGGATTTAGGAATTAGTTGGTTCTGATGATATCACCATTTCCCTTCTCTGTTTGCCTCGGATGCATCCCAGATGTTAATAGAGTAATTGTGGTAGATCCCTGAAACATTGGAAAAGAGAAGATATAAAGCTTTATTTCTCCTATTTCACCCCAGTGGTGAAATACCCACTTAGTACTCAAGAATAATAACAATTTTCTGAAATAATTGAAAAAGGCATTGGAGATTTCCTCTCATTAAAAATCCTTCTACCCATTGGTGTATCAAGCAGCAACTTTTCTAGGATCTTAAAAGACCACACTGCCAAAAGTTCATTCAGCTGAAGCTAACTACTTGGTAACGATCGATTTGTCTTTGAAATAAGGGAAACTGTGGCTGTTTATCTCCTCAGGTTAATAGAGCAGTCACTGTAATTTGATGTTTAACATAAACTAGAATGAATTCTTTAGATGGGGCTAGGTGACTGTGAGTATAACTTGAAAAGTGAAAACTTTCAAAACTAGCAGGAAAATACATAAATCTTTGTGTATGCCTTACTCTGTAAGGCACGTATTGTGGAACAGATATCCAGGTAGTTCAAAGCAGAAACGTGTTTGTTATGAGCATCTTTTTATTTTTCCTTAGTTTTTCTCTTTTATAGTGTTTCTGTATTAGCAAATGCAGCCAATGCTTTAGTATAGGTGCATTTATACTGCTAGAAGACATGTTTACAAAGGGAGGATTTATTAACAAGAATAATCAAGAATAATCCTGTAGTTATATTAGCAATCACTTTCTAGTGTACATTAGACCTCAGTATGCATAGCTTTACATAGAAAGATTTTGATAAACTCTTGAAGCAACTCAGTTTAAACATCTCATAGAGCATCCAGCATTTCTTCTTTCTCACACATTCTCAGGTGACATTCAGTGTGTAAATATAAAACTAAAAACCACTTGTGTGCTTGTAAGCACCGAGCTCTCGTCCAAGCATGGCAAAGAGCAAACAGACCCAGGCATGGCACTTAGAGCAGAGTTTAGAAATACTGCCTGGATAACAGTACAGGAAGAATTGGTGGAAATTTAATAAGCAAAAAAGAACTGTGTGTCTTTACCACAGGTTTTTGAATAAAAATGAAATTTGACAGGTCCAAATGCAAACCATATGAAAGGAGCACTCTATCTACCACGCAGTTCTCCACCAGAGATTCATGCTAATTCAATAACAATACCTTGCTTCCTTCTCACCAGCCAGCACCAAACAGCTCTATCCATCTGGAAGCTATTTCCCAGACCTTGATAAATTGCCCGAAATCTGCCCTCTCAGCATTTGTTTTTCCTTGTTTGATGTAGTTTTTGAAAAAATCCTGTGTGGAAGAGTGCATCAATAAAGTGCAAAAACCACCCTTTTTCCAAATGTAAGTGCATTCAAATGAGCTGATGGCTTTATAATCTTCCCTGGAAAGGGACAGACAGTAACAGACCACTTTCTGGGGTTCCTGTGCTCATTAGAGCCTTCAGGAAAAAAAAACAAAACACCACAGCCAACTCTCTGTGGCTAAGAGAAAGCCACCTAAGTTACCAGTTGCCAGGCTGGTGCCTGGTGGAATCAGGAACTTCTATCAGTTAACTGTAGTTGCAAAAGCCTGTAGTTTTATTTTTCACTATCCCATTGATGATGGCTCAATCTCTTAGATTTCATGATCACAAAACTGTTTTTGCTGTTGAGTGCATACCTTATGGTGCTTTTAGCAATGTGTAAGGCTGCCCCTGATGCATTTGAGTAAACTTAAAAGAGAGATAACTCAGGGACCACTTGAGCTGAGAGGCCAGTGGCCTGGGCAGTTGTGTTTGATGCCAGAAGTATAGATTGCTCACTTAGGAGTGGGGAAGGCTGTGTGCTGATACCTGTCTCTGCTGCTGCTCTTTCCTCAAAATGGGTGAGGAATGTGTTTGCTATAGATAAACCGTGGTTGAAACAGAGGGTTTTTTGGTTGTTCTTTGGGGACAAAGCCCCAAAGACAGTGGGAGATGGTGTGAGAGTGCCACCTACGGCGACTGGCAGGCTGCACAAGCCTGAGCTCCAGGGTGCCACCAGAGCTGGCAGGAAATGTCTATTAATGTTATGAAACTTGTGTTTTCATATTCAACACAGACATAGGTGTAATTATCCAGCGATTTTTTTTTTTCCTCTTCTCTATAGCATTCTTTGAAGGATTATTTAAATAATGTGTGTGGTTTAGATTGTGAAGTATGATTACAAGTTGAGAAATGAAGCTTTCTTCTGCTTTAAATGCTGCTGGCCACCTGCAGTGCAAGTGTGTGTGAGTGCAGCTGGTGGCTGGTAAATAGATAACGGTACCGTACTAATTCATTTACCCTGCAGAGTGTGTGGCTTTTATGTATTCCCATTGATATTGTAAAATCAAGTCGACGTGTGTTAGAATTCAAGAGAATAATCAAACTTGCAATCAATAAGCCATTGAGAGAGGATTTACTTGAGTAGCTGTAGTAAAAACTAAGGTTAGTGAAACCAGCAGGCGGTGTATTTGGCCATTGCTGTATTCTGCAAACGCCCTTTTGGATTTTATGGCTGATTTTTGTGTCTTTCAAACTTTTTTTTTCTTAAAACTGAGGTAACAACAAATGAAGGAGAATAATTTTCTTTCTTCCAAACACAGTTATATTTGTAGCACTGGGGAAAGAGGGTTTAAAATACATCTGTGTTTGGTCTGATATGAAAGAACATTGACAGCCTGGAATATGAAATTCAGTACCTGCCTAGGCATCACCACAGCCTCTTGGATCGCTCAGATAAATGGGATCCTGAGCTGTTGGGGTGCAGAATGTTTGTCAACTCTGGGTTCTGCTGTTACCGAAAGCTGTCTGAAACGGGAAGTGAAGATTGGTAAAATTAGTATAGCACATGTCCCACACTTCAGGCAACAGATACTGCTGCGTGTCTGCGGGAGAGTTGCTCAGTAAATTTTATCCAACTCCCTTCACCTCCCTGTTGAGTTCAGCCAGTGTCCTGACTTTTCTAGCAGCACTGCTGTATCTCGAGGGTTCAAGCAATTTCACCAGTCAACCAGAATGACAGATACAATTGGAAAAATCCTGGGTAAAGCTCTTGGGGTTTGGAGAGACAGTATTCTTTGCAGCCAGACTCTTGTGGTGGGAGGCATTAGAGTGAAGCCAAAATGATATTTAGTGAGGAAGCTGGCTCCAAAGTTCTGCTAGGAATTTGGCTCTTCCTCCTCCCCACCCCCTGCGCCAGGTTTTTGTCCCTGAAAATACAGGGTTAGAAATTGAAAATCTCGGAACGAAGTGTCTCTGGGATATGGGGGATTCATGTCTGTCACATGTTGTGCACAGCTATCACTAAAGTGCCGGCACTGGAGCGGGTGGATGTAGCTGAACGGAAGCTGGGACTGCTCAGCACAGAGCTAATAAGGAGGTTTTATCAGAACAGAGCCCGGACCGTTCGCGTGGACTTTGCTGTGCTGACTGTCACATTCACTCACGGGGTGCACGTGGCCTCGCGTGTGCTTGGAGCACGGGCAAACGAGGTTTGCTGTATTTGCATGTTGCGGTGCAGATGTATTTCCGTAGCGTTACATGACTAATCTGTCAGAGTCCTAGAATAATGGCTGGTTTAGGAGTATTCAGCATAGAACTGATCCTAAAATGTAGATATGGTAGTGTTAGCTCATGCACAGAGATTCTGGCCGGCTCTTACAGCTCAAAGCTGAGACAGTGCAAGTTTATTCTAGTGGGCCAGTTTCTCACTTAGTTATGCTGATTTGGGTGGGGTTATATGAATGTATGGGATGAGTGCATATATGCTGATGCATGCCAGCTGTGTGAGAGTCCGTGCCTGGTTTGTCAGGCTAATACTGTTTGGAAATGTAACTCTGTGCTTTTGTTTCTTTGGATCTATTAACATATGCATGTAAGTCCCCATATACATCAGTCAGTGCACAAATAAATCCCCGAGTTGGAATTGCAAAAGGAAGAGAAGTTGGAAGAAACCCTTAAAGCAGCCTGCCCTCATCCACGTGAGAAAGGAGAGCGAACGTTTCTGCCTTCACACGTTACTCTGTCTTGGCCTCTTTCCTCTCCCAGTGTCAGGGTCGGGGGGACAGACAGAGGAATGTAAACTCAATGCCAAGTTTTCATATGAAGAAATCAGTGCAGCAAAATACTGTTTGTGTGAGGTGATTCTGCCTTGAACTTTCATTCTGATAAATTTTCCTGGAGCGTGTGTTTGTGTGATCTGGGGTGTTTTATTTTCTCTTTGTTTGTTTTAACCATACTTAAAATACTTATTAATAAATGTTGAAGAAGCGTTTTCCACTCTTGGTAAAATAAAGCAAAAGGCCTTTAGGGATGAGAGGTAATGGGTGGCCACGTAAAATGAGTAGACCTATATTTGTGTATGGATTTTTAAGGCAAACACCAGTGTCAGCAGTAGGTGGTTATAGTTTCATGTAATGCTCCTAGGGCAGAAAAAAAAAAATGCAGAAATCACAGTATATTTCTTGTGTGTTCTTATTCCGTAAATCTTACTGTGCATCAGTTAGACTCGTGCTTCTTTCTTTTTGCCCTTTCTATTATAGTAGGTCAAAAGAAAATGGAGATTTACATCTAGAAGAGAATAAAAATGAAAGGCTTAAAGAGGGATTACCGCCACAGTTGCTGCCTGAAGGTGGTGAGGCATGCGTACACCCACCGCAAGCCCTGTAAGAACCATCGTAATGTATTGTGGCATGCCCTAATGAGAGCTCTTAACAATAAAGCCAACTCCGAAAAAGTATTTCCATTTTTGTTAGGCCAGCGAGAAAGCAGATGTTGAGCAGCTTCAGGCATTTGCTGTGTTTGTTCAGCGCTGAACCAGGAGTAGCTGCTGAGCAGTTCAGGTGAATAGTAAGCCATACCCACAGGTGGGCACCGTCATGTTCCTTCTTTTGTCAGTGTGGATTGTGTCCCCCCCCTACTTTGTTTTTACTACTGTTTTTCTGGTCTAGTTCTAAATGCCTTAAGAGACCAGGCTTCCAATCTTTCTTTTCCCAGGGTAAAGGAGAAGTTTTTATTGGCGCTTAGTCTGAATTTCAGGCTCTTGTTCTTATGTTTGCCTGGTCCTATTACGCTAAATAATAATTTTTCTTCCTTTGTGGTTTGTCTGTCTTTCAGGTGATTGCTGGTTGCTATAACTCTGCTTAATCAAGTTCTTTTTAACCAGCTCTTAATTTTCTGCATCCCACCATTTCCACATAATTGAATCAGTTGAAGTAGTTGGTCACAGCTGAATATCCTTATTGTTAGACTTTCTTGTGATTGTCTGTCATCTATTATCCTTGAGGCTTTTTTGGCATTGACTGTGCTTGACAGCATGACTTTTGGGTTTCTTTTGTTGTCCAAGAACATGAACAGAGGTTGTCCTAGGAGGTTAATTGCCTTATTTTCCACTTTCCTTTGGGGATGATGGAATTGGTGAAGTTGCAGTAAGCAGGCTAAGCAGAAAAGAAAACTTTCTTTATTGTGTGAGAGTGGACTCTCTCCTGTTAATAGAAATGATATAATGCCAGACTAGCTTGAGAGTTAGTGGATTACTGTGAAGGGGTAAGTGCCTGTACACTGCAGGTAAAGTTGTACCAAAGCTCTCAGCACTCCAACCCTGAGCTGGTGCAGGGCAGCTGCCTGTCCCCGTGGCTCCCCGGGGTCCCCTCCTCATGCTTCTGAGTGCCTCTGAAATAAATGTTGTGCTCTTGCTCATTATCACAGGGAGCATGTTTGATTTCTTCCGCAATCTGAAAAAGTTTTTTTTGCATGTCTGCTTCTGAAAACATTGCTGCTGCCTGGGTTACCTGTCACGGTTCAACCCACTATCAGCTGACAGCCTCAGTTTATGCCAGAAGGGGTTGCTGGTATCTTGGGACTAGCAAGTCTTGCAAGGGGAGCTTTACACAGTTTCCACAAGCAGAACAGATTACACTGACATTTTTGCTGATATAACATGTATTTCAGCGTGAGACCTTTTATCAGTACAGAGCTTTTCCACACTAAAATGCTGCATCCTTAACAAGACAGGGATACACCAGCAGAAGTTTCTTCAAATGGACTGTGACTCTTCCAGCATCTTTAGCTCTGTTTATTTCAGAAATCTAGAGAGCTCTTTGGAGAGATTTTCGTAATCACATAAGCCCTGCCTTATGTTAGATTTCACTGGGTTCCTGCATGTAATGTGTCCGTCTGCTCCCATGCAGCCTGCATTCAAGTAGCTTAAGTATTAGGCACAGATTAATTGCCTTGAGCAACAAGTACAAAACACAACAATTCAACAATTACATTTTCTTTTATTTCTTATTTCTTATTAATAGGAATTAAGTTTTCTATACAAATGTCCAAAAGTCTTTATAACTTTTTCTACAGTGTTCACATTTTAAAAAGAGCCAATGCCTTTTGATAGCCTGAGAGGGAAAGTTTTGTTGTCTATTTAACACTTATTTTAAAATAAGTAGGCCCTTAAGTGTTTTGAGGGTACTAAAAACATTGTTCTCACACATTAATACTGGTTGAATTAGAGACTACATATGAATATTCAATGCCCTTTTCTACATCAAGTATTTTGAGTTGGATTTTATGTACAGAGGTAAACCTGTGCAAAATCAACTGTTTTCAGTGTCTCTGCTTTATCTTCTACATCTCCCAAAACATTCACACAGCAATCTGCATCAGCTGGTTGATCAGGTAACCTTGGAAGCTCCATAGCACCTGGCCTGTCCAGTTTGGCACCTCTGGACTCCCTTCAGATAGGTGCTGTGTGAATCGGCTCTGTGACAGATTAATGACATTTCTTCTGTTATTGATTAAAAGCCCAAAAGACCATTGAAGCCCAAAGTGCTTGTGTAAGGAGAGTAAGGACAATCAGGATTTACGTGGTAATGAATGTAATTGCAAAATAAACCTCAGATGTCCACTGAGAATTAAATTTCATCCTCATAGGAGAAGAACCAGAGTTTTTAAAAAGTAATATGATGAATCCTTGCGCTTTGACTTTGACAGGCATATTCTTCATTACTGGCTAGAGAGGTAATGGAAGGTGTATTATACCCTGGAGGATCATAAATCTTTCTGATTTAAATAAAATGAGGCTTAAGAGAGCAGAGTTCGCCTAATTTACTATAAATTCACAATTGTGATTTATTAACAAGGACAAGGAAGTCACTAAGAAGTGCTGCTGCCATGCTCAATTATTGTTCAATCAGGTGCCAGATGAAGCTAGACTGGCATAGGAGATAATGATATAGTGCTGAAGAGGGTGGGGTATAAATAACTGTTATCTGTATTTTTACTTCAGACACTAACACTGTGAAAGTTTTCAGAGGGATTTAAATCAGCCAAATGGCAGGTGATGGCAGCAACAAAACCAATTATCAGTGTATCTTCATAATCTATCTTCTATGCCATTTAGCAAATAGTATTTATCTTGATGCTTGCGAGCAGGGGCCACTTTTTGTTGTATTGTTGTGGCAATGTAAGTACAGCTGTATAAACAACTATACTGGACTAAAAAAAGAAAGCAGAATTGTCTAGGTAAATTCAAATTTACTCTAAAACTTCTTTCAAAAGTAGAAATGGGTGCAATTAATTACTTTCTCGTGTTAAAATAATTGGGGTCTAAACAGCAATCCTCAGAAGGTACATTTTTATTACCCCGTTGGGGTAATGACTTTAGATGACTAAAAAGAAGTAGTTCCTCACCGCTCTGAGCACCCTAAGCCAGAGGCATCCAAGGCCTGGATGTCTGGAGCAAGGTCTGCATTCAGAAGGAGGAGTCACAGCTTTTTGTGAACAACAGATGATAAAAATCTTTCAACTTCCACCTGGCAATCTAAAAGCAATCTGATCCAAAATTGCTGTGATATTACCCTTGCCTTGCCAAATAATTTGTATATATGCCTAAGCAGATGGATCTAACGTACACCCTGCCAGCTCTTGTCGTTGTTTGACCTTGCCAGGGAGCGTCATCTACACCTTTTCCAGACTCTGGCTTAGCCATTATGTCCATGGCCAGAAAGAGCATAAACAAGGAAATAGTATCACTGAAGATCTAGTGAAGAACTTCAGAGTACTGTATATAGAGATGAGTGTGTAAGCTGTCTTACATTTATCTTAATATCAGTTATCAATTAAGAAATCAGTTTCAAATGGTTCAATTTCTAAAATAAGAGTAGCGTAATTCCCAATGCTGTTTTGTTTAGCCCTTGCTGCAAAAGGATTTAGATTAATTTTATGTTTTAAAGTTAGTTTTTTCTTCACTCAATTTGTAACATCTCTAATTATTTTATAACTAAGTGTTCCCTTCACAAAGCCGAGTAGCTGTGTTTACAGTGATCACTGAGGTGTCCATCAAGTCCTTCATGCTGCAATTAGCGTAAGATGCCATGCTGACATTCATAACTTGCTTTAAGATTTGCGGTACGCATAAAACTTCTCCTTTTCACAGTCATTATTGCAAATACTGGGTTTCTTTGCCACGAAAGGCTCTGAAATACACAATTGTGAATAGAACTTGAGCAAACGTTTCCTACCAAACTTCTAACCTGTGTATTTGCTGTGTAGCTGAATTCATGGCATCGTGTTTCTTTGGTCAATTATGCCAAATTCTTCTTGTTTCTCCTTTGTATTTATGGCTTTTAAATGTGTTTATTACAAGGAGACTGCTGAATACCTCATCTTATTTCCTTGCTTAATTTTCTAGTGGAATTGAAGCTTATGTGATAAAACTTTGTAAGACACTTCTTTCCCTTCCTGCCCAGGGAATATTTCAATTTACTCTCCAATTGTGACTATTTATAACAGGGGCATAAGGACTTCAAATGGTAAAGAAGACACTGGTAATGATGCCATTAGGTAAAAGATTGTAGCATCAGTTTATGCCTTATTGGATAGCTGTATGGCAAAATGTCAGGAAAACCTTTGGTCGTACTTCTAACTTTAGTAAGCATGCAAGAAGCAAAACTCAAGTAAAAAGTCCATTCAAGAGTTTAAACTGAATTCTTTTTCTGTGATGAGTGTCTTTTATTATTTTTGGATGTTTTTTCCTCCTCTCATCCCATCTCGTCTTGTTCTTTTATATGATTCATCAGGAATCATGACTTGTTTGCATACTACATTTAGCCCTTCACTCTGCTACTAGACCTTTGCAGGTCTGAAGACATGAACAAGTCCCACTAGCACAATGCAGGTGGAGTTTTAACACACGAACAATCAGCTTACATCAGAATTGTTCAGAAAACTGCGTTTAATAAAATACTTCCCAAGCTCTGTGGAAGCAGAGCAAAGCTATACATAGTGGCTGTAAGCATCCATTTTTTCTCAATTTCACAACATTAGGAGGTTGAAATTTTAAAGCTGGCAGATATTTGTAAGTCTGAATAACATTCCTGAATACACACTGGGAGAACACAATGGACTTCTCGGTTTATCTTTCTGTGAATTTTTCATGAAATGGAAGGTTTTCTTAGCCTTTTCCCTTAATGTCATGATTGCTTACTAACTTCTGACCAGGACACCCGTAAGACCAGTGTATTAACGTTTCTGAGACTGAGAGATGCGTGTGGGTGCTTTACATCCACTATTGTAAAAATACTAGGTTTGCAATACAGTATCTTTGTAGCAGGTAATTTTGTCTGATTTCCCTAAAAGCCTTAGCTGTGTTTAGAGGTTGATGATTAAGTTGTTTATGAAAATTTACTAGCTCTTAAATTAAAGTCTCTATCAACTCTATTTGTCTTTGTCTAGTATTTTTACTAAACACACGAACACTACCATCTGTTCTCTACGTATACCATCTAAATAAAATTTGTTATGAACACATTGTATACAGTTAACAACTCAAATCAACTTTGGTATTTCTTTTGTATGACACATTTTTCCAGCATGCTTTAAAACACTGGAGTCATAGAACAAGGCTGTAATTGTCTGGAAGGAGGTCTCTATTCACAAGCCATTGAAGTTGGATAGACTTCTGCCTGTCCGCAGGTGTCTTCATCGCTGGCTGGATCGTGTTTCTGCTGCAGTCAGCAGGGATAGTGTTCTACACTGGGAGGTTTCTACCTTGTGCCTGTGGTGAGCTCCCTGCTGCCACGTCTTATCTGTGCCCGCTGCCATTAGAAATGGGTGAAAGATCACATTAAAATGGACAGAGGTCAAATCTCTGCCATGCAGTCTTGAATGAAGTTCTCAGTCTCCATAAACAATACTCAATTGTGAAAATTAATTAAAAAAAAAAAAATCACAGCAGCGGTTTTTATCGTATTATCCTTCGTTCTTCCTGCTGAGGTCCCTATTAGTTTTTGCTACTTGTTCTTGGGTGTTCTACTAATCATGATGTAATGTTTTCCAGTATTGGACACTTATAAAGGCTAGAATTTGGCACACTCTGACTGAGGAACAGCTTGTATATACACTAATGCCCAGTGCGGTTAATTACTGTTGAGTACGAAATGAAGAATTGACACTTTCTAAGTATGGTGGATCGTTTCTGTTCTCATTTACTGAAATATTGAGCTGGAGCAGCCCAGATAAAATCTGGACCAGCTGAGGTATTTCAGATTTAAAAAGGCAGCTGGACTCTGGACATATATGTCTTCTGATTAGTTGCAGAAATTTTATTTTTCAACACCTAATCCTTTCCTCTCCTGCAGAAAATGAGATAAATTATGTGAAAGTGTTTTGGATCTGTTGCTTTCCTATCAGGCTAGACAAAAATTTATTGTGGCTTTAAAAAGTTCTAGAAAGAAAATATTGCATGCAGTGGGACCTTCATCCTCTTTCTGTGAATTGCCAAGGTAGTCAGATCTTCTTGCCTGCCCTTGAAACAAGGTCTGCACCTCTTTTTCTGATTCAGACTTCATTGAAAGGCTCTTTAGTCTTGAAGCAAATGTGCAATATTCTCCTTTGTAGTGATTTTCAGGGAATGCAATTCCAAGAGTTTTTTCCCAGCTCACAGATAAATTAGTTTTAGCGGTGACAGCAATTCCATTTTTCCAGGAAGAAGGTTCTTACTGTAAATTGAGACTAGAAAATTGTATTATTCATTTGAAAGATGTTTCCAGAATGTCTTTTAGGCTGTTCTGGGTAGTGACAGTCTTCGACAGAAATAAAATCTGCTTTGCTGTGGATTTATTAGTACCAATACTTTCTGCAGCTTCTCTCAGAATTCTTTGTTTTTCGTAGTCTTCTGTGTTAGAGGAATTGTAGTTGTTTTGTGGGCTCTCAATGTGCTATTGATAAAGTCAACTCAGAGAAGATAGTCCTCAGAGAAGGATTGAGTGCTGTTTGCCCATTTATCACAATGAGTAAACTGAGTCAGAGAGACTCTAATTTTCCTAAAGCCACATAGCAACTTAGTGTTGTAATTAAGTCTGATTCAGCAGCACATAGTAATCAGTTTCCATGGTGCCTGAGGCCCAAGAAGCCAATAATTCAGCCATGTTCAGTACAGAAATGAGAGCTGAGACAAAGTCATGAGAAATTTCATGTGCCAGTGAGAGAGACTGAAAATGTCTCGCTCTCATTTTAACATTTATCTTTATTAAATTTTTACAAGAACATCCGAAATAATCTGAGTAATTACAGTAGACGTGATGGGACTGTTTTACACGGTGTTCAACTGTGACAAAAACCTTCAGAAAAACAGATGCCGTGGTTTTTGCTTTGCTTCTTTCTGTGCTTCACTGCAAAGGGTGTAATAGTGTAGTGATACAGGGATGAAGGGTTCATATGAAACAGAAATAACTGGCGTTTGTGAAGTGTCTCTAAAATAGCCGATTCTTCAAGGACACAGGAAAAATATTTGTCATATTAGAAATATAAAAAATGGCATCTTCCAGTTTCGCTAGGGTAACGTGGTAAACACAGATGGACAAACGCAGGCCGTGTTGCAGAAGGGTGGCAGCAGATTAATGTAAATGCTGCATGGCTCGCATCCGTGAAGTGCTGCCCACCACATGGTGCCAAAATAAAACCTGCGTGAGCTTCCCTCGGCACGTTCCCAGTTCTTCCCCGAGACATTTGGGGGCTCGGGATTTCAAATGGAGAAGGACAGGCTGTTTGGCAAGCACAGCAAGGATGAAGCAGAAACCCTCTCTGCCAGGCCTTGGGAGAGGTCTTCTCATGCTGCCTGCACTGCTGTGTTGGGGGAATGAGCTCGGAGAGAGGCTGGGGGTTGGCCAGGTCTTTCTGCTCTTCTTGGGAAATGTTTCTCTTCTGATTCAACCGAGGAAAAGGATGTCCCTGTTTCCCTGCGGTTGCACAAATTTTAAAATGCAAAGCTGCTTCTCTCTGGGAAGTGCTGGGGACAGAGCCTTAAGAAATAGAGCTTTGTCTCCCATTTCTGTAACACAGCTCCTCTGTGATGCTGGAAAAAAGGATAATTACTGTGTGTCTCAGTTCTTCTCACAGTACGATGGCAGTATGTCCTGCCTGACAAAATACTGAAGGTTTCAGCAGCATTTGGAAGACTGAACTGTGTAACACATGAATGGGAGAGCCTGGTGCCAGGAATGGGCAGATCAAATCAAATCAACTCTGTGGAAAAGTTCACACTAATAAGCTGGTTTTGTTTTTTTAATGCCTTGGTTAGGCTTAATTGAGGCTGCACCAATTTCAATACAAGCACACCAGAGAGAAATTAAGATTGCTACTATTATTTATACAGTACTTAAAACATGAATGGAGCTTGAGCTTTCACAGTCCTTCACCTGCTGGCTTGTCACCTCCCAGCTGGGCACATTGCTGGAAATGGGCACAGCGGTCAGGAGACGAGCATGAACCTTGTGATCAACGTAGGGTGTAAGAGAGAGAGAGGTGGGCAATGATGAACAAGGGTTAGAAAGATGTGACCAGCCTATTTGTTCTTCACACAAGAGCAAGATTTCCCAAACATACGCAGCCATAGACAAATTGATTAAACCATCCTGGTGCCGTTTTCGTGAGAGATCTGCTCCCTTATAACATAAAAACACATGTAGTCTTGGTTCAGTGAGCAGCTAGGTTCTTTTGAAAAAAAGGTGTGGAATGTTTTCCTTGTTGAGATCTAAATAAACCTTTCAAACAACTTTGACATAAGAACATGAGAAATGCCGTAATGGGTCTGTTGTGCATTTACTGCAGCGTTCTGTCTCTCATGGGCGCAGCAGTTTGAGGAGAGTACACAAGCCTGGCCACCACTTCCCTCCAGTTCTCCCAGCACCCACCATCATCCATTTAGGGATGTCATATCCAGTTTGTATCTACTGCATGGGAATTTGTCTGATGGCTTTTATACTATCTTGACTTCAAAACCTCCTGTGGCAGAAACATCCCAGAAGCTCATACTTCGGAAGAAGTATTTTCTTTTTATCTGTATTAAGCTCATCTTCTAACATCAGTAGGTGACCCTCTACTGCTGAGAGATTTAGTATGTGACAAACTCTGTATTCACCGCCTCCATCATTTTGTAAACCTCAATCATATCAGCCCTATCAGTTCTCTTTTTTCCAGACTGAAGAGTCCTAGTCTTTATAGTATCTTCTTCTAAAGTAGTTGTTCCATCTCCTTGAACATTTTGGTAGTCCTTTTCTATGCCTTTTCTAACCCTACTGTATTCATCCTCAGGCAAGCAGATCATCATCAGGTATATGACAAGTAAAGTGTCAGGCTTCCCAAAGTCTATTCTTAATTCTAATGTGATGGTATATCTTAAGTGAGAACAGCAAAGTCTCAAAGCGAGGTGGAAAAAAACCCAACAATTGATGCTCTCATGTGCACTATATGGCTCAAGCATCAAGATGCTTCATTTTGATGTGGCCATCATAAAAAAAATGAGACTAGAGAAACTATCCGAGTGTCCACTGTTCCAGTAGGAACAGTGTATGTAAAGTCTGAAAAGGGTTAGAAGCTGTTGCAAATTCAGTAGAAAAGGGAATGACTTCTGACAGGTGTTGTCAGCAAGGAAAGCTGCCCGTGATAGGGTAGTGTTCAATATTAATACACAAAAGTTAGAGCTGTTACAGACCAATGTCACAGGCCGGCATCTGCCCTCTTCCTTTAGAAACTTACCAATAGATACAGCATTGTTATACCTCTAAAATAAAATGTAAATAATGGTTTTTAAACCGAGGAAAAAAAACCCACCCCAGAAACCTTGACTGAATTCATGTATTTCCTGAGATGTTTTTCTCCTCTTGATTGCAGTCATGTATCAGCTTTCCGGTAGATGAGCTGGCAGAGGGCCTCTGCTAATGGGACCTTTGGTAGAAAGATTAGAGAGATCTCTTGAACTTCTTGTGATTGTACAGATCCCTTGAGTATTGAGGCTTTCAGGTGTCTTTATTCCACCCTACTGTCTGTGTAATTGAAAAACAAGACCAAACTTTTTGATGTATTGACCAATTTTACAAATACCTTGTTCTAATCAGCAGACTATAATGTTCGGAGAAATATGTCTATGTCTTGAAGAGCCAATAAAATTCAGTCGATAACAGTGAAGGTTGTTCAAGCTAGTGAAGTTCAGTTGGAACTAATGTATATTTTAGGGCAATCTTTAAGAAGGGAACTTTAGTGAACGATGATATCTCAAACAGGAATTGGTGTGTCGTGTACAGAAATTTAAACTGCTCCCACAATAAAACTGAATTTCTCCCCTTAGATTTTGACGGTGGGCAGTAATGAGTATGGTGTACTGTTGCAGGGTTTAACTGAGCACTTGGTAAATGCGGTCAAATGAGCGCTGACTCCATATGGTCTGGTGCCGACTGTGTGTGGCCTTCTGCTTACCTTTGGTCTGGATTAATTCTTTTCATTGTAACTAGCATTAGAGATTAAAGCGTGTTAGAGTAATGATGAAACCAGCTGTTTCCTTAAAACAGTCAAAAGAAAGAGTTAACTAAAACCCTGAAACTGAAATGATTCCAAGATACCCACCAGTTCCATTGATCAGAACATCCCTGCCAAATTCTCTTTTAAGTAATGAATATAGCTGACCATCAATAAAGAACATTAAGTGATGTGATGGGTCTGAAGACCACAGACCTCCTCTAAATGGTGCCACACGGAGGGTGATGGAGCAGGAGGTGTTAATTCAGATGACATGAGTCTTATTAACCTTGTTTCTTTTGAATTTTCCCAAATAGGGTCGAGACTGCAGCGTGCCCATTAATTCTTGCATTCAAAATCCGTGTCAGAATGGAGGGACCTGCCACCTCACCGAGGCAAATAAAGATGGATTCAGGTAGTAACACAAAGTTCATTTAAAATGACATGATAAAATTAAATGTGTTTCTACTTTGCATTAATGAACTATAATGGCTACTTATAAAAGCTGCTGCATGTGATGCTTCTATTTGCCCAAGAAAAAAATAAATCTGGCTTCATTGGTGGCATATTGTTTCCTCTGAAAGCGGCTGCTTTAACTTTCTCATACTGGAATATACACTTAAGAGCTATTTTGAGTGTTATCTGTATGGTAATTTTCCTTGGGGCATTTCAAACTCACATATAGCCTTTTTTGTATTTGTAAAGTAAGCGTCTGTTGCTTGACAACCAGATGCATAGTGTTTTCATACTGCAGAATCTCGTAGACAAACAGGCTTTAAAGAAACAATTAAAAAACATGGAGAGATTGCCACATCTTGAGCATTGTGCCTGTAAGAGTATAACCTTTACAGCTGAACATTATGGATTTCAGTTTTCCCACATAAGTAAGATGTAGCATAGGCGGAAGTACTCCAAGAGAAGTCCAGAAATTTCCATCAGGTAACTGGGAGATTTTTGCTGCTATAGGTGCTACTTTACAGCTAAGAAAATACAGGCTTGAGGCTTTAGTCACTAGTTGTCATTAAAGTTGATAGAAAATATTTTGTTTAGAAAAGAATTGCTGAAATTATAGATTTGGTCCTCGGCATTTATGCTATTTCTTGCACAAAATATGTACAAAAGTGAGGCAAGCTGTTGTTTCAATCGCAGATACGAAAGCCTCACTTCTGAAAGCTTTTATACGTTACTGAGGCTGCTGCTTTGTCTTCTCCTATATATAGCTTCCTATTGGTGACAGCTGGAGGGAGACACTGAATTGCAAGGTTTATAAATGGTGTAAGCAGGGAGTCAAACTAGAACATTTTTTCAGTGTGATTCCAGTTTGGTTTCAGCTGTGATTAAGACTCTTCCAACTGGGGTTAACTGTTTGTTAACCAAGTCAGCAAACCCATATCATCTCATGTCAGAAAATAGGATTTTTTTCAAAATAAAAGGTGAAAGGTCCAGGTGAAAGTTTTGGGTGAGTGACAGGATTTTAGGTGCAGTGGGAGATTAGTACCCCACTCCTGTTGCCCTACTAATGGTAGAATGCCTTTTGTTTTTCCAGCAAAGCATTGTGGCTTCTTTTTGACTCCCCAAACCCCTCATTTCTTTGGTAATGAGGCTCCAAAAGAGCTTCCATTTTGCCCTGTGGGTGGGATGAGTGGGGAAGCAGAAAATGGAAGAAACGCCCCAAATCTTCTCTCTGTCTCTGTGCCTGCCTACCCTCAAGAATTCTCCTCTTAGAGAAAGAAATCCAGCACATGCTGGACAGAGAAGGATGTTGATGATATTACAGTGGAAAAGGGCAGGTTGATGGGGATGAAGGGACACTGTCAGGTGGTCTTCGGTTTGCATTCCGTTCTGGTCACCCTCTTAGACAGCTTTTTCCAGCTTGTGCCAGAGCAAAATTGTACCATATTAGAATATCTGTTTTCTGTCACTCAGTACTTATTTTTCAAAAATGTAGCTGATGTTAAAAATGTGCCAGTAAAACATTTTATAATATCCATAATACTGGAATGAAAGGCTTCAGTTTATATTTTGGATGAGGTTTTTCTTTAGCATTTTAGTTTTGTTCTATGGTAGAAAGTAAAAAGTTTTGAATGACCAGAAATAAAAGCTACTGCTGAATTTTTCTCATGAAGAATTTTACAATTTCAGAGGCTTTGCTTCAGTTCCAAATGAACATAGTTTTTGAGATCCTTTACAAAACTGCAGGGGTGGTTTTGTTGCTTGACAACATATGAAGCTTTTTAGGGAAGATTTCTGCTTTTATAGTTATTTATATAGTTTCAGTTGGTCTAATAAAAGACACATAAAACCATATCTCATCAAAATCTCGCTTCATAAAATTGAATGTTCAGCTTATGAATTGCTCTATTTTCTCTCCATGTTTTTAATTCAGTCAGTCCATAGCCTCAGCTACTCTGGAGAACCGGAACGTGGGGCTTTAGCATGTCTCGGAGAAATGTGGGGTGGGGATGGAACAGCCAGTGAAGAGGAAGATAAAGAAACATTTAGAAATTTAATTTGGTTGGCCTGGGTTTTCTTGGTGGGAAATCTCCTCTCCAGTGGATGGCAGCAGTCAGAGTTACGTGCATATAAATTGTATTCATCAAGATGGAAAACGTTGCCTTAGATTATATGCTGTGAGGAAGTGGATGTCAAAAACATTTTCATGAGAGGCCTCCTTGGATTTTTCTGTTGTGTGGCCTGTAAAAGAAATTATATCTTCTGTATATTCTCTTCCCTAGGGAAATATATTCATACACAAGCTCTGCTGCCAAACTTGTCAAATCTTTACTCTTGTAAAAAGGAAACTTAAGCCAAAGCTCTCTCCCTATGAAATGCCAAGCAGTTTAACTCTCAAGTTTCTGTAGCCTTAGACAAGAAAATTACCTTTTAAATAATGCTAAGGTGGTGATGTTCCCCAGGCAAAGGCAGGAAATTCATAGTTATGACTGAGATTCCAGCCTGACTTGCCCGCTGTGCCTGGTACCCACAACGGCTCGCAGCAGCGGGGGACTGAGCCGCTCAGATTTGTTGTAATAGCAAGTCCTGGTGGGGCAGCCGAAGGCCAAAGGTTCAGCTGGAGTTCTTCAGTCCTCCTTGGCATCTTTTATTCTTGCCCTTTTTAAATTCTGAGTAATTTTCACATTCTCTTTTTTCAGGTAGGGATGACTTTTGTATTGAAGAATAGTTAAGTGGCATTGTGCAGCCCAGGGGATTAGAAACATTAAATTCTTCCTCTCTTTGAATGGCTCCTTCTAATCTAATCTATGTCTTCTTTGACAAAAGGTTACCACAAATGTGCTTATTGAGACTGATAGAATAAAACGGTCAATCAGACACGTCCTGGTCATTTAGCATGTCTGTAAGTGAGACTTTGACAAAGGAGGCAGAGCTGTCAGCCCTGCTTCAGTTAGCCACAGGCACCCAGCTGATCTTTGATAACCTATGGTGTTGGGAAACAAAGTCCCTGGGTTATTTTAACTTTTTTTCCATTAAAAAAACCCTCTGTTTTCCAGAGCATTTTCTTTAGCATTTTCAACAAACTTTAAGTTCTCTCATAAATGTAAAATCCTGGAACTCATTAACTCCCTGGTGTTAATTCTGCCTAGTTCAAGGGAAAACATTGCACTGCCAGACTTACAGGCTACTCCATTGGGATGTATCTGTAAAAGGCTCCTTTACCAAAACCCTGTAATATTCCTGAAAGAATTACTATCTCTGTGTAAAAGCTGATTTTTTTGAAATGTGATACACTGTATGTATGCCTATGTTAACAAGCAGATGCTAAACTCTTTCATTAGAATTTTGGGGGAAAATAACTTGAATGGGATAAACTTATAAAATCGGTAGTATACTTAGGCTCCAAAGGTTTACCCCCAAAATTTTGTCATTAAGTTCTGTGTTCCCTTGCACCTTTATGAGGATAATGGTGGTTTGGGGTTTTATTTGGATCTTTATTTCTAGGAAAGCACAACACTAACAGAAAATCCCTACACTGGAGGAATAGGGAATTTCGACCTTTATGCAATCACAGCATCTTAGAAAATAACTCTTTCCTGCATGGCTCCATTGTTTCTGAGGTCCAGATGAAATACTATCTCCCACTGCTTCGCTATTTAGTCAGTACAAAGTTTTCATCGTTGTCTCTGGAATTAATTTTCTCTCTCGGTCAGCTGGAACCCAAGTTTGATGACCTTCAAGTCACTCTGCAAACTTCATTTTTCTTCTAAGCTTTTTCTGGGAAAATACATACAAATAGTCCCAAACTGCAACTCCTTCAACAAATGGTTCAATCCGGGTCCCAAATTGTATGTTTTATCATTTAATTTCGGTCCTCATATTTAGCACATTTGAATGCAAATCAAAATAAAGAATCATACGTAAGCAATAATGTAAAGACTCCCTATAATACATAGGGACCAGTAGCCAAATGTCATCAATTATGCTGACATTTCCTTCAGTATGGAATGTGTCCTAATACTAAGCAATTGTATGTTAACAATCCCATATGTATTGTTACTAATGGTAACTCTACTGAGTTGAACCATTACTGTATAGTATTTAATAATGTCATTTTTAATTGCATACATCCAAGCTGTCCCAATCCTTTTGTGGAAGGAAAATGGTGTTATTTTCACATAAAAATAACCAGCACAAAGCCACTCTTGTTGCTTTTCTTTAAATGGAGAGAAAAATTTGTGCTCCCAAACCGAGACCTTGGATGCCAAGTTGCAGCCTGGAACATATTTTTATGGCTGAGTTATAAGCCCCTGAAAAAATGGGGTTTTGTAATCAAAGAGGGAGACATGATGAATGTGCCACTGTATTTAATTAGATGTCTTTAACCCCCTCCCTGACACTTGCATTGCCACAAAAGATCGTGTGCCAGCTCTTCTTTCTTATCTGCCTCCTGTGATCCCCTGGATCATTGCAGGGTCAGCAAGAGGACATATTTTATTAGTAATAATGAGCTTGAGACAGGAAAAGAAACTATTTCTTATTGATTTATTGTGTCCTAAATTGGATTTATTTGAGCAGTTTGGTTTTGGTTATTCATGGTGAAGGTTTTCTAACTCTCATGACCTGTGAATGGTCCCTGCAGAACTGAGTGAAGATGACTGTTAGCATGTTATCTATATACCTGTTCTGTACCCACCTAGAAGATCATACTGTTGTGGTAGCTCAAGACACATTCCCTACCCTTTTTTCTTCCTCTTTGCTATTCCTTAGTTTCTGAGGTTGCCCATGTCATTAAGAACGTAACTTTATCCTCAGGGTCCAACCTAGGACCTACTGAAGGTGGATACAAAGCTCTGCACCATCCTTCCCTTGAGAGTCTCTGCACTCTGCTCAGTCTGTGGCACACAAGAGCTGGAGAAGCAGATGTCATGCTGAGAGCAACCAGCCCAAAGGTGCTGCAGTTTTCTTCACAGATTCTGAAAATCTCCTATTTCTCCAGGGCATTCTCTGTCTCAACCCCATGAGACTACATACAGGAGGAAAACCACCCCATGTCCACTTTGTCCGTCTGAGCTGAAAAAAAGTAGCCTGCAGCTACCTCTCTATTGGAAATTCTCTTGGTTTCAGAAAGCAGTGGATGGCAATTAGTGTGACTGCTCTGGTGCTTTCTGGTTTTCGTCCTCGTCAATCAGTAGTGCTTTACAGTTGTTCAGTTCCTTTTTCTGCCACCAGAACTTGCATGGGAAAGGAAATGAACAGCTGAGTGAATGTGTAGCTTGGACTGGAATTTGAGAAAACACAACTTCCCTTCCACACACACGCTTTCTGTGACTAGTGAACGGCAATACTGACAACTCCAAATATCATTGCTGGCTTCTTAGAAGCCACTGAAATGACTGGAGCACTTAACACATGTTTTTAGACTCTCATTTAGGAAACTGTGGCGTCCACGTCTTCATCACTTACAGCTAGTTTAAAATATAAGGGTTCTCTTAGCAACCATAACTTCTAGATCCAGAGAGGAAACTGAGATTGAAAAAGAAAAAATTAAAGTCATTCTTCAGCTACTTAGTTTCTTACACTCCCTCTAGGGACCATACATCACAGTCTTGTGAGAAAAAATATTTAGTGCAATTATTCTTCAATAGTGTCCACATCCTCACAGAACAATTCCTAGCTCTGCCATTGTTTGTTTGTGTTTTAGTTGAATTATCTAGACATCATCAGTTCTTCTACAAATAGATGCTGGAGGAGCTGTAGAAGTACTGGAACCTTACTGCACTTGTAAAAGCAGTCATTTCCAAACATTTCTTGTTTGGACAAGTGACAAAGTGGTAATGAGAAGAAAATGTTCATGTCTGTAAACTCAATTCAAGCCGTTGTTCTTTAAAGACAGTGAGCTATCTACAAGCTGCCAAGTCACCATATCATTGTGCAGTCCTCAGTAGGCAAGTATCCACATACTCACAAAATCATTAGCAGAGAAGCCAAGGATTTGAATATTGCGATGAGTGTTTACTCTCCTGCCCTGGAGTTGCTTACTTGAATTCAGGGCTAGGGTTATCCACAAAGAAAGCAAAGGGAAGCACGACAGAGGCTGTCTCCTGCTGGTGCTTTTATGTCTCATGTAAATAATTACATGACCCCATGAACCATCAGACTGCATCCCTCACCAAACACATAGGGTTAATGTGCTCTGTACTTCACAACAGCAGTGAACTTGGCTCCAGCAACTCACTTTTATATGTTTTTATTTCAGTTTTATACCTCAAACCTCCTGCCCCTTCAGATCCATGCTAACTTTTATTCATTTTTTTCTTTCTCCAAAGCTGTTCTTGTGTCCTTGGGTATGAGGGGGAGAGGTGTGAAATAAACCCAGACGACTGCGAAGATAACGACTGTGAGAATAACTCTACATGTGTGGATGGGATCAACAACTATGTCTGTCTCTGCCCTCCTAATTTCACAGGTAAGAAAGGGCCACAAACAAAGAAGAACAGGAACCCATGAGGAGTCCCTTCAGTGCCTGAAGGGGAGGGTCCAAATGCACGTTTATTTTGTCCATGAGTGTATAATTAAGCAAGAATCTGGTCCCATTTTAAAGCAATCTGGGTGTCTTACTGGAAAGGTGATAGTTCTACCAGTACTGCAGTACACATGCTCACAGACACGGCCATTTTTCTGAGTCAAAATACTGATGCTTCATTGTAAAATACATTTAAAAAAACAGTGAAGTTTAAGGTGTCAGAGAAATTTGTACTTCGGCACACGCATTCTGTAAATGTATTTCAGAAATATTCCCAATACTGAGCTGAGTCTGATATACATCTGTTCTGAATCTTGGAAAATAAAAATAGTTCCTGTTTAAATTATTGTAGGAAAATAGCTTTTGGGGCATGGCTTTCACCTGAGACCTCAGAGGTCCACATTTATTAAATAAAATGAGCCTGACAATGTGCTGTTGAAGTTCATTATCTCCATTTCACAAGTGGAGAGGCAAAGGCTGTGTAAGATGCTGCAGGCTCTGTTGTAGTCTTCAGAGTGGATCCATGGCAGTTAGCCCACCTCGGCAGATGTGCAGTCACCTGCTAAGCCCATGGTGACAGAAGCTGGTAACTGAGTTGGATATGGAATTAGTATCTCCAGCGCCCATCCTGCATTTCAGATAAATTCCTTCCTAAGCCTTCTGCGAGAGCAGAAACCCTCCTTACTGGAATCTAAAAATGCTTTTTCTCAAGTCATTACTGGAGCATAGCCTTGACTCATTCAAACTGCGTTAGCACGACCTTCCTGGCTCAGCGTGGAGTGGTAAGGAAACACCTGCAATAGTTCCTACTTCCATCCTTTGAAATGGGTTTATTACCTTCTAAGCATGGAGAAGTAATGAAGGGCTTCTTGTACACTGGAATATATTACATGTCAGGGGATTTAATGAGGATCAAGCTTGAGTGGCTGAGTAAGGCAGGAGGAAAGCTTCTAGAATTTCCAAACTCTTAAAATACTTTTGTGGCTGACACAAAGGAGGCCCATGTAAATCTTTAGCTGAGAAAAGCCTTATGACTTGAATGTACATTTATTGGAGTTCTAAAATGATCTTTCTGCCAAAAACTGAAAAGCTTCAGCTTAGCAGAGTAAAGAGTTTTGCTTAGAGGATGTTGAGCCCATTGTGCTTACTTGTGCGCTATTTATGTGAGCTGTGCTTGGGTGGTTTCAAACAAAACTTTATACAAGGAGGCGGAGTCTTTACATCTACAAGAGGAAATATATTTTTCCAGCCAAGAAAAGACATATCTAGCAAGGAACTGAACCTAGTATGTATGCAAATGTGCTTTCCTTTTCACAGGCACATTGCAGATTATCTTGGGTTTTGCAGAGAATAAAGACAGGAAAGAACAAGATCGGGATTTCTTCTCAAAAGGCAGTCTGGATAGGGGCCAGAGAACTCATATGATATGGTACTTCAGAATCAGTTTTGACATCATTTTAATCAACTTCCAGCTTTTTTTTTTTTTTTAAATCTGAATATTGTCTGTGTTGTGCTTAACCTTATTGGCAGGATTTTGTCAAATCCTAGACAAGCCCCCCCCACCTCCCAGTCTTGCAATGTAGGATACACACAATTGTATATACCACGCAATAAGTCTTCGCTATCACGGTGCGGGCTTTAGCTTTGACTACAGAGCTATTCAGTTGAGACAAACTGAATTTTTGAAGAAGAGCAGGAAATACTTCTGGAAAACATCATATGAATCATAAGTGAAAAAGATTGCAACAATAGGGGTGTTGCTTAAATTAGAAATCTGAAGGGTTACAATAGTTCATGTTGCTTAAAATTAGGAAGAATTTAGTGAACTGTGATAAAAGAATTGCTTTAACCTGCTTTACCTCCGTTTTTGAGGGGGTTATCTCATCAAACCTGATCAGTCACCTGGAAGGACTTGATGCAGTGCAGCTGGC
Source organism: Tringa tobata (assembly GCA_033628505.1). NCBI lineage: Eukaryota > Metazoa > Chordata > Aves > Charadriiformes > Scolopacidae > Tringa > Tringa tobata. The sequence continues at coordinate 4,234,250 of JAHREE010000308.1, read as the reverse complement.
TGGGCTGAAATATCCCTCAGAGGTACACCTGGCCCTCTCAGAGCAGAAAGGAACAGCATAAAATGGCTGGAAGAATTGAAGCCATCAGCCAAACAAAAGTTATATGCAAGCCAAGCAAATCTGAGCCATGGCTTTAAGGGTCTTCTAAGAGTTGAATCCAAACACAAGAAAGTGGACATCATCTGAAGCTGCTTGATTGAATGAACAGCAGCTGAGGAAATGCCTTGGAAGCACATAAGCACATCGTGAAGAAGCACTTTGAGGGGATTTGTGTGTCTGACCTGAAAAGAGAGGCTTCTATTGACCAAAGAGTTTGAGTGGTCTCCTGTGACATCCAGGGTGTCTCTGTGTATACTGTCTTTAAATAAACCTTTTTATACTGAAGCAATCCCTGAAGCTACTATAGCAGTATCTATTAGAAAAAAAAGTAGGTGCAGATGACTTTGATATTGTGTTGAATATGCTAAGAATAGTGAATGCTAACATTTCAGAGAGAAAGCGGGTCACTGGAGGAGCCAGGAGTACGTATTCCCATGCTCAGAATTGCGCACTGAGCTACCTGCCTCCCTCTGAGGTGCTGACTGTGCTAAACGTCCTAGCAAACTGTGTGTGCTTCAGAGTTGCTAAGTGTATGGATTTTACCTGTATTTATATAAACAAAGAATGGATGATGGTGGGTACTTCCCAGGGAAACACTTGTTCTGTAAAGTAGTCTGGGGGACAGTGAGGTCTCAATGTGATACTTTGCCTGAAAGACCAGTGATATCCATAGGCAGGGTGTATCTAGTAGGACAGAAAATGTAGGTAATATCTCTTTGTGTTGTGCCCAAATGTTATATTTAGTGTTGTTCACAATTCACGGAGCAAGTTGAGAGATGAGAAAGAAGATTAGAGGTGAAACATGAAAAATATTAGGAGATTGAGAATACATCTTGAAGATCTCAAGAAAAAAAATATTTGGCTTCATAAGAGTAGGCAAACAGAGCAAGTATTTTTTTGCCCTCTTTTTTCTTCTGTTCACGAACACTTGTATGGAGAATAGAAATTTCTTTAGAAGCTTCATTGGCTGGCCTTTGTGGCTGAACAAATCCAGACCATATATTTCTATCAATGTAATTAAATAAGAGTTTTTTATCCTAGATACAAACTGGATTTCTCAGCAGATGCTGTAGTTAAAACAGAAGTTAATTCCAGAGTGGTCTGTCTTACACTGGAGATCAGACTAGATGTTTCTGTAGTGATAATCTGTGAAGTTTTGAGTAACTTTCAGACTGTTGGTTATAGCTGTCTGGCTCAGCTATTGCAGATTCCTTCTTTTCTCGACTGTAGAGGTAGGCAGGCTCTGGGAGCACTGTGAAGTAGATAGGCTGAGTCCCTCATCACTCTTGTGGTCTGGGATGCCATAATACTGGTAAGACTGCAATGATACCAGAGTAAACACTGCATGTGTGAAATAAATGTATGTTGTAATGCAAAGAATAGTCTGAATACAGGCAGGAAGAAGATCCAAGAGCGTGTGTGTGTGTTGTTCTGCAAGAAATATTTAGGATCTCCCTTGGTTTAGTTGACTAATGGTTAAATCATGATTGTAAATTTTATGTTCCTAAATGAAATGCAAATTAGAAATGCATGTGTTGGAAATGTTGCCTATTGACAAAGTTGTAGTATCCAGGGTTTGGTTTTTTTCCGTACCTTAGTATTTTCCTACTTTATCTTCTGTCTGTTTCGTTTTACTTGTTGTAGCCTTTTTAGGAAACAGTATCCCAAATAATGATGCATCAATTGTGCTTTCATTGGTTGGAATAATGAAGTCCAAAGATCTTTCTTCAATTAATAACTTTTTGCAGTGTTTTCCTTTAAAAATTTTTGACAGTCTTTTCCTCCACTCAAAGTGGATGAAAAATAGCCAATTTGTTAAGTGAGTGCTGAGGGAAGGAATTTCCCACACTCCAGCCCCATTTCACTTACATTAAAAAAAAAAAAAACCCACCCAAAACCCCCACTCACACAGTAACCTCTTTCCTACTTCCTTCCATCTAATAACTTTGAAACAATGTGCAAATACAAATGGATTCTATGAAGCAGGTAAAAATAAGTTAAAGAAGACAAAACTGAGAGGGAGGGTAGGCAGATAGCTGATTGCCATAAAAAAGGTTCAAGCCCTTACCTGCACCACCAGGTTTCCTCCCCTTTCTTAAAATCAACATTTTCAATGTTTGTTGCCTGTATTTACATAACCAAACCAATACTAACAGCAGGGTTCTGATTGCTTTTATTGCCAGCTGATATCTTATTTTTTCCTCTCCTCACCTGCTTAGTTTAATCCCAAAGCTAAATTATAAACATGCATTTGCTCCAGGATAATCATGTACCCAGAGTCCAGCCAGCCCTGAGGCCTCAGCAGTCTCTGGGCTGCTTTACAACCTGGTGGGACCTCTCCATGGATTACAGCTCCTCCTTACAGTCTTGTAGGTTTTCCTCCTCTGCAAAAAGAAACCTATATAGGAACATTGAAAGAGGAAGCTATGAATTAGAGCAGTCACCCTGGTTCTTTTTCTTTTTGTATTTTTCTAATTTTTGTCTTTAACATGGCCTATCTCCAGCTATCGATATAAACCTTCTGCTGTCTCCCTGGCTCTGTGGTTTAGAAATGTAGGACAAAATTAATACAATTTTTCTCTTCCATTCCTTCTTTCTATTCTCGGTTGCCATAGACTAGACCTTCTTGAGAGCCCTCACTGTTTTGCTTAAAGCTCTAGATCCAAATATAGAACTTCCTACCTCCGAAAAGAGATCCTCTCCTCAGTCTCCCTGTCCTCTGTGCTCTCCCTTGAAGAGTGTCCAAACATAAAGGACTAAATGGGCTGTATCGAACATGTACTAGGTACTTTGAATGGCTTTATGCTTTACCTCCTAGTTTATTTAGTTTTGCTTGTTTGCTGTGACTTTTGCTTCTTCCCATCTATTTGATTTAACCAGAAGCAGAATTTAACCAAAAGCTTACGCACGAAAAAATCAGGAAATATTTCAGGTTTTGCTAAGGATCCTAAAAAGCCTCAGCAAATAGCCACACCTCTTTGTTCTAAAACCTAAACAAACAAAAAAAATTAGTGGCTTCTACTACTGAAAATAGGTCTTTTCTAAAATACATGGCATCCCATGGTGGGGAGAGGGGGGAGCAAGTGTTTTAAAATAGTTTGTTTCCCTGGGAAAAAGCTGCAAGCAGTTTGTATCACAGGAAAAAAAAAAAGTCTCTCTCTCTCAAAAGAGCTAGAAACTATTTCTGGTTTTATGTGTTTGGAAGAGAAGGCTAAGATCTATTTTACCTTAGGGGACCTTGTGGTGTCCTGTGGTAGATGGTATCTGAGATTTTTGCAGTTGTGCTACTTTTAGACAGAACACTATTCACTGGTAGTGATTATGGTCCCTTTCTCTGGCGTATCTGATTGTGGTAACGTTTCCTGGCCAAAGCCAAGCACTAAGTCAAGCCAAACAACTCTGGAAGAAAGAAGTAGTGTGGTGACTTGTGGCTGACACTCTTCGCTGGACCTCTCCAACCCATTTCCCATCGCTAACTATCATGAGGCTGATTTGCAGCAATCCTGAGATGGGCACCATGACAGCTGAATGAAGCTGAGGAGGATCATTGAACCATAGGTTGTTATTTGCCCCTTGCGAGTTTTTAACTACGTGTTTGATAGAGGAACAGGAAGGTTTTAGGTAGCATGGTTCAGCCCTGTGGTTCCACAAGGATATGGACTGCCCAATAAACACTGAAGGTTTAAATAAGTACTTAACTATCAGCCTCTTTTAAAATTCTGGAACTTTAGCCATAATTTCCTCGAGACAGAGAAAATTGTGGTCAAAGCTTGGTGTGTTTTCTTCCTTTTATTTGAAGGAGTTCTGCCTTACATGGAAGTTTCTCAGTTTAGTTACTTGGCAAATGTGAAGTGAGTTTGCTTTCTGTGCAAAAAATAAAAAGGCACCCACATTTCCCACTTGTATGATCATGAATGGGAAGTGCTGGAAGAGCTGGAAGTTTTTAACTTTATTCAAGAGCATAAGCCCATTTCCAGCCCTGCTTTAGTAAGAGAGACCCACACGTCATTGCTATCAGATTGGACTCTCTTATCTCATTATACTGGGGCTGAAGGAGGAAATAGCACAGTGCTGCAGCCTGTCTTTAGTCTCAGTATGGGTGTGCTGTCATGCTGGAGCTCTCAGCTCCAGGATTTCCTCTGGTCATATTCCCATTTGTAAAATGTAATGTGTCATGTTTGGGAACCAGATACACTGGAGAATTTCTCTTTGTTCATCAGGACCATGGTGTATCCCTAAGAAAATGGAATCTCAGCTACTACTGTCTTAAAGGATGGGTGGAGTGACTATCAAATGGGATTCATGGTTCATTAACTCCAACCTCTGAAGAAACAGATCAGAGGATTAGAAGTTAACCACAAGCCCATTACTTGCCTGCTTACTGGCAGGTGGTGCATAACTGCATAGTTAATAAAGCTGGGAGAAACAAAGTCCGCCTGTGGACAGTCAGTGTATTCAGCACTTTGACACCACAGTGATGGCCATGTTAGAACTGCCGGTAGAAAATAAGTAAATCTTTCTGCTTATAAAGTATTATTCAGAAGCCTCTGTTAGTTCAAGGACCGTATTGGGTTTCTGTGGCAAGGTTTTGGTAGCAGGGGAGGAGGGGGACTGTAGGGGTGGCTTTTGTGAGAAGAGATCAGGAGCTACTTCCCTGTCAGACCTGCCACTGCCCAAATCTGACCCCAACTGCTGATGAAAACATATGAGAGAATCAACTATGCAGACCTCAAGGTCAGTGAAGAAGAAGGGGGAAGAGGTACTCCAGGTGCTGGAGCAGAAATTTTCCTGCAGCTCATGGAGAAGACCACAGTGAAGGAGATTGTCCCCCTGCAGCTCATGAAGGGGGCCCCACATCAGAGCAGATATCCAGTGTGCAGCCTGCGGAGGACCCCATGCCAGAGCAGGTGGATATGCCCTGAAAGAAGCTGCAGCCCATGGAGAGCCCGTGCAAGAAGCAGGCTCTTGGGAGGAGCTGCAGCCCATGGAGAAGAGCCCATGTAGGAGCAGGTTTTCTGGAAGGAACTGTGTCCCTTCATTGTGTTGCTGAAGACCTGTATCCCATGGAAAGGGCCCATGCTGGAACAGTTCTTGAAGAACTGCAGCCTGTGGGAAGGACTCACATTGGAGAAGTTCATGAAGGACTGTATCCCATGGGAGGGAGCCCAGGCTGGAGCAGGAGAGCAGTGTGAGGAGGAAGGAGTGGCAGAGACAAGGCGTTATGAACAGACCACAACCCACATTGGCCATCCTCCATTCAGATGGGCATGAGTCTACAGTGTGTCCAGTGTCCTCTATGCCAGCCCTGAGATGACATCTCAGAAAATGTATGGCATCTCAAATGTGACTGGCTACACTAGGTTGTGTGAATACCTAAACTGATCCCTAATAGATGCCAGACAAATCATATAATTGGAAAGCATCCATATGAAGTAGTACTGCTCAAAAACATTGGGGGTCCAGCAAAATTAGGATCTATTGCAGACGTAGTGGTTCTGAGGGATAAGGCTCTATGCAGGCTACCACCTTGTAAGAGCACTGCAAATTGTCTGCTTTAGTTACTGGTTTAGGGTATGCACCGTTGTGGCATTTATGATGTTGAATATAATTTTTCGTACTTTGGCAGTGAACAGAGCTGGAACATATTCCTTGTTTAAGATTCAGAAATAGTGACAGGAACATTATTTCTCTACCCTGATCTTGTTGTTTAATCAGTTATCCCTTTGTTTAACCTCAAGATTAGAGATAATTGCTCTTAAATTCTGAAAAAACAAGCTACTTTGGGAATCTCAATGTAGAGTCTAACTTCAAATTCCCACTTAAGATGCCAAAACCTGATATGTGAAAAGTCAGATAAGAGTTTTTAAAGCATTAACACAGAATAAAAAGCATAAAGTAACTTTTAGTTCTTTGCCAGCTAAATATTGTGGGCCGTATTCAATAAGCAAGAGCAAACTTCATTAATAATCCAGAGAGATAATTCTTCTACAGTGCACTCCAGGTAATTTCTTTTATGTTTTTGGTACCCAGCATGGCAGCCGAGTGCATTTGCTATGGAAGGATTTTGACAGGATTTTCTTCATTGGAATTAAAGCAGTTTAGAAGGGAAAAAATCATTTTTTATTTTCTAAGATGAGCCTCAGATCTTTTTCATCAAACTTCAGCAGCATTCCAAACTGAATTATTTTCTCGGCAGCATCCCTACTAGTATTGGAGGAACATCCTGTGTCTGTTCCACCCAACAATTTTTAGGTTCTGTGTTCTCCTGAAATTTCCAGTTGGCACTGACTTCATTTTAATAACTGAAAAGAGAGAGGGGGAAAACACGATACAAAAAACATTTCTTCCGATACAAGTTATTAGATATAAAATGAGTAATCTCTTATGAGAAAAACAGTACAGTGTTCTTTATTAGCAGTAAAGAGAAGACTTCCATTCTGACTTACCTGGCAAAGCTCGGAAAATTGCAACATACTCTTTAACCACTCAAATACGTAACTTCTCCCTGTGCAGCCTGTAAAAGTTTGTGCTGTGGATAAAGGCCAGGCTTTCTTCATCCTTTCTTCACTGTAAGCACTTTCCTTTTCTGAAGTAATATTGTGAAATTCTTGACAGCATTTTTGCTTTTAGTCTTCCAGGCCTTACAAAAGCTTCTCTCACATTAAGGATGACAATATTTTCTATGTTGTTTTATCAATTATTTTATGGATACTCTGAATGAGAGAACAAAGTATCACTCAACTGACACATTAAACAAAAGAATAATAATCTGACTCATTGGTTGCTAATTGGTGGTCTAGATTGTCTTTTCAGAACTGAAGTTTTACTTACAGATAAGTAAGGAAAATACTATTATTGCATCCAATCTCTCTTTTACCGATTAAGGAAAAATAGCGTAACTTGGATCCTGGTTTTAAAAGTCTAATGTGGCATGAAATAAATAGCTCTCATGACAGCACAGAACGGAAAAAAGAAAGATGATTATTAAACTGTGTGTAAAAGTCATCTTTATTGCTCTATTGTTGTTTTGGCTTCGTTCTGAGACGTGTGGAAGGCTACAGAAAAGCCTAAGCATGTTTCTTGGCAGCTCTTCATAAGCAGTGAGTCCTGTGAAAAGTGAATGTGGAAAGCTCCATGAAATTCATGATTTTGCTGAAAAATTAAGACCAGGAAAATGTTGCATGAGACCAAAAGAAAATGTTTTGCCGTGTTTTATGGAAAACCAATGAGTAGGAAGGCCAAGGGAAGTAGTTTCAAAGGGGCAAAATACCTTTTGTATTGGTTTGGGATTTTTTTTTTCTCTCTCTTTTTTTTTCCTTTTTTTTTCTTTTTTAATGCATGAGAGAGCAGCACTGGGAGATCCACCTGTTAGTGTTCCACTTGTCAGTACAACTTTATTCTAACCTGAAAGTTGCCTTTTTTGTGGCAGACCAGACAGCTTCTTTCATCTGTCTAGTGCTTGCTTCTCACAACCAAGCACTAACTCCCAGCACATTACCACTGGCCTTAAGAAGTGTGAAATGCAGTGCCCACACAGCTGAGGATGTGCCTGTCTTTATGTAGATACCCTCTCCCTGTCACACCTCAGTTCTACAGACCACAGAACATTATTGACCTAATACCTCCAGCTACTATGAAAAGTAAAATCTGATGGCATAAGTGGTTTTCCTCTTGTACATCTGACATAGTCCTAATTTGTTCTTCACTGGGGTGCATTGCATGTTGATCTGTTCTCTTCGACTTCAATGAGAGAGACTGTGTCTTGATGGAACAAAAAAAACAGTATTTGGGATAAAAAAAATTGCTGAACTCATTAGAAAAGAAATACAGTTGTTGTTTTCCTGTCTTTTATATAAGCACTTGAGAAACCCTTGTGTACCTAAATTGGAGCTCTGATTTGAGAATACACAAGAGAGAAAAATGGGGAGGCTGGATTGTTTTCTACATTTGGGAAAGCATTACACTGAAGTTTTCTGTTGTTTTAGCATGATCAAATATCTTCCACAAAGAGAAATCAGTGCTGCTAGCAGTTGGCGTAAGATTAATGTCCAGTTTGGTTTTAGGTTCACATAGCTATCCAATGAGAAATTTGGACTAGACCTTTAATTGCTGCACAGAGAAGCAGCCCTGTGTCACTCCAAAAAAAAAGAGGATCAGATTTTTCCTCTGATACTGACATTAAAGCGGCCAATGAATATTGCACTCTCAGGTCTGAGGGCAGATTTTTTTGGCCCAGATACTTTCTGAGTGAATAAAATATGAGAAAGTCTTTGTGTAGCTGGTGCCTTGGGTTTTGCTTTTCAGAAAGTGTTTTATTTCCCTGGCATGCTTTCTGCAACATCTAGTGAACATTGGTGGAGCCTGAAATAACGTATCAAGAAGAATTTTCTTCCTGAGATGAGGCTGCTCTAGTTGCAAGGCATTCCCAAGTGAGCTCCCTAATGAGTGATAGATGGGAAAAATAACAGGAAGGATCCGTAAATGTTCCAAGTTTTGCATGAAAAATGATAAATTTTTTTGGATGCTATGTTTGGTACCTAGCCTAGAATTCTCCTACATTTTGATAGTGGTGCCTTCAGAATGACACAGTGAGTCATAATATTTGACATTTGGGGAGATTTTTACTGGATCTCAGAGCACTTGTCAAGACTGTTGAGAAGAATACTTTAAGAAGAATTATGATTTCCTTTGAGAGTTTATGAAACTGTTCTTATTTTTTTAAAGACTGTTTCCTTTTCTTCAAAACAAGCAAAAAAATAGAAACTTCAAAAGTATGTATTGACCATTTTTAGTGAAAAGATAGTCAAAGGCATCTATCCACGCTATTTTCAGTTATTAACTGGCCTTCCAAAAATATTTCCAGCTTTAGGTCATTGACTTCTTTTAATCTCACCAGCCAGTTACTTTTTTTTTCATATTTTTTTTCACATAAGATTTGTAACACCCAAGGGAGATGAGGCATACCAAGAGAACGAACTGGCAGTTGTCCAGGCATCGTAGCAAGTTCTGACCCGCTTGTGTTCATGTCTGCCCAAAGGCCAAGGGAGCCTCTTTGCTTCTTAGTGTTTGGGAGGGTTGGTGGGCTGTGGATTTGGGGATTGCTTAGTAAGCAGGCTTATCTCCAGCTCTGCCACCTCAAAAATGTGTGAATAGATGTCCCAGATGACAGCTGTGTTCGTGTCTGTAAGACTTGAACGTCTCTAGATGCTTTTGAGGAGTAACAAAGTACAACGGCAAACCTCAAGTCCAGTGAATGATCTGTGTCCTTGGTTCCCATGGATTTTTAGCATTCAATTTCATTGGCATGTCCCCCTTCCTGAGCTGGATGTATTCACTACGTTTGCCCAAGATTTGTCCAGGGCTGTAAAAAGACTTGGTATTATTTAATAGGGATGGTTTCCTGGGATTCCTTGGCTCCAAATGGGATTGATTGTCTGTTAACTGATACTATCAACAACAAACTGTCCACTGCAGGTTGCCACGCCAGGCTTCTCTGGTGTCGCCAAACCCAGCCCACTAAAAGTCATGAGGGTACATGTGTCACAGGAATATAGGATTTATGCTGGCAGTACCCTCTCTCATGCCTCCAGGGCTTGTGTTCTTGCTATGCTTTCTCATTTATGCTTGACAACTCTCAAAAGCGGATATATTAGATGTTCTGTATTTGAAACATACAAAAAAGAGAGTGATTTGTGCAAATACATGTTATACTTCCATTCTAATATGAAGAGTCAAATAAAGAGCTATGTAGCTTGTACTGTAGGGAGGCTGGAGATGTGGGAGAAATAACTTGGAGGAGTGAGCTGAGGGTGTTAACAACTTAAACCGTACCTGTCACCACCAGAGACATCCTCAAAATTGTGCGCTCAGTCATCCCTGCCAGATCACCAGACTGATAAAAGATGGATGGTGCGGATTGGCATTTTCTATCTGAACTTTGATCTTTGTGGTTTGCTTGGCTTGTGTTTTCAAGTGTTTCTCCGTAGCCGCTACAGTTAGAAATGTAAGGATTTTTGAAAATAGAGTTTCTCCTGAGACAGGTGGAGCTGCAGCCTCATGAAAATCCTGCTAAAACATTGCCAGCCCACCAGTGCCTCCCACGTTATCCTTTTTCCCACACTATCCACATGGCTTGTGGCTCATGTGATGGTGCGTACCATGTATAGGCACACAAAATATGCATAACCTTAAAACCCTACAGATGTGGCCTTCTGATGTAGCTGATGGGAGACTTTGGGACTGTAGCTTTTGGGGGTTTCTGTGTTGAGAGTACCTGACCTTTGCTTTTCCTGCAAGGCTTTGGGAGGTGTGGGGTAGGGTTCTGTTGGTTTCTTGGGAAGGCAAAGATTTCTGTGGTCTTTGGCTGCATCTCAAATTCTGGGGTACTGAAGTGTGACCTAATAATTTAGGACTCAGAGAAGGGGTAGTATTTAAATAAACTATCTGGGTTTAAACATTCTAGAACTATTAATTATTAAAATTTATACAAATCCAGGGAGGTGCATGGCATGTAACACACCATACCTAGAAACAGCTGAGCTGAGCTTACATGTGAAGGATTTTTTTTCTGAAAAAACATCATCTCCTGTGAGCACAATAGAGCTAGTACTTTTCTTATAAATAGCGAATGTTTTATAATTGCATGCAGGCCTAAAGCTGGTTCCTATTATTGAGAGTCGCAGAGGTTTTGGGGGGGAGGTTTTGTGGGTTGTTGTTCTTTTCCAGAATGATGTCCAATCAGCTTCTTTGGCAGAGTATTAACTACGGCTAAAATATGTTTCAGTGTGAAAATGTTATGGTTTAATGAGCAACTGCTCTTTTGTGTCACTCTCTTGCTTTGATATAAGAGGTTCTGGGTCAGGAACTGCCCATTTGATCCTTAGGCTCTCTTCAAGAAGAATTTATGTCAGTGGTTGTTATACCAGCCTTTCACATTCATGTGATAAAGAGTACTGTCACTATAGATCAAACAAGCCCAATTTAACGAAGTCTCACGTGCCCTCACGTGAAGTATTGTCACTTCCCACTGCACTTCTGAGCTGTCTCCATTTAGGGAGATTTGCCATCCCTGGACATCATGGTTGGAGTTGCTTCAGGGTTGTCCAAGTTGTGTTACAGCTTTATTGCTTTTCTTTTTGCCTCAGGTGAACTGTGTGATGAGGTGATTAACCACTGTGTTCCTGATCTAAATCCATGCCAACATGAGTCCAAATGTCTTCCCCTTGACAAAGGAACCAGGTAAGCTTGTGTGTACGTTGGTCTCCACACACTGGGCAGATCCATCCATTGGCTTGACTGGGGTTCAACTGGCAACTGGTAAAAATAATCCAAATTAATGAAAATACTATACTATATACTTCAGACCATGTCACATTTTAATTTTAATGCAACCGTGCATACTTTTCTAGCATTCTGTGGTTTCCTTGAAAGTAACAGATGCACCCCAGAGCCGAGAAATCATTCTGGAATAGAGCGTGGCAAAAGGAGTGCTTCTGGAACAGTTACTGCACACTATCTTAGCCTCCATTAGGAACTAAGGACAGTTTCCTTATGTGTTCCTTAGGGCATCCAACAATTCAAGCAGCTTAACAGGAGCCTTAACAGATGTAACTCATCCCTCCATAGCCCGTGCTGGCTAAGGTTTAAAAGCCAGTCTCTGTGCTAGCTATCGAGAAGGGAGAGAGAAACTTGTGGCCAGAGCAGAAAGCGGCATCTCAGGAGTTTTCTGTTGTACTCCCACTTCAGCTGTTGTCTTCTGGGATAGCTGGTGGTCTTGGGGTGCACTGGCAAAGACCAGCCTTGACCACAGCGGGGTTTCTCTCCCCACGTTTCTTCACCTGGGCAGCAGCAGAATGGGATGGCTCTCACTCAAGAGCCACCTTCTTCCATTGGCTGTAGAGGTGATCCTCACTCAGCTCATGTTAGGTCTCCTGTGTACTGGGAATGACACTCACTGTTTCACAGGGGCAAAAGAAAGCCTCATGTTTCAAATGGCAGTAAAACATCTGGAGATTTGGAGGTTGGGGTGTTTTGAGAGGTGTATAGTAGCAGTGTTCATCACTTGTCTGAAGAGGGAATTTCAGAGCAATTTAGCAAATAGAGACAATCAGTTGAAAAGTCAAGCTCTGTGGAAAGCTTGTCAAGAGAAGATCTTTGAATCAAAGAAGTAAGAGAGGAAGACAAATTCAAGAGAGCTCAGTGCAGTGTGAGCTGCATTCTGCACTTTCCCCTAAGGCTGTTTTCCCAGACAGTGCAATCCTGGGGGCTCATCGATCCCCTCCTGCGAGGGAGGGCTGGGGTGTTGGTGAGGGACACCCTCACCCAGCATGTCACAGGGGAGAGATGATAGCACTCTTCAGTCTTCCTGGTAACTTGCAGTTTGGGGTCAGATTGTGTTTTGTGAATCAACCAGCATGTGAGAATAGTGGAAACTAATACACAGAACATTTCAGGATAGTTAAAAGGAAGCGAAGCAAAATTTTAGAGATGCTGGCTGTATCGAGGGCAGCTGAATCTGCGCTAGACAGTCTGTCTGTGCAACTCAAGCCTCTCTTTTGGGTGAAAAACCTCCAGACAGAAATGTTTCCAACTTTTGAGGAAGATGAAACTATTAAATGATTAGGACAGTTCCTGAAATGATGCACAGGGACTGGATAAGGAGGTGTGTGCAGGTACATAAATAGTCCCCGATGTTCTTTCCAGCTTTCATTCCTAGTTAATCCATCATTCAGCTAATCCAGTAGCTACATCACATTACGAGGTAAAGACTCGTAACTCAAATTACCTTCGATGTATTAAGGGATGGAGACAGCTGTGGTCCTGAATGGTTTTACCCGTACTGGAAGCATTTTCATACCTGCCACCCAAATAATTTGAGTAAATAAGACACTTTTTCTTGCTTGTTTGCTAGAAAAGCATTCTTCACAGCGAGGCCGTTAGCCCTTGCGGGAAGCCCAAATAACTACTTGCAACTACTGTTTATTGTGTTATTCTTCCCACTGTTCATAGAATGCTACACAAAAATCCAGAGTTTCTTTACTGTTTCTGTCTCATTGTACTTTCTAGCAGCCCAGACTTGAGAGATGAAGGAGCTTTCCTAGCTTTGAACGTAGATTTGTCCAAGTATTGCTTTTTCTTTCATACTTCCATGCACCAAACCATTCAGAAGTGGTCCGAGAGCCCACAGCAGTTTTTGCAGTGGTGTGTGGTTGTTGCTGGATCTCACTGAAAACAACCATCTCTGGTGCTGTGCTGTTGCTGGTCCCTGGAGCAGTTTGATCTCCCGAGCTGTGATGTGCCATACCTTCAGCAGGTAGTGGTGCGGTGTGATGCCACACGAGAATGAGTCAGGCTCGTGCGCCCGCCCTCTGCTCCCCTTACAGAGGTGGGGAATGTTAATGGCAAGATCCAGGCTTGCTCCTGCGCTGACCATCCGCTTGTCAGCTTCGTGCCCTGGGCAGGGGAGTAGGACACTCCAGTGGAGAACACCATAGCAGCAAGGACACCAGTCATCTGTCTGTCTGTCCTGCCTTCAGCTCAAGTTATTCTGAAACTCTGCAGAGAGAGGAGAAGATGACAAAGACGGGAAAAAAATAGGAAGCCAAGTTATTTATTGATATGGGGAGGGAAATTCCATTCTGGCCCTGCAATAGAAGCCATGATTCACGGGTTTTATACAATAGACATTTGAGTGCATGCAGATGCAAATCCCCTTGGATAGGCCAACATTTTAAATACCACTAGACATGTTTTTAGGCTCTCTCTGATACTGGGAATGTTGCCATCACTACAAGGCTGTAGCAGAAAACAAGATTTCAACTGTACTGGTGTCAGATGGTCACTGGGAAATGAGATAACTGATGTAATTGTGTAAATTACTCCCTTACCAGGATTTGAATATGGAAGTTTCTTTGTCTTCTCCTTTACTGCATCACACTTTTACTGATACTCAGTCACTTGCTGACATTTGTGACACTCAGTCACACTGGTACTGTGTGGGATAAGGATGGAGCTAACAAGCCATCATTCTCTGGTGGGAGAGACCTTGGGTTTCTAGGAGGAGGCTGGGTGAGGCACTGCCGTGGCTGAGTCTCTCACCTGCTACGCTCCAGGCGTGCATTTTTGGTAGCTTCAGCCTGGATGTGACACACTAAGCGATGATTGGACCCAAAAGGAATTCCGTGTTTCTAAAGGGAAAGCCAAGCTTGGAAGCAAACAGGACTATTCCAGTGTGTGCTTGGCTGCACAGAGCTCTTTGCTTTCTAAGCTAAAATCGCAGGTGGCTTTCCTCACTTCCAGCCTCCACATCTTTATTGTGCTGTTACTATAGAAGAAGAGTAGCTTTCTGTATGCCAGAAAACAAAACAAAAATCAACAAAAAAGAATACCATTTAACACCATGAAATTACTTCTAAAAAAAACAACTTCAGGAAAGGAGCATGTTTTTCCATTCACTGTATTGATGTTGGAGTATGGTATAAATATATTTTATTATTCTAAAGCTTTGAATTATTACCTGACAGCTTAAAATGCTGATTTAATGCAGCCCTGCAGAGAAAAGTGGTGGTTCTGTCATTACTGAGATAGCCAATACACATCATAAAATTGATGCATGGCAGCCCTGAATAAGGAACTGCACATCGTTCATTATTACATCACTTTATATTAGGACTGCGGGGATCAATAAAAAGCAACAGGACTAAATGTTGCCAATTCCCCCTCAAAGTCTTTTGATTGACATTATTTGCTTGCAGGTGTGGCTAAAATGTTGCCAAAAAATGTTGCCCGCTTCTTATGGTTTGGGGAAGGAACACTTTGCTCTGTTTTATCATCTCCATTGTGTTAATCACAGTATTCCCTGAGCCACCCCGGTGTAAAAAAGCAATGCAGGCGTGCAGAGCTGGAACATCCACCATCCTCCGGCTGCGGAGGGTCGTGATGGGGGCCCTCTCCTGTAGGGAGGGCAGAGAAGAGAAGTATATGTATCTACATAACGTTGTCCATCCTACCGCCTGCAGCTTAATAGTCTTTGCCCTATTTCCTCCTTTTTTAACCAGTCACAAGCCGTGTTTTGAAACGGAGACTGAAGGTCACATTCTTCTCAGTGCTGAGCTAGGTGGTTGCTGAAGTCCTGATGCTGTGGCAGCCGTTCACTGGTCGTTAGCAAACACAGGACCTGCACTCTGGGAAATTTCCACCAAGTCACTGCCTTGCCCTGATGAGCTGGGGAGCGACCAGGGGCAAAACACACTGTCGTTCAGAACCAAACTCAGCACAAGGGCTGCTGCCGGGAAAGGGGAAATATCTTTCCTCATCAGCTCCCACGTGTCCAGTTCCTCTGAAGAGGTTTTCCACAAGGAGCCTCCTCCTTCTCTTACTCCCCCAGGCTGCTGGCAGGGAGGAGTAGGCCAGCAGAGTAGGTTGGTGGAACAGTAGTTTCTCTCCTGATGCTGCCTCCCTCAACTTTTTGATGTCTCTCCTCTTCCAGCTCTCGGTGGCAAGCACACTGGGTCCAAACAAGGGGCTCAAGTGAGAGCACAGGCCTCTTTTTTATTGCTGAACTTTACTGTAGCTCTTCCCTTGTTTTGGTTTAAGTGATATGCCTTTGTTTTCCAGATGTGCAGTAACATCCAGCTGGGAGGAGTAAAATGTGTTTTATGCACTAAAGCGTGTTCATGACTAAACATTGTCTATACTATAGATGCAAAAAGAGGCTGTTCACAATCCCAAAAGATCTGTTCCAAGTCAGAGACTTTAGGATGCATTTTCTATTGTCAGGTTGTAAACTTCTGCAAAGCTTACAATAGAAATGCTGATGCAGCCTTCATACAACGAACTTGAGGACTGTATAAAATAAAATAAGATAAAAAGGCAATGTCTGCAGGTTTAGGTGCATCCCATTGTGTTGCTCCTGCCCCGTAGCAGCAGGTATGTGCTTCGCCCGAGTCACCACGGGAAAGGACAGGCTTCAAAGGCAACTTTCCGTAGCTGCAGTAACATTTGCTGTGCCTGGCAAACGAATGACAAACAGGTGGTGGTCTCAAAACTGATGGTCATTTTCTTTAAATTTGCTGAGTTTTATGGCTTGCTTGCAGATTACTTCCATTTGGAAGGTGGAACCTTACTGTGCTCTGTGTGGCTGCACGGGGCCAACCTCAGACGCGCAGCAGCTGCAGACATTGGCACACTCACAGCCTGAGACATCAGGGCAGCCGCCCGCCCAGAATATTGCCCTTTGAGTCTGTAAGGTTAGGGGAGATGTTGCGTCTTTAGCATAATGGGGAGACCACTATATGATCTCCCTTCTCCACAGACTTGGCCCAGGAGAAGCAGCAGTACTGTATTTCTTTGCTGGGCTTCAATTCAGGCAGAGCGCAGAACCTCAGCTGCAGACAGACGGGAGGGACTCGCACATTTCTGATGGCAGGAATTGTGCTTGATGTTTCCAAGAATAATTGCTAACACCTTTCCGTCTCTAATAAGATTGGTGCTCGGCTGCCTGTGTGTGCAATTGTTGTGGCTGTTGAAACGAGCTATTAACAGCCCTCTTCTTGTATTTCAGATGTGAGTGCTTGCCCGGTTACAGCGGAAAACACTGCGAAATAGATGATGATGACTGTGTGGGCCATAAATGTCGCCATGGAGCTGTCTGCGTAGATGCAGTCAATGGCTACACCTGCGTCTGTCCTCAGGGCTTCAGGTACGTGAGAGTCAGCTCCTCCTCCTGACTGTCTTCTGTACATAGTGTTGGGGCACTTTTTTAATTGCTTTCATCCTCAGAGCTGATCAGCCTCTAGATATGGTATCGACCTGTCATTCCTATGAGAATGGATTGCTCACTGCTTCAGATCTTATAGCCGAAGTAGGTCTTAACGAGTTAACTGAATACAGGGGGTTGACGATTCTTGCTTTGAAAACAGCAATTTGCCTTTTGTGCAGTGCTGTGTTAGTTTGTCTGCCTGGTAAAACACCAGGTAATGTACTCACATAAATTATATGGAGATAAACTCCGCGTGCACGACAGTGAGCAAAGGATAATAAAATTCTGCATGTGAACCCCGAGACCCAGCTGCAAGGGAACACGAGTCTGAAGATTTTGTGCCAGTGTCTCTGTGCCCATGGGTGGATGGGCTCAATACGATTTGGGCTGTAAATTTCCAGTCTCTGATTCTGACAGCTGCCAATATATCTGACTCCTGGAAATCTCACTGTCTGTCAGAGATAAGTGTGCTGCTCCAAATGGATTCACTAATCATTGCCTGAGGCTGGATACTGGCTTCCTTCCAGCTAAACCTTTTCGTGTTTCAAATACACACATGAGACAAAGGAGTACCTGAAAAGATCAGTCTTGACAAAGCAGAGATTGCATGAACACTTATAAATCATTTTCTCTACTTTGTATCTGCAACTGTTTTCATTCTTCTTGCTTTCATCCTTGCTGGTTTGGGGTTTTTTTTTCCCCTCTCAACACACATTTTTATTGCAAAGCGGACAGGCTTTCCTGAATAGGCATTGATATATAACATGATGTCAGCCCGTGGTTTCACAGAATCAGGCTTGTTATTTACAGGATATCAGATATCCTCTGCATTTCAGATTCATACCCTTTTCTCCGTGTTTCATTCTCTGCTTCAATCCCTTTGATGGCCTTAGGGATCTTGCAAATTGGTGACTGACAAGGATAACAAGTGGCTGTCCCACAGTGGAATTGTAAATGCTCAATGTTATCTAATTGTTAGAGTTGAGAAATGGGATTGCAAAGCCATATCTGGAGTAACTCGAGCCTGTCATCAGATGGTAGTGACTAGGAGGCTTCTGCTGCAAGTCTCCTGATTTTTAAGGCACATCAGTACTAGGTAGTGATGAATTTGAGGGGTTTTTCCAGGAAGGCAGTGTTTGGCAGAGATGTTTTGAGTTGTGACACAGTTGAGCGGAACAGTAGGGGTGGGTGGGAGACTGGCCTGGGTTCCTGTGTACCACACAGCTCTACTGGCAATTTGGGCAGTGCCCCAGGTTGGCTGATGTCACACCAGGGACTTCAAGAGCAGAACCTGGAACATGCCAGCCTGCTCCCCTGCTCAAATGAGAGTGTTTAATTCCANATAATACACTTTCTTCCTGAAAAGTTTTCAGTGTTTTCTTCCCAAAATAACATTCGTTTACCCCCTGTAGATGAAAACATTTTTGAGGATTTGTGAACCCCATTGGATAAAACCGAATGTATCAAACCTTCCCTCCAGCCATCAGCCTCACAGTGGTGCTGTCCTGATCAGTGTCGCTCTGGTGGTGAAGCGCACATTAAGGCCGCTGAGCTTGATGGAAAGCGCCCTCCTCCGCGGCGTCGGGGCGTCAGCGCTCCCCACCAGGGCACTTTGCTGCAAGAAACTCAGCCGTGATTATTTAAATACATGAGATCGTACCAGCCAGAATGGACTTGGCCAAGCTATGCAAGTCGGGCCATGCTCCACATTCCGCTGCTGGGGAAATAAATAGTATTAACCGTTTCTAAAAATACTTTTTAAAAACTATTTTTATATAAAGAAGAAAAGGGCTTGGCAGACACTGTTGCTAATGTGATCTCTAGATGCCAGTAGCAGGACAGCTGCGTTTGTGAAGCCACCCACTGAAGGGGTTTCACAGCAAGGAAGGGCTGTGCGTGAGCTGTATTGGGAGCTCAGGAAATCTTTCAGAGCAGCACCAAGCACAGACACAGTGGCTTCTTGGAACATTTGCTTTCTGTTAGTGGAGGCTGCTGTGGGTCACGTGGGTTTTTTATTAATTTTTTTTTTTTTAATTCCATGAAATTAGAATTATATACACTGACTTTCCTTCTGCTTGCTGGTTGTTGCTCACAGACAAAACAAAATGATTGGCATTTGGTAGAACAAAGCTAATGGGCAGGGTTAGCAGAGCTCCTTTCTGCCAGTCACCTCTGGAAAACAAATTACACCTGACATCAGGCCAGGGGTGAAGGCCATCTCTGGGTCGACTCTAGTTTGATCCCATTGCTGGCCCTCCTGACGTGTTTGCCAGCCAGCAGCAGAGCCCTGCACTGGAGAGAGAGATCCCACGCTTAATGAAACCAGGCTTTGAACAGGAGAGTGCTCCAATCAGACAGGCCACTTTAGAGCAATGGGGATGTGGCACCAACGTGTCCTCGGCTCATCAGCTCTGGCTGGGTCTGACTGCTGTGCTGATAGGCAGCTACTACAGTAACTACCTGAAATTGGTGAGAATTGCTTTCTCTGTATCTATCACCCCAGGAGGTTGTTGCTATTTTTTTATTATTACCTTGTTTTCTTGGAAAGGGGAATCCAAACCATTCCTGGCTGGGTGGTGCTATGCCCTCACCCTCCCCAGAAGCTGCAGCAAAGGGTCTCGCTTGGGAAGGGAGTCTCTCTTACTCTGTAACTAATTCATAGTTTAGGTGTGTTCACAAAGAAATGTTCCCAAGAACAAATTTACTTTGAGAAACGTATCAGACTGAGTAAAGACAACCATTTCCCATACGCTGTTACTCCCCCACACTGTACTGCCTGCCGTGCTCCCATTTCCACTGCTGCCCACTCTGCTGACCCTCTACATCTCCTCCAAATACTCCTTGGAGCAAAGTAAATGGGGTTTATTGATTGCCAGCAGTACTGCCTGCCAGATTACACTTTTGACATACGTTTGTCTAAATGAATAGACTGGCTTGTCCCTATGCACCGTTATGCTCCTCTGGTAGAGGATTTTGACCACGGGCTGACGGGGAGTGGTTTGCTCCCCCCCTGGCCAAACCCTTTGCTGATACATGAGCAGCCTATGACTGTGTCCCCTTCCAGCACTGAGTGTCACCTGGGCAGCGAGGGGAGGTAAGGGGTCCCTGTTATCCATGGGTCCCTGTCCTTGGAGCAGAGAGGTAGCGGTGGGATGGGCATGGGGAAGCTGGCTTTGAAACATCACTCTGTCCTTGTGTGGATAAGCAAAGTTTAGGGCAATGCAGTTAGTAAAGTGTTGAAATACAGTTTATCCTGCAAGGTACCAAGAGGTGGTTGTTCTGGTAAGAAGGAATCATCTGTGTGTGTGTGTACAGGAGCACAGCCAACCCTACTGGCACTGGGGCTGGAGCAGGACGGTCCCTGCAGGGCGCACTGCCATGGGAGTGGGGAGAGCCCAGCACAGCACTGTGCTTTGGGCCTTGGAAATCCCCAGTGGTGTTTTTCACCCTCCTTGTGCTTATTCCTGTGAAACAGATTTCTGTTTGCCATACCCACATCACCATGTACAGGGCCAACACAGAGATTTGGGCAAAGTCAGGAAAGTGGTTAGGGTGTTCCATGCCGTGTATCGGCTGTGGGGAAAGGAGAGCTTCTCTCAGGTGCAAATCCCAAATGTTTGTGTCTTTCAAGGCATTCTTCAAGTTTGCCTTTCGTAAAAGTAGCAATGCAAAACCCCGTGTCTCTTCTTTTCTCAGACATTCTAGAAGCAGAGCAGCGCCCTTGCTTTCGATGAAGTTCAATGATTTTTCAGTGAATTTCACTGAATTTTTTGGAGTTGGAAGGGACCATAGAGATCATCTAGTCCAACTCCCCTGCCGAAGCAGGATTGCCCAGAGCTAGAGCATGTTACTCAGGACGAGAGCATGTTACTCAGGACAGTTCAGGATTTTGCCCATCCATATTTTGTTGTGTATTTTTTTCGTGTTTCCCAGAGGCAGAGCAGAGTGGTGTGTGTCGGGATAGCAGGGCAGGGAGAGGTTTGGGCTCTCATTCCACACAGCGCTAAAGATAGAGCCGTGGTACTCTGCAAAATTTCACATGAGAAAATGTGAAAAGGAAAGCAGCCATCTCCATTCCCTTCTGGGACGGGGGCAGCAGTGGCTGGTGCCTGTGGCTAAGCAAGGCTCTTCTTGAGTATGTTGTGGCTGTTGTATTTGCTGTTCTTGCACATCTCGTATCGGTACTATTTACTACAGGGTAATGGCTTAGGTTTCTATTCTAATTGTATCTAGGAAGGTTGCCTAGAAATTCACTGAGCTTCCAAGTCACACCTGCTGTGCTGGAGAGGAGTGAGGGTTTGGGCCTTTTATTTTTGCTTTGTTTTTATAAGAATGCTATTATACGAAGTGCTCCCCGAATGGCAGGAAATCCCTAGTGGGACAAGTGGGATTTCACTGTTCCAGGGTTGGGTTGATGGGTTATTCACTGCATCGATGGGTCTGTTGTAGTCCTCTCCTGGGAAGCCCTCTGCCCCCGTGCCGACGGATGCTGTAACGCAGAGAGCTGGTGCAGGAGCCCTCCCCACAGCCCTCCCCACAGCCCTCCCCACAGCTATTCCCACAGCCCTCCCCACAGCTATTCCCGCGGCGTTCCCCGCAGCACAGCCCGGCACACGCTCCCTACTCACCAGCTGCCGATTTTGCATCATTTTACTGTCTACGCATTTTCAAGCAGTCACAAAACTCAGTGCAAAGAGTTTATGTTCTCTCATCAGTCCAGAAAGGGTCTGTTGGGTTTGGGCAGTGGTTGTAATGTGAAATTTGGGGTATAGTTGCAGGGGCGTGCCGTCTGCAGCCAGAGAGCACGGCCCGGTCCCTTTGCAGTACCCATTGACTGCACAGGCCCAAGTGGGTGTACTGGGTATGTACTGGGCAGAGATTTTTCATTTACTTTTTGCAGTTTAGTCTGGCACATGACATCACTGTGAAAGATGACTGCAGCTTTTTGCGCTTCCTCCCTTTTCCCTGCTCCTTCTACACTGGTGCTGATGTTTCAGTGTAGCTTAGTCATTCCAGCAAGTAACCCGTGAAGCACGGAGCCACACTGAACCTGGGGACAGAGCCATTGCTGCTCCTGGGAGATGTGGCCCATGAATCAGAGGTCAGAAGTTCCTACCCGTGGGTTTTGCTCAGCCTCTCATATAGTGAAGACCAAACCACAGCACCTTCCTCCAGATCTGATCACAATTCAAGTTCACAAGTACTCGGATCTGGCATTTGGTTTTCCGCTGCCTCTGACGCTGGGAGAACTTCCTTTCCTTCACACTTTTCTGACTTTGACATTGCCAACTACCAACTCAGCTAAAAAAAAGTTGATGATCCTCATGCTGTTAGAAACAACGAATTCAGCGAAGCTGCCCATCAAATAGTGGTATCAGTGCATTGCTGCTGAGACTTATTAGCAGTTGCCTGTCTGTTGATGATACACTCACTCATATACAGCAAAGCAAGTGAGGAGGCTGTAAAAAACGCTAAAAAATAGAGGATTTTCCCCTCCCTTACCAACAGCAAAGGTAGACTCAAGTCCCGAAGCCTAGGATGGGGCTTTTGGGCTGAGCAGTGGCACATGTTTCTGGATGACAGGGAGAGCAGGCAAGGAAATCTCAGGTTTGGGCTTAAATGGCTCCCAGTTTTTGCTGGGAAGGTCCGCATGGCACAGTGTGTGATGGAAGCTATTTTAGACAAGCTGCCGTACCTTGCAGAGCTAAATGACCAGTGCAAAATGCAATACAACTTCCTTTCAGTATTTGAACTGGCTCGTTGAGAGCCAGCATGGGAGTGCAGGGCAGTGCTCTCTAGCTTTCACACAGCAAAGGGGGCACGTGGCAGGTGAATCCCAGCACTGCTGTACCACAGCAGTAGTGTAATGTCAGCGTTTGAAAGTGTTCCCTCCCGTAAAAAAATGGTGATAATTGAGGCTTCTTCTTCTTTCCTCTCCCTTCTACAGTGGACTTTTCTGTGAAACTCCCCCGCCAATGGTTCTGCTCCAGACGAGCCCGTGTGATAACTACGAGTGCCAGAACGGGGCCCAGTGCATCGTCGCGCACCACGAGCCCGTCTGCCGCTGCCTGGCTGGCTTCGCCGGGCAGAAGTGCGAGAAGCTCATCACGGTCAACTTTGTTGGGAAGGATTCCTATGTGGAGCTGCCATCAGCCAAAATCCGCCCTCAGGCCAACATCTCCCTCCAGGTACGTCACGCAGAACAGTAGTTGCCAGCCCAGTGCTCTTCTCAGCATCATGCTTATATATGTATATATTGGAGTTTTATTCTGAAGGAACAGGGTCTAATGGCCAAGATGCCGACAAAGTTAGAGACAATTTGTGAGCTAGTTGCTCTAAAAGTATTGAAATATTAAGGAGCAACTAAGGCACCACTTTGTGGACACATACTCTGCCTCTAGAATCTCACCACTCTCTTATTACCGGACTGGGAAAGCACCTGGAGATGGTGCAGCAAACCTCCCTGGCGTCTTACTGATCCACAGCATTGTGTTCCCTCCTGTAGAAATCAGTGCTTAGTATTCAGAGACTTATTGAAAGAGGCTGCTCTAAATGGCCTTTCCAGACAGTGTTTTGCTTACTCTTTTACTGGGCACATTCAGTAGATAAAAGGCGTGGGGTTTTGTTACAGCCCTGTTGTTACACCTAGATTTGGTTTGAGGTCTGATGTTCAGAGGGAACGGAGATGTCTAAGGTGCCACGTCACTATGGTCATCCTTGCGGTTGTGGATTAAAGGTATTTTGAATACTTAGTCCAGTATATTTAGGTGATTTGGACGTTATTTGCATTCACAATCTAGTAGGTGTTAAACTGGTCTTTTTTTTCCTAATATCCCAAAGTAAATGGGAATAATTTCTAGCTTTATACGTTTTCTAATAAAGAGATGTAAGGAGCACATATAAGACATGACACATCTCTTTCTTAGGCCACTGACTGTTTATCTGGACCATTTCTGTGCTAGACTCATACTGCAAATGAAGCATAACATTTCAAAAGACGTGAGAAATCATCCCTGCATGTTTATTTTATTGCATTTATTTTCTCAATTTGGAGAGATTGTATTCCACAGTTGGAAATCATATTCTAGGTTTACTTGGTGGAGTTTGGTTGTAATTAAAATACCGATGTCAAGACATGGGAAAAAAGGACCAAATTTCCACATTAGGAATAGATTTTTAAAGGGTGGTTCCTGCGAAGCTTATTTTAATGAAAAAATTCTGTAATTAATATTTATCTTTAATAGCTTGAGTGTGCAGTTCATGTGAAAATGAAGCTGATTCCATGTATATTTGAAACTCTAGTTTTTCCTTCAAAATTCTCATTTAATATCACAAAAGAGATTCTAAAATATGGGCATTGTAAAATATGGCTCCTTAAAGGCTCCAAATACTATAGGTCAACTTCAAAGCTGAAAATCTGGACATCGGCTTCTTAAGTTTACAAATCACATTACCTCAGCCATAGCTTGCAGAATAAAACTGATTATTACAGAAGGCACATGCAGATGATGTTCTCACTTCTCATTTCCCAGGCTGAATATTATTCTTGCATCCAGTAATTAATCACCAGTGAATTAAATTTAGAGTACAACATTGATTATTAAGAACGGATAGAGGAAATGTTACTAAAAAGTGCTCAAGAGAAAAAAAATTAAGGGCAAAAGGATAGTATTAAATACAAATAAAATGCAAACAGATTTATAAATTTACTGTTTAGTTTTGGCATTTAACAGCCATTATATATATAAAATAAGCTATAAATCTCAGGATATATGTACTGTGAAAATAACAGGCAGGTTGTATCCAAAAATCCCATTTTGTCCTTCTGTTTTATTGTAGGGTTATTTTTTTTCTTCTGTACTATAGGGATATTTGAGAGCTGGAGACTGGGAAAGTGGAGTCTTTGTTTTTTGATTCAGTGTTCAAGATTTTTTTTTTCCCCTTGATGTACATCAAAGCTGGAGGGACGGGGGCTATTCTGTTCTTCCTGCCTCTCTGAATGTCCCATCTGAACTCAGCATGAGCAGCTAATAACTGGGATTGAGTGAATAACTCCTGGTTATCCTCAATGTGGGAACAGGCTCCTTTTGCCTTCTTTGTGTTCATAGAAAATCTGTGAACAGATCAGATTCAGCCTGCTGAAATTTGTTTGCTTGTAATTGTGACACACTCCTTCTAATGCCAGAGTTGATTTTCTAAACCTCCACTTCAAGCTGGGGTAGTAGCTGAGAAATAAATTCATGTGTTGCCAAAAATACAGCAACAGTCTATTGACAGGGTGCAAATAAATTGCAGCTTCCACCTCCTGCCACACTAGTTCTTGTTTGAAACAAGGGAGCCATCCCTTACTGGGAGGCTGACCTGTTTGTGTATGAGCCCACCTGATGTCACCAAGACCTTTTAGGGGCTCATGGCTCTTTCTCTCATCGTTGCTCATCTATATGATTTAATAAATCATATTTAAATTGCATATGTGATTTTGGGTATGATTTTTAATAGGTTTATTTATTTTTTAATCATTCTCAAGCAGGTTTACCTGATTATTAATGGTTCACAGGTGGCAACGGACAAGGACAATGGCATCTTATTATACAAAGGAGACAATGACCCTTTGGCTCTGGAGCTGTACCAGGGACATGTGAGGCTCATCTACGACACGCTGAATTCCCCACCTACCACAGTGTACAGGTAAATGGCTGAGCTTTACTGAGACAGTTGATTTCCAAAAAAAAGATGGAGAGGTAGAATTTTTCCAAGAAACGTGCATGGGAGAAGAACCTTTTATTTTGCTTCATTGTATCTCTTTTATGTGTGTAATTAGATAAGAAAATCAGAATGAAGACTTAGCTAGAGGCTGTATGGTTAAAAATTGGTATTTACTGGCAATACCGGTGACGCTGTGTTCTACTGTGATTGCAGAAAAAGAGCAGTAGTTGTGTTTTCTCATCTTCTGTAAAGATTCAGCTTATGGTGGATGTTGTCCTTGAAATAGTTCCAAATAATCAGTTCCTTTAATATTGATATTTAGCATTAATTTACTGAGCCAAGACATAACAGGGACTGTGCAACTGCAGGATTAGACTGTGTCAAATAGGAGGAGAAGGGCTGAATTCCTCTACGGGATGAATGTTTTTAGAAGAACTTTTACCTATATCAGTAGTAACTATACAAACTATGAATAACCACAAATTACAGAGGTAAACTGTAGGGCAATTGGACCTTCAGACGCTTAACTTTTGGGGATACCCAACCCTCAAGTTTCATTCATTGGTCACAAAAAAGAAAAGCAAGTGTAAAAGTGAAACCCATCCACAGAAGTGTTTCCCTAGGGAAGAGGGTTGTGCTGCTCATGTCTTCCACTGTTCCTTTAGCAGCCTTCTGCACGGCTTAACTCCCTTCTGATGATTTTTAAGCCCTGTTGCTGCAGTTTGTTCTCTCTAAACATGGAATTGTGACCACATGGAGCCCTTTCGGGTTCAGAGCAGTTTCATGGCATTGTGCATGTGGAAGAGCTGGATTTCCCTGCCCACCTTGCTCTTTAAGGAAGAGCATCCTATTAGAGCAAGTGAAGGGATGCCACCAAGTGTCACTAGCCAGGACGGGCCTTGCACTTTTTCTGGAAAGGTTTCTCAGCACTTGATAAAAGTTGAGTCTTCCAGGAGCATGGTAGCTGTGCAGAGCTTTCTTGAAGGGGAATGATGACTTGTTTAAGAAAATGAGAAAATTCCTTCTGTGTAAAAACAAATTGGATAATACCAATGCAGGGGTGTCACCAGGAAGAGCAATGACATGTCCACTGTAGGAATGAAGAAAGTAGGTTGTTGGTGATTTTCCCTGGCTGGGTAGGTGTGAAATATTTCTCTCTGTGTGGCTTCTAATCCTAATTGATTTCATGTTAGAGCCAGGCTGAAGTTGTTAAACAGTTTTACACCGCTAATTAGAACATAGGGAAAAGCTCATTATGTGTGGGCAGCGCAGGGGGGTGACGGATCGGTGTGGATGCTTGCTCTCTGTTGTCAAGGGCAGAGCATTGTGGTGACAAGAGCTGTTGCCACCATCACAACAACAATTTATGGATCTGCTGCCTTCTGGCAAATTTGCCAGAAATGGCAGGCGGTGGTGTCCTCATTATTCCTGCGCCCTTCATATTGATCAAGGAGGAGGTCTCCATTCAGACTGACACCTCATTACCATAAGATTAATGCCCTGTTCGCTACATTTTGTTCTGTGTGATCTGTTGAGATGGGAAAGAAGCTGCTTAATACGGTGCCCTTTCTGAAATGTCACTCTAATCTTTTATTAGTTTAAGGAGTGGAGCAAAATGGGATTAGCATGGAGCTTGATGGGAAAAGATTAGGTTGATTGAGAAAAACTGCAGCTAAAGAATGTCAAAAAGGGCCTCTAAATAGCTTAAAATACTTGTTTTCTTTAAGGGCTGAGGAAGGGGGAGGAAACCTCCTTCTCTCCTTACAGTCATAGGATTTAAGGGTAGAAGGTGTGAGTGGATCTGGTTTGACCTCCCTATAGATCCTGTTTGACTTTTAGCTAAGGCGTAAGCTCTGTCTGGCTAAGACATGACTTCCAGCTTGGCACAGAGTTTTGACAGGAAAACACCAAATAATGGGAAATCCCGCATTTCCTGTGGTAGCTTGGACCATGGTCAATCACTTCCAATATCCAGGCATTGGCCATAATTTCTAAGTTGTGTCGCTAATACCTTCTCGATGTTTCAGAGACTTTCTCCAGGGACATTAAAGTCCTTTAATACCTGGTACTGGCTCCCATGAGTTTATCTGTACTGTTAATTGCATTGTCTCCTAATTTGCATTTTGATGGCATGAACAGCTGATTCAGTGTCATGCATTTTACCTAAACCTTAAGAATTTGGTAAACTCTTTTCTGCAACTTCTACATTTTTTCATTTTTCACTAAAAAGAAGGTTACTAGGAGAACCTGTAACAGTCAAAACTTAGCCACACCACTCGTAAAACAGTTTGCTTTCTCGGTTCCTACTCCTTGCTGTCTTGTTTAGATGCCTCATTCAAATCTCAGTCTCAGGAAAAGTGGACTGTTTGCCTTTGAGAAGCTCTGTTGAAAGACTATTAGATTTATTTTCACGGGCACTGCTATCCTCCAAAGGGATCTCTTCTCGGAAGAGATGAGCAGCGCTCTGGCTCTTGTTTTCCCTCACAAGAGTCTGCCAAAAGAGGAGGAGGCCTTACAATGCTGCCTGGTGGGAACCGTGCCAGCTACAGCTGCAGGAAATCTATAATTGACCTGGTTCTGTGTTGTAACTGAGATGTTTTACTGGCTATTTCAGGTACTCCCATGATGGGATGTGGGAAGTCATTGGCAAGCCACATCATCTCTAATTCTTCAGAAGTCTCCTTGATAAGATTTAGTATTAGTACTTAAAAACAGGAAAATTAGCAAAGCACTTGGCTAATACAGGTAATATTCTGTAGGGAGAAGATAAAACCTGCTGTCAGACAGGTTTGGAAGCCAGCAGTGAGTAAGGCACACCTGGTGGCAGTTTTGGGTAGGATTTAGCTGAAGGGTGATGCACGTGATGTGCAACATTGCAAAACTCTCCCCCAGCCCCTTCGCGTGCAGCCAGGGGGAAGGCTGGAACCAGACCAGGGCTCTGACCTGACTGGTGTGGTGTCTTCTGCCACAGCTTTGCTCTGTAAAACTGTCCTAGGGTTTCAGTAGAACTGCGGTACAAAGTTAGTCCAGAAAAGCCCAAGATTAAGTCGCTGTACACTCGGATCTGCTTTACATGTATTCACTCCGGTGGTCCCTTTGGATAGAAAGGTTAAAGTTGACATTGGACTTCTCTTTCCTTCCAGTCAGATAAAGGTCAGCAAACGCCCGATGGAAACAACTACCTAAAATACATTGTCATTTATCATCAGGTTAGAAAAAAATACAAGTTAATGCATGAATATGCAATGACTGAACTCGCCCTTTTGAAAGAAAAGCTGACTGTCTGTTATTGGAACTCCTTGCTGTAAGCTGCAGGATAACGGCTTCCTGGGCATCATAGTAAATATCTTATAGAAGATCCATTTTTTAAGTAGGATTCCTATTTGTTTTTTCTTTTATTCTATTTAATTATTCTATAGATGCACAAATGAGAATGGAAATCTGTTTCTGAGTGCTTTATTAACCTCCTGGTTTCTGCAGTGGTGAAAGTTACTCTTCCACGCCATGACAGTACTTAGCACTGAGCCAACAGTGAGTTCTTGAAATAAAGTAAATCTTTTACACTGCCTGATAATCTGCCTTAATTTAAAGATACCAACTGATGAGGAACATGCTGCTTTTATTTACCACCATGCTCCAATTGTTAGAAGTGTGAATTAACAAATAGCATGTAATTCTGTACTTTCAGCATTCAGCCATTGATACTGGTACCTGTTTAACTGTATTATACAGGGATAGCTTCCTATTTTCAGTATTTTTTCTTGTGTCTGTTCCTGGAACCAGGGATGAGACCTTACTGGTAATTTTTTTCTCTGATGGCTTTTATGCTACTACACAGTCATATTCATTTGGATGCTAAATTAATCCTTCCTAATAGAAATGGAAAATAGAAGTTTGACACAAACTGCTGATGTAATTCCCTCCAGAGTTCCCAGATTGCCATGTTGCATATAGACTGTCATATCTGGTAAAGAGCAAGACGTCATTGGTGTAAAATCGTATGTTTTCATGCAGGCTTCCTGGCAGCGGAGAAAAAGGAGGCAGTTAGGAAAACATAAGAATTAATTGTGTTTGTCTTTCTGCAGGGCCTACACTCAAATTGCATTACAATCCCTTTTAAAAGTATCCTCGCATAATCTGTTTTCAAAAACGCTGCATCATTAAATATATTTTTTATAGATTGTATCATGCAGGTCTTTAGGTCGGGCTAATTCTTACATAGTGTAGATGGATGTTCTTGTGTTTAAAGCAGCATCTGCAAACTCCCCGTTTCATTCTAGGTTGCTCAGCTTCTGCCCGTGGAGGCTGGAGCCTGGGGAGCAGCCCGTGTGGCCACCACCAGCACTTGTCCAACAGCAGAGCCTGTCGCAATAGGAAAAGGGGCACTGGTTTTAAACTGAAACACAGGAGATTTAGACTAGGTACAAGGAAGAAATTTTTTGCGTTGAGGGTGGTGAAGTTCTGGAACAGGTTGCACAAAGACATGGCAGATGCCCCATGCCTGGAAATACTCAAGGTCAGGTTGGACAGGGCTCTGAGCAACCTGATCTAGTTGGAGATATCCCTGCCTGTTACAGGAGGGTTGGACTAGATGGTCTTTAAATGTCTCTTCCCGTTTAAACTATTAAATGATTCTATGAACAGGTCCCTGGCCATGCCACTCCAAAGAACTAAACTTGGTAGTACTTTTGGTCTTCTACTCAGATTTCATAGACTTCTCCACATTTCTGGTGCTGAGGTTGAACAGCTGCTTTGGTGACGGAAGAGCTTCCACACTTTCCAAAGATACGGGAGGTGTAATCACCTTTCTGTAGCTGCAATTGCTTATCTGCAAAAAAGGCTGGGAGGCTTCACCATTCATTAACTGCCTTCTAGGGAGGAATTGCTGGAGGAGTGAAAGCATTAAATATTCTTATCATCATTATTAGAGCTTGTCAAACCCAGTTTTTACCAAAAGTTTCTTTGCAGAGCTCACTGCATGACAGGTCCTTTTCTGCCTAATACCTTCCTGGTGTGCAGCCTGTGCTGTGCCCGTCCCTGGTAGGATTCCTGTTCGAGACTTCTGGATGGTCTCTAAATAGACTGTTTTTCAGAAATTTTGTGAGATATCACTGAGCTCTTAATAATTCTGTATATTTGCAATTCATTTTATTCTCTCTGTCACACACACTTATTTTTTCAGGTACTCCTTAGGGCTTTTGCATGAAATGTAATGAAAGAAACCAGTATTAATCTCTGACCTGCACAGTAGAATTTGAATGTACTTATACATCTTGAATGAGCCAAGGCAAAGGACAGATGAATTATTTTTTGCCTTTGTAAAGGGCTTTGGCATATTTGAATGGGACAAAAAGGACAAGCATGTGACTTCTTGTCAAACTACAAACATCACACTTCCCAAGTTTTTCCTGGATTTTTGTGTAATAGGACAGTGAAAATGTAAGGCTAAGACTTTAAAATGTCATCTAACTTTTATCACTAGGTTCAGAATCAAATATTTGTTTTCATGAAATTGAGAAACTTTCTTCTGCCGAAAGGAAGCTTAAGAAGGGTAAAGTTTTGTCCTTCAGGCTGCCTGAGGACTTAGCAGACAAAATCTTGTTAAGCAGAATTAATTTTTTTTCTTTGTAAATCTCTTCAGTATCTCTTGCAAGAATGACAGTTTCTCATCTCTCCTCTCTCCTCACCTCCACCCAGCTCATTCTCCTCAGTGTAGTAGCTGAGTAGCTAGGATCACTGTGCCGCAAACCCACAGCTTTATTTCTAACCTTACACATACGTGTCAGTGAGATCTTTTATCAGAAGGCAAAACCTTTCACAAAGCAAGTCAATGTGTCTGTGTACCAGGTCGGGGAAGTTAGGAACAGGTCACCTAAAGCCACTTGCCTTGTGGTGGTGAAGAAATAGAAGTTACATTCTCTGAGTCCAAGGTGACCTTCTTCAAGGCCCAAAATCTGGGGCTATCAGTCCAGGTTGCCCTCAGACGTTCCCTGTCAACAGAGGCTGGGCTGCCCCAGTACACACGGGTTCTGGCAGCCTCCACGAGCTGCTGGCTTGCCCAAAGACCTGTGGTTGAGGCAGGGCCATGCTTGGTTTTATCTTCCTCTCAGCAGTCACCATTGGAAACCACTCAACTTTGGAAAATTTATTCCACAGTCCAATAAGGCAATAAACTCAGTACCTGTTCCTCTGCCCCAAAGGGTTTCATGCCCTTTTAACCAACTCTTTGAATTGTGTTATGACCGCTTGAAGTCAAAGCAAAGATATTATTTGTATGCTTTAGTTTAGGAATGTGGTCAACTACACCATCGCTGTCACCTTTAACACTGTTTTTTAAAAAAATTAGAATAGTGCTGCAGACCCAAATCAACTTCATATAGGTGGCAGGAGACAGTCCTCTCCTCCCAAATCACTTTTTAAGCAGACTCTGCTGGCTTTCATGCATGGACAACATATAAGCAAATTGTCAGTACTCTGTGTATTTTGTTAAACAAAATGATTTGATGTTGTTTTCCAAACAGGCACCTGTAAGCTGGCTGTACCTTCTAACTTTAGTCACTGCATACCTGTCCTCTGCACAGCCCCACCTGCACCTCCTGGCAGCTCTCCCGGCTGAAGGGGACAGGGAGACAGGAGGGAAGCTGGAGCAGATATGCTGTGTCCATTGCCACTGGTTGCTTTGTTGATCAGCAGCCTTTCAGGAAGAGCTATGCAAAACTGAGGACTGCAGCACACACATATTATATTATATGGAAATATTATAAGAGTGTTTTCTTTCAGCAGAGAATAATAATAAAAATGTGATAAGTCAGCAAGATGCCAGTATTAACCCCAAGAAGAAATGAGAGGTGATGAGAAAGGGATAGTTCATAACTAAACAAAAGTGGTGGGAGGGGAACACACCCAGAATTAATCAATGCATTAAAATGCCCTGAGTTCAGCCTCTAGTTAGCCTCTAACTTCACAGCTTCTGGCCCCAGGCAGTTCCTCTCTCTCCTGACTGTATTAGACACTTCAGAGATTATGCCTGAAGATGAAAAGCAAATCCTTCACAGTTACGACATTTTACTTTGCAGTGGAGAATGTTGACCATGGAAAAGTATTTTCAGAGCATCAAGAAGGAAGAGGGTTGCTCTTGGAAACTTGGTGAGGTCTATAAGAAGCTCAGAGCCTTGCAAGTACTTGCTGGTTTTCATGTTCAAAGTAGTCTTGGGTTGTATGTAAAAATGAACGGTGAAGCCAAAAGTTGTTCCCTACAGTGATTCAACTATAACTAAAAATAATACAGCTCTATCATCAAAAGAAAATTACTGCTGAAAATGCAGAAACCCACATTACAAATGAAGGTCTTCCCCTGTTTGTTAAAGTCAGTAGCTGGGTTGAGTTTTAGCCAGTTCAGTTCAAGCCTTGAAACTGCCCAGCCAAACCAAAAGTAATTGTGAAACAAGAACTATTTCTTCCACCCCAGCAGATAACCTGATCTAGTCATTAGTCAGTCCATAACATGTTTCTTCTAGTGAGAGCATCAGTGAAACCGTGACAGTGGTCCTGGCAACTCCTGAGCCCTCATCAATTAGTGCCGATGTTTGTTAGCTCACCTTCTGAGCAGTGAGTTTGGTTTCTGCATGTTGGAAACATACTCTTGTGCTGAACTCTGTTTCCAGTGAGTAACTAGGAGAAAGGTATTTTAAAAGGCATTTTCTTGCTATATATAGCACAGGTCATTAGTCCAGTATTATATTGCCAAAGTTGGTTAATACTGATTACATCAGAGGAAGGTTGAAGTATTCTTATAACAGACAATGATGGAATAAACCTAATCATAGTCAAAATGACTTTATAAACTTCCTATGCACTAATGACTGGCTCATGTCTTGAATTGTGAGGTTTTTGCCTTGCAACAGAATGTAGCAAGCTAATATAACATGTTTATTTTTTTTGCCTGTAAATTTCTTGTAAACATGATGACTAACAGAAAGTTTAGATGTGTACCATGTGCGATAGATTTATATCCCATTTCTACCAAGCGCCAGGCTCTGGATTCAATCGATACGGTCTCTGTTGGAAGAAGCACACGCAGAAGTGGTGCTGGGGGTGATCACAGAGGTGCGGCGTGGTTCTGTGCACAGTTATTTCACTGCTTCTTCCCAGTATAGAAACGTGACCCACAGCTCGGCGTTTGCCAGCATGCCCAGTGCTGCTGGAAAAGGTGGGTTTGGCAGCAGCTACGCTGCTTGTCAAAGAGCAGTGGCTTTTGTTTATTTTTGTGGAAGCAGAGGCATCCAACTGCAGGTATGTTGCCACAGATGAGGTGGAAACAATTTGATTTCCTGACCACGTATCAGGTTTCTAAATAGACACAGCTTTTTTTTTTTTTTTCCTCCCTGGGGCTTAGCCTCCAATTTCAGCTAAAATGCATCATTCTGTCTGTCATTCTAATTGGAAGCACTTTTAATTGTATTCTGTAGTGGCCCTGGTCCCTGCTGCTAAATGGCAGATACCATCACATTTTCCAGAGCTGAAAAAGGGATAGATGGTGTAAAGTATTGCCCCTGATGAAATGACTCTGTGAAGACACCTGAGGGGTTTCCTCATCAGAACCCGAGATTTGATCTCCAGTCGAATAGCAGAGCTGGTTTCAGTCGTGTTTGGTACCGGCACTAAAACATAAGCCCAAGCATCCTGGTTTGTTCCGTGTCCTGGTGGGGCAGGGGTCTGTGCCGGTGCACGTCCTGGTGTGTGCCACACAACCCACCGTACATGTCCAGCGCCACCTCTTCACTGGGGAGGTTGTGGCACGCGGTGCTGTCAGGGGCCCTGCCGCTGTGCCAGGGCCTGCCTTCCCCTGTGCTGTTTGCAGTGTCATTTTTTTTTCAGGATAACTGATTTAATGAGTCCCCGTAGCATTGCAGAATCTATACGGGATTATTTTTACACTCTGTATTTACTGGGTTTGTTATTTTATATGATGCATGTTACAGTAAAGGCGCCGAGAAGCAGTAGCTCATTGCACCGCGATACGCTGTGTGCCGTGATGTGCAAACTTGTCCTGGTGGAGTAAGATGGGAAGGCAGCAACGGCGTGATCTGTCATGCGGGAGAGGCCTTGCACTTGAAGAGCTGTTTTTACTGCCATTACACTTGCATTTAACAAATTCTCAGTTAGCAGAACGAAGCGCTCAGCTCTGCAGAGACACGGTGATGCTGTAGGAGACCGGTGCAGGCTTCAGCTCCCCAGTGGTGGGGCTGGAGGGAGGTCTCAGACCTTTTGCCCGGGTCAGGGACGCTGTGAGAATTCCCTGCAAACAAGGAGTGCTTACCCTGGCCATGAATCTGACCCTTTTATGAATAATCTAGGGAAAGGGGTCAGGATTGTGTTAATTGCATCTTGCGGGGGTATAAAAAAGGTCCTTGCTTTTCCCTTAGCAGGTCTGTAATACAATAACTCTAGCTGTTGGCAGGGGTGCTGCAGGAACTGAATTATGACTGGAAATTAGATATGTATAGCCTGGCCAAACGATCATTAAGGGAGATACGGTAATCAGCTGCCAGTGTTTAAGGGCTGTAAACACCAAGAAGAGAAAGATGGTTTATTTGGGTGGTCTACGGAGTTGTAAGTAGGAGAAAAGGTATAAAACCAAGCAAACGAAAATGGAGGTATCAAGGAAAAAAAACTCTTAATGTTGAGAGCACTCAGCCCAGGAGACCTAACACTCAAGTCATGTAAAATGGGCCTGAATATAACAAAAGAGAGTATATTTTAAGCTGAAAGTGAACTTGAATGCTTTAATATATCTCTTTCACCTCTTATTTCCCTAGCCTTGTGTTTCGTTAGCATTTTTCATACTTTTTTCTCAACATGTGGTTTTTATTTGGCTTCTGAAGATGACAGCACTTGAAGAGATGTGTTATTGTAGAGATAGCACAAACACTACTCCAATTATGATTTTGCCTTTGTTGCCATGGAGAAGTTTAAATCTATTTTAGGCGAAGGACTGATTATAACTGGAACTCAGGGCCGGAGGTAACTGTAGCTTGGAAAGGTGAAAAACCATCACCACTGATACCTGAAGTCAGCCTGGCACGGTACGAGTTTCACAGCTCCCAAATTGCCAACATCTCAGGGCGGTTCCCTGCAGCTCTCACCTTGTGTTTCTTGATTTTGATACCTCCCCTCTGGTGCCCGCTCTTCCCATGTGCTGTAAGCTCCTTAGGCTCTTTTGGACACATATTTCTGGTTAGTCCTTTCTGCTTCCAATGCTTTCAAAGATTATCTAAGTTCAGTGTTCCCCATGGCCTTCACTCCCCAGTCACTTACTATCCTTGTGTTTGCTTTGTTCTGTGCTTCAAATGAGGCATGTCCCCATTAAGACAGAGGTCAGGAAAATCTGGAGACTGTAGCTAATGAATTGATGTCCTCATTTGCATAATTGATGGTTATACATTTCCTCAGTGACATGGTTTGCTGTGATACTTAAAGCTATTTTTGTTTTTGACTTCTCTGCCCTGCTGTTCCCTGCTCTCTACATTGAAGGTATACGACACATCAGTGAAAAAAATAACCCCAAAGCCCAAATTTTACAAGTTCAAATTGAATGCTTTAATCCTTTAATGCATTTCTGTTCACTGGCTTATTTACAGTGGCTCAGCTCTAAATCTTTCATGGGTATTAGAGCAAGGGAAGTCAGTGTTTATCACGAGTGTGTGCTTGGGGCTGGAGTAGAGGGGAAAGAAAATATAGGAGGGAGAAGAGAAATAGATCAAAAATGAGAGTGGAAATCAGTTATTTTGTATATTCCTTGGGGTTTTATATTTAATACACATCTCTTTTCCTTCATTTCTTTGTGTTCTGGAGTCTCAGCCCTTGGCAGAGGTGTGCAGTGCCCTGTGCAATGGGTCCGTTGGCTCATCTTGCTGGAATTGCTCTGACAGAGTTCCCTGTGATATGAGATTTTAATGACTCTTCTATAGAGCTCTCCATTCCCTGTGAGGGCAGCTCCAAGCTTTGCACCTGGGCACAGAGGGAACAGAAGGTGCTGGACCCAGGGCCTTCTCATGAGCTTTAGAAGCCGGGCTTTTCCCATATGCCTAGTATTTTCCTGGTTTGGTTTTGGGGTGGGTTTTTCGGCCAAATCTGATCAGATGCCATGGCCAGCTCTTGGTGAGGGTAATGAAAGGTCAGGATAACCTTGATGACAGCACTGTAATGGATTGTGCAAGACACGTAACCTGTGCTGTGAGCAGACTAGCGTAACGGAGAACAGAAAGGTGAGGGGTGCTGCTGGGTGGGGAGCAGCGTGTGTGTCCCCTTTGCTGGACAGGCAGGGCACCGCAGGCACCTCCAACTGGGATCTGCTCACTGCACCCCTCATCCAGAGAAATCCCCCTGCCAGCATCTGGCTGTGCGTCACCTCCTCTCCCTCAGGATACGTTACTTTAAGGCACCAGAAACGATTACACTTGGAAGGGAACTGAACTGGTTTCTCAGCGTGAAGTTTGTTACAAGACTCACGTGAAGGTCCTATAGAG